>AP025071.1:19907457-19923333 GCA_036186865.1 Eustoma russellianum | reverse complement strand
TATTAATAAATCTTTTGGTAAAACTGCTCAAGAAGAAATTACTGGAACTGGGCAGAACAGTGTGACGTTTTGCATGACCTGAAAATGAATCTTAGGAGTATTCAAATTGGCTACTTTTTGGTGTTATGTTACATTCATATGTATATGAAATGTGTGAGTTGAAATTTCATTAAAAGGAGCTACGGTTTATTTTTAATAAATTTTTCTAGTAAAAATGGTCCTGCTGATAATGTTGTACTGGACAGAATTTGAGTAGCGTGATTAGTAGCCTGGAAATGGACCTTAGAGGCGTTCAAATTAGCTAATTTTTGGTATGAAACTAAACCTATGAATAAAGTAAGGGTGGGAGTTGGAAACGAGTTAGGGATGATTTTTAATGAATTTTCTAGTAAAATGGGTCAGGCTGAAATGCGCTGGACTGACAGAAATTGTGTGTCATATTGCATGATCCGAAATTTAACCTTATAAAAGTGCATTTGGGCCCAATTTTGGCAGGACACTAATCCAATGAGATTATTAAGCTGGAAAGTTAGAATTTCCGAAAAAATGATTAAAAGATTTGTCACAATAAATTTTATAGTAAAACTGGTCATTCCAGAATTCGGTTTTGTATTCACACTGAGAAAAGGATAACGATTCCCTTATCAACATCGTCTTGCCCTAAAACTTACCGGGTAATTACTTATGACACTTATAAACGAGTACATGCAAACCAAGTGGCCTTAGAGTGTGTATCTTAATGGAGAATAACTAAAGAGAAGTTGACGTTACTAAGCTGGAAATTCTCTAGCCTGATGACGAGACGTGTTTATTCGAGCATGATACGCATTGAACCACGGTTTGCATATTACATGACATGCATTTGCATCATTGTCACGTACTTGATTCATGACCTGAGTTTTGTAAGGAAGAAAGACGAAATGCATTTTCAAAAGATGATTTTTTTCTTTTTGAAAGAAATGATTCCCCACCGGTACCGTGTGTGAGTATGAGATTGGCCAGTATGAACCCACCAGATCAGGGTTAAGTGATCTGATACTGAGGCCGTGCGGGTCCGGAATAATAGACCCGACAAAGACGAGATGACGTACCGCCTCATGATCCGGGACATAGATCTGAATACGAGAATATGAGGCTGTGCGGGTCCGGATATAATAGACCCGTCCAGACGAGATGACGTACCGTTCTAGATCCGGGACATAGATCTGAACACTCTATTGTTTTATGACGATGATGATGTTTTGAAGAGAAGCATGAAAAGATCATATTTCCATTTTCATCTCATGGCATCACATATACATACGCATACATGTTACATTCATATAGTGACTCATGAGATTTAAGTAGGGATGACCACGCAAACCCTAAATATGACATCTCTAAGTGATCATCCTTGTCATGGCATTCATCAAATACGAGTCGTAGTATTTTAATGTTATGTTCTACTATGGGTAATGATTTTTCTTAAGTAATGACACGTTACACATACATGCGCATGCTTGCTACATTTACGAAAGAATACGTTGGGTCCAATGTTATGACGAGCATATAGATCTTATGACCCTTGTGATGCTATTCATTGTATAAGTTACAGCTCTGTTATGATGAATTCAGTTCTAAGTGACAACTTTTCTCTGAGAAATGAACTTGCTATATTAAGTGATGACCTGTATAGGACAAAGATCTGATGACGGGCAGGTATGCTTTAAACCAGAAAATTTTGAGGGTTCGATTCTTGTTCGCACTTTCCATTTAATCCCTGATTAGTATAGTATACTTGCTGGTGACGTTGTCACTCACCCTTATATTTTTCCCAGAAGTTGCAGACGACAAAGTGGAATGGATCGATGACGAACCTAGGGTTCCGTATCCGTGAGTGCATTGGAGATGGACTAACCTAAGAGGAATGACCGGCCAGCAATGATATTATGTATTTGGAGGGAGAAACATTTGCTTTTGTGACTCTGGATACTTTTATTTTGGGATGTAAACTATGGATGATCGTATGGATGTTTATTTTATTTTGAAGTTTTAAATTTTGCCATGGTTTTGCTTAGTTACCTATGTGTAAGCACGTTAATCCGTGCCTTATACCATGGAGCATGCCACATATGGGACGACGCCTAGTACTCTCCTTAGTGAAGTACGGCGGGTGCACCCACTCCGGCGGGGGCCGGGGTGCGGGGCGCCACACTAGAACACTTTAATATGTATTTAATATGTAAGAAGTGTCTAGACACATGTTACATGTCATGCCAAAAACGTTCCATGTGTTGTGTTCGTAGAAAACCAAATTTTCGACTTTTATTGATTACGCGATTTTTCTCCGATTAAATTCAAACTTTTTGCACATGTTATATATATTATGTCACACATAATATACATAAAATAACTTGAATATTCAGCTCTAATGGCTGATTAAAGTTGGTTCCCATATGTGCTTAAAAAGTGAATTTGGAATCTCCATAATTTGGCCTTAATTGGGGATGATTTGTGTGTGCCAACATGGAATGATTTTATGGCTGAGTGTATCATGTTAGCCACGAACTTTGTTGCTATTTTTGAAGTGTAGGGGCTGGCCATCTATATATGGCAAGTACGTGACACGTTGCTGAAGTTTCGGTAGTCACCTGATACAACAATTTTTGGTTTACAACCTTGTAACGTGTGGTAAAAGTTTTGCCATCATCATGACTTATATCATATGATATAAGACCTGAATATACTCATAACTATTAGGTAAATATAGTTGTGTGACGTTGACGTACGTTCGTAATATAGGTAACATGTCGGTAGTACGTCGAAATATATGTGTATAGTGCCTTTTAAAAAATCTGAATATATGCATATAATATATATAAAGCGTGTGATAATGTGTAAAAGGAGACTTTCCATCATTCAATTTGTTGCCATCATGCCTTCTCCAAATATATCTCCATTTAATGAACTACTTAGTTCATTTAACTAAGTACTTCACTTAATGAACTAGTTTAGTTCATTAATGGTGGCACCTGAAAGTAGTTCAAACACAAAAATTTTTTTCCATTTGATGTAAGCTTTAAAGCTTCATGGCTTTTTAGTACAACAACATTATATATAAAGTATATAAGGCAAGTTTGTTGCAAAAACGTGTCAAGTAATAAATTATGTCATGCATTTCTTTGCCACAAGTTATTTAAATCATACATTTTGTGAATCACTCAAACCCTTTTTCTCAAAAATCTCCCCCTTTTGATGATTTACAAAATAACCTTAGTTCATGATTTAAATTTAATCGCTCTCCCTCCAATCGTGCACAAATTCAAATTTTGAATTTTGAATTCTCTCCCCCTTGATTTGTGCAATCAATCACTCTCATCTCTCATCTCTCCCCCGTAAATCATGCACTCTCTCCCCCTTTATTTTGGAAATAAAATCAAAAATTGCATGTAAGAAAGAAATAGCAATTTGCATAACAACAAAAATCATGCATTTCAAGTGTATTGTGCAATAATACCAAAAGTGCGTTCTTAAGGGTCATTTATTCAACCCTTTGCAAATGTCCCTTTTGGTACCCAAATTTGGGTGACCTTTCTAGATCTTCCAAAATGCAAGAAGGGAGATGATGACGCAACATAAAAGACGTTAGGTGGGTATGTGTTTGGCCTTTGGCTAAGAATCTCATCATGCACATAGTATGATCTTTGTCTTTGATATGTTCTTATGTTGGTGTGCATGGAGTGTGATCTAGATGCATTTGTATGATATTCATATCGCATATGCATCAATGGCTTTCTTTTATATCGATATGGCACACAATTATACTTTCCACTTGATGAAAAAGAAGCGGTGCGATGAAATGCAACGTGGGGCTCGCTAGATTGTATTGTCACCTACTTAGGCGTTACGATCTTTTTAAGTACATGTTGCCGCTTAGATGAAGATAAAAAAAATTTGTAGATTTGTTTTGTACATGATTATTTTTAATATACCCTAATCCGGTTTTGTCAGTTTCATGTTTTTGCGAAGAAATGAGACGATCTAACATGTAAGTACCTTTATCGAATTGTTTTATCGTCTTTTCTAGATCTTTGTTTCTTGATTTCAAATTTGAAATCTCGGCTTTCAGTTCAGTGTTCTCGGATTTCAAGGATGAAATTTCAGACCTTAATGAATTTATCATGCAAGACGACTCTTCTTTTGAATCATTTAATTGAGACACAAGATTTGTGTTAGAAGATTCTAATAATTTCTTGTCATCAATTAAGCGTTTCTTTTCTTTTGCAAGACTCTTAGCAAACTTATGTAATTCAAGATATTGAACATACAAATCATGATATGATGGTTCAGAATCGGAATCAGAATCAGAATGTACCTTACTATCAAGAAGTGGAGGCCTTTGGCTTGGCATACCTTCTTGCTCGGTTTTGTGTCTAGTGGTTGCCATCTCACAAAGATCGTTGGATCTCCTTGTCTTGAGTGTGCTTGCACTCTGATACCACTTATAGGACCTGTAAGGCGCCACTAAAAGGGAGGGGGGTTGAATAGTGGGTGCGGAAAATTTGTTTTTTAAAATATTTTACCCAAAAACCCAACTTCTGAAACTAGTTTCTGTTTTCAGTTCCTGATTTGAAACGTTTGAAAAACCAGGTTAGAGATCTTCAAAAATTCTTTAATTTGGAGAGATTTTACTCTCAGATGTTCTAAGTATCCCCTAAAAATTCCAGATCAAATTGTAACCTCTAACCCTTTGAAAAATTGTTTGTGGTCAGATTGCGCAAATCTGCCAGAAACAGTAGTCTGATTTGAAAAATTTATTCCGATTAATCCGTAACTCCAAATGGTCTGACAATTTATTGAAAACCCATTACGATATGTATTATAATGGGTTGAAACAATTTTGAAAACTTCCTTTGGGAAGTATGCCAAATACGTTCAAGTTCTCAACCTTTGCAAGTCTGAAAATCAGATTGCACTAGTCTCAGAACTATTAACGTTTGATTTAAAACTTGCACCGAATGAAACTTAAGAGGTGTGTCTATGTTTCTGAAAAGTTTGGTAATTTTTGAAAGTTGTTTGATGTTTTTATTAATGCAATGAAACGATGCACAATGCTGGAAACTGAAAGTAAAGTGCTGAAAGTAATAACACCGAGAATTTTATACTGGTTCGATTAACACAACCGACTCCAGTCTTCGAGGACACCTTCCTCGGTTATAAATAATCGCAATATAACATCTTACTACAACGGTTGCTGGAGTTACACACCAACTCTGCCCTTAAACAAATGATACAAGCAATCACACCGATCACGAACACCACCACCGAAAGGATGAAGGTTTGATCACACCTTGATCAACCTTTTACAATTTAAACGCGTATGGAGGTCTAATCAAAGCCTATTCAATATATTGAATATAAGAACAATAGGCTTGAGAGAAGAAGAAGAAGAAGAAAGAAATGTAGAATAAGTGAGTGGAGGACACTTTTTGCACTTGTGAGATTATGAGAGTTGTCTTGCATTTGAGTTGGCTCTCTTTTCTTCCTTTTATCAAGTCTTGGCCGCACCCCTAGAGCATTTCTTCAACTTGGAAATTCTCTTTTAAGTTCTTTGAAGAATGCCTTGTATAAATGTGACATCATCTTGCTTACTTGGCACAACTTTATTGGATGATTGTTTTGGCCTTGCTTACTTGGCACTCCTTAATTGGATGAGTTGTGTCATCACTTAATGGCTAACCAAATCTGACATAAAATGTAAAACATGTGCCAAATTAAAGTTCAAAACATTGACAAAAATTATACAATTAATCTCCTCAAATTTGGAAGCAAATTTGTCTCCAATGAAGACCTAAAAATCGGCCATTTTAACTCTCACATGCTGAATTTTCAGCTTGTGTTTCATTTGCTAAATGGTTTGAAATGTTACCTTGTGTGGCTACCTCCATTATGTCACTAAACTTGTGTGGCTTATTCTCCACCGATCAAGATACCAACTAAGCTCCACATAAGCTCTACCAAGGTTGAGTAGGCGTGTGATATGTCTTGAGCATGTGCTGAATTTACTTTTGTAAACTTTGTCAAATTGCACAATAATTACACATATATGGTATATTCCAATCAGCCTTATTTTGAATATTCTAGAACACTTTAATATGTATTGAATATGTAAAAAGTGTCTAGATACATGTTACATGTCATGCCAAAAAACGTTCCATGTGTTGTGTTCGTAGAAAACCGAATTTTCAACTTTTATCGATTACGCGATTTTTCTCCGATTAAAATCAAACTTTTTACACATGTTATATACATTACATTACACATACTATACATAAAATAACTTGAATATTCAGCTCTAATGGCTGATTAAAGTTGGCGCCCACATGTGCTTAAAAAGTGAATTTGGAATCTCTACAATTTGGCCTTAATTGGGGGTGATTTGTGTGTGCCAACATTAAATGATTTTATGGCTGAGTGTACCATGTTAGCCACGAAATTTGTGACCATTTTTAAAGTTTAGGGGCTGGCCATCTATATATGGCAAGTACGTGACACGTTGCCGAAGTTTCAATAGTCACCTGATACAATAAAATTTTTGGTTTACAACCTTGTAACGTGTCGTAATAATTTTGTCATCACCATGACTTATATCATATGATATAAGACCTGAATATACTCGTAAATATAAGGTAAGTATAGTGGTGTGACATTGACGTACGTTCGTAATATATGTAACGTGTCGGTAGTACGTCGGAATATAAGTGTATAGTGCCTTTTAAAAAAATCTGAATATATACATATATAAACGTGTGATAATGTGTAAAAGGAGACTTTCCATTCTTCAATTTGTTGCCATCATGCCTTCTCCAAATATATCTCCATTTAATGAACTACTTAGTTCATTTAACTAAGTACTTCACTTAATGAACTAGTTTAGTTCATTAATTGTGGCACCTAAAAATAGTTCAAACGCAACAAATGTTTGCCATTTGATATAAGCTTTAAAGCTTCATGGCCTGTTAGTACGGCAACATTATATATAAAGTATATAAGGCAAGTTTGCCGCAAAAACGTGTCAAGTAATAAATTGTGTCATGCATTTCTTTGCCACACGTTATTTAAATCATGCATTTTGTGAATCACTCGAACCCTTTTTCTCAACATAGATGTTTTGCTTGCTATCCAAGAATTCTTTCTTGGCATACGCGTTCCTAAGACTATGGCTGCTTCTTTGATTTGTTTGATTCCAAAGAAGACCAACCCTGATATTTTTGCAGATTTTTGTCCTATATGTCTAACCAATTTTCTCTCTAAGGTGGTTCCTCGCATTATTGCATCTCGGATATCTATTTTATTTCCACGCCTTATATCTCTGGAGCAAGCGGGTTTTATGCAAGGGCGTGGCATTGCGGAGCAAGTTTTCATGGCAAAAGAGATGGTACATATTTTGGATCGCAGTGTCGAGGAGGTCAGGTAATGATCACGTTGGACATGACGAAGGCTGTAGGATCTACAAGGCACCACTAGAAGGGGGGTGTTGAATAGGTGGTGCGGAAAGTGTGGTTTTTAAAATTTGTTTAAAACTAAACAACTCAACTTCTGAAAACAGATTCTGTTTCCAGGACCAGTTTTAAAACGTTTTTAAAACCAGGTTATAGGTCTCCAAAAATTATGAAATTTTGAGAGAACTTAGCCTCAGATGTTATGAGGGTCCCCTAAAAATTTCAAATTAAAATTCAACCTTTAACCCATTCAAAAACCATTGGTACTCAGATTGCTCGAATCTGCCAGAAACGGTAGACGGTTTTGAAAAATTTATTCCTATTTGTGTGTAAGTCCAAATGCTCTGAAAATTTAACCAATACCTCCTTATATACTGTATTTAAATTTTTTAAAACAGTTTTGCAAAATGCTTTTGGGAAGTAGGTCAACTACAATCTCAACCTTTGCAAGTCTGAAAATCAGACTGCACTAGTCTCAGATCTTTTAATGTTTGATCAACTTATACTTATCCAAAAGGGTTGAAACTTGTGCCAAATTAACCCTAGAACGTGTGGCTATGTTTCTGGAAGTTTTCGTGATTTTTGAAAATCGTTTACTATTTTTAAGAACGCCAACAAAACGAATAAACTGTGCAGTAACTGAAAGTAAATGCAGAAAGTAAATGGCACCAAGAATTTTATACTGGTTCGGTTATAAACAACCTACTCCAGTCTTCAAGGAACACCTTCCTTGGTTCACACTAATCACACAGACGCAATACACTTTACCACAGGGTTGATAGAGTTACACCTAACTCCAACCCTTTACAAACCTTGTATAACGAATACAATTCGCACGAACACCACCACCTCGCAAGAATGAAGATTGAGCACACCTTGATCAATCTTTTACAAAGATATATAATGAGTGGTGGTCTATGTCAAGCCTATTGAAGATTGAAAGATATGAATACAATAGGCTTTCAAGAAGAGAGAAAGAAAGAGAATGTAGAAGAAGAAGAACTAGGCTTTTTTTGATCACTTTTGATTTGTAATACTTGCACTTGTTTTGTATGCTCTCTTCTCTTTCCTTTTAATGTGCATGGCCGTCCCCTTGTATGTGCCTCCCCCTCTTGAAAATTATCTTCTAAGTCCTTGGGATAGTGTAAGACATCATTGTGACAAAGCCTTGCTTACTTGGCATCTTCTTATTGGATGATCATTTAAGCTTCGCTTAATTGGCACCTTCTTATTGGATAAATGTTGTCATCATTGATGACTTGGAAAAATCTGAGAATTACACTTAAACATGTGCCAAAATCATCACAAAATATTTTCCATTAACCATAAGATATATCTCATAAATTGCAAGACAAAAATTCCTTTCTTGCTAAGATGAAAAAATCGCCCATAATAGGTGTTACCATGCTGAATTTTCAGCATGTACCACATGGAGATAAAATTCAAAATATTACCATTTTTCTTTGATTTTTCTAATTAAAATGAATCACCGATTGATGGTAAATATTCCTATCACATGAGAAATGAACTTGGACACTCTTAAGCTCTAGAATTCGGCCATCACAATTCTTACACATGCTGAAAAATTTCAGCATGTGTGATATGTAGAATATCACACTTTATTAAATTAGATAATATTCAAATCATTTCCATTTCTTCTTTCAATCAATAATATAATTTAAGATAATAAAATATGTCTCATAATAGATGAAAATTTCGGCCATCATTAGCACACATGCTGAATTTTCAGCATGTGTCACAATTTTGACAAAATTTGAATTTTTACCTTTTGTAGCTTCTCTCTTTAAGTCACCAACTTTGTGTGATTGATTCTTGACCAATCAATATGCCAACAAGGCTCCACATATGCTCCATCTTAGCTGTAGGTGACGTTGGATAATGTATATACATGTGCTGAAATTTATTTTTGCTAACTTTGTAAAATAGTGCACATTTAATAATATACACATGTTATATTCCAATCAGCCCTTAATTTAATTTTCTAGAACACTTTAAGATGTATAACATATGTAAAAAGTGTCTAGATACATGTCACATGATGTACCAAAAACGTTCCATGAGTTGTGTGCGTAGAAAACCGAATTTTTGATATTTATCGATAACCCGATTTTTCTCTAATTAAATTCCAACTTCTTACACATGTTATATATATTATGTTACAAATATTATATATAATATATACTTTAAATCTCAGCACTTGGCTGGTCTAAAGTGGTACCATTAGCATGTGACGAAATTAAACTTGGATTCTTCACATTTTGGCCTTAGTGTGGGGTGATTTGTGTGTGCCAACATGGAAAATATTTTTGGCTGAATTTCTCATGTAACCCACGAAAGTTTTATGGAATTTTGAAGTATAGGGGCTGGCCATTTATTTATGGAAAGTACGTGACACGTTGGCGAAGTTTCGGTATTCGCCCGATAGGACAATTTTCGGTTTAGAACCTTTTATCGTGTCGTATTTGATTTGTCATCACCATATCTTGTATCATATGATATAAGACCTGAATATACTCATAAATATGAGTTAAGTATAGTGGTGTGAAGTTAACGTACGTATGTAAAATATATAACGTGTCGGTAGTACGTTGGAATACATGTGTATGTGTCTTTTCTTAAAAAATCTGAAAATATATGTAATTATGTATAAGTGGCGTGTCACATTAAAGAGGGGAGGAGGAAAAAACTTTCCTTCCTTAGTTTTGTTGCCTTTGTGCCTTTTCCAAATGTGGCTTCCTTTAATGAACTACTTAGTTTAATAAACTAAGTACTTCACTTAATGAACTAGTTTAGTTCATTAATGGTGACACGTGAAAATAGTATAAACACAACAAATGTTTGCCATATGATGTAAGCTTTAACGCTTCATGGCTCGTTAGTCCGGCAACAATATATATAAGCTAAATAAGGCAAGTAATAGCAAAGTATCATGCATACATGTACACGTTTGTATATATATCATGCATTTAAGTCACTTATTTTGAAATCACTCAAACCCCCTTTTCTCTACAATCTCCCCCTTTTGATGATTTTCAAAATAACTTATGCACATGATTTAAATGCTATCGCTCCCCCTTAAAACATGCACAAATTTGAAATTTGAATTTCAAATTTCAAATCCGGCTCCCCCTTGATTTGTGCAATTAGTATCAATTAGTCTCTCTCTCCCCCTTAAATCATGCTTTTCTCTCCCCCTTTATTTTGGAAAGTAAATCAAAAGATTCCTGTCAACAAGGAAAGAAAATCAAATCACGTCAAATCAAATCATCTCAACGGGAATCATGCCTAATTTAGAACGAAGATATTCATACGTGGCTTGATTTAAGGCTTTTGTAAAGATATCTGCTCTTGTGCTTCTTTGCGTACGTGATCTATGACAATATCACCATTGTTTACGTGATCACGAAGAAAGTGATAGCGTACTTCTATATGCTTAGCCTTAGAATGTAACACGGGGTTCCTAGACAAATTTATGGCACTCATACTATCACAATATATAGGAATTTTATTTACGGTAATTCCAAAGTCCAAAAGTTGTTGTTTTATCCACAACAACTGTGTGCAACAAAGGCTAAGTGCCATGTACTCAGCCTCAGTAGTGGACAAAGCAACACTTGCTTGCTTTTTGGAAAACCATGAAATGAGTGAATTTCCTATAAATTGGCGCTCGTGCTTTTTCTATCTATTTTGCAGCCACCATAGTCTGCATCAGTGTAAGCATGTAAGTTAAATGTAGAATCCTTATCGTACCAAATTCCTAAGGTGGGCGTGTGCTTAACATAGCGGAATATTCTTTTTACCGCATTATAGTGAGACACCTTAGGTTGACTTTGAAATCGTGCGCACATGCATACACTAAACATAATATCAAGCCTACTAGCAGTTAAATATAGCAAAGAACCTATCATAGATCGATATAAGCCATTATCAACATCTTTACCATGTTCGTCTTTGTCTAATTTAGTAATGACACTCATAGGGGTGGGGATGGTTTCAAATTTTCAAAGTTAAACTTTTTAATCATGTCATTTACATATTTTGCTTGACTTATGTGAATCTCTTTACTCGTTTGCTTAATCTGCAAGCCAAGAAAATAATTTAGTTCACCAACCATAGACATTTCAAATTCAGATTTCATGCAATTTTCAAAATCTTCAACAAGTCTATGTGAGGTAGAACCGAAAATAATATCATCAACATAGATTTGGATAATAAGTAAATCCGATTTATCTTGTTTCAAAAATAGTGCACTATCTATAGTACCTCGTTTAAAATTATTTTCTAAAAGGAAAGTAGCAAAACGATCATACCATGCTCTTGGTGCTTGCTTTAGACCGTATAGTGCTTTCTTTAGTTTGTACACGTGATCGGGATGTTTCAAATCTTCAAAATCGGGTGGTTGCTTCACGTATACTTCTTATTGTATAAATCCGTTTAGGAATGCACTTTTTACATCCATTTGATATAAACTGAAATCTTTCATGCAAGCAATGCAAGTAATAGTCGTATAGCTTCTAAACGTACTACGGGTGCAAATGTTTCATCGTAGTCAATTCCTTCTTCTTGATTATAGCCTTGAGCTACAAGTCTCGCTTTATTTCTAACAACCTTTCCTTCTTCATTCATTTTATTCCTAAACACCCACTTTGTGCCTATTATAGTCTTATCTTGTGGTCGTGGCACTAAATCCCATACATCGTTTCTAACAAATTGATTAAGTTCATCATGCATAGCATCAATCCAAGAAGAATCACTCAAAGAATCATGCACATTTTTGGGTTCAATTTCAGAAATCATAGCATGAAATTCATTTATTTCGTCCGATGTAATTCTTCTACGTGGTCGCACACCGTGAGTGAGGTCGCCTATGATGAGATCATGTGGGTGATCTCTATGCCATCTTGGTTGATTATTTTCTATGTTATCATGCATTTCTATATGATCATGCATATCTAGTGTGTCATTCATATCATGCATATCAAAAGAACCATCATCTTCATTTAACACGGGTTTCAATTCAAAGTCATCGTCATGTTCCTTATCTTTATCAATCTCACCAAATTCATTGAATTCCACATGAATAGATTCCATAATTTGTCTAGTGAGAGGATCATAACATCTATATGCCTTTGAATTTATAGAATATCCAACAAAAATGCACTCAATTGATTTGGATTCAAATTTATCTAAATTATCTTTTGTATTTAAAACAAAACATTTGCATCCAAACACACGAAAATAGTCAATCTTAGGCATGCGTTCATTCAAAATCTCATAAGGCGTCTTGTTTATTTTCTTTCATATAGATAGGTGATTTACAATATAGCATGCACAATTTACGGCTTCCGCCAAAAGAAATCTAGGCAATTTATCTTCGCATAACATAGTCCTAGCGATTTCTTGTAATGTACGATTCTTTCTTTCTACTATTCCATTTAGTTGTGGAGTTCTAGGTGGCGAAAACTCATGCTTGATTCCTTTTTCTTCGCAAAACGAAATCATCTCTTTGTTTTTAAACTCACCGCCTCTATCACTTCTTATCTTTTTCACATTTACACCGTATTGATTTTCAAGTTGTTTAATTAATTTTGCAATCTCTACGGAGCTATCATCCTTATGTGCAAGAAATAAAGTCCAAGTATAACGAGAAAAGTCATCAACAATCACGCATGCATAGTGGCGCCCACCAAGGCTTGTAGTGGGACTAGGACCAAACAAATCAATATGCAATAGTTCTAAGATTCTAGTCGTGCTTATTTCGTTTTTAGGCTTAAGTGACTCACGTGTTTGTTTGCCTTTTATGCAAGATTCACACAACTGAAAGTTGTCTAAATCAAGCTTAGGCAATCTCCGTACTAGGTTCTTTCGTTGAAGCTTTTCTAGTGTAGAAATGCTAATGTGTCCTAAACGTCTATGCCATAAATTCACATTGGGTTCATTTGACATAAAACACTTAACTTTAGCGTCTACTACATCATCCATAGAAAGCGTAAAAATATTACCTTCTCGTTTTCTTTTTAAAACGGTTTCTCCATTTTTATTTATTATGTTGCAATAAGGGTGAGTAAAACACACATTAAAACCATTCTCAACAAATTGAGAAATGCTAAGAAGATTGTAAGATAAGTTGCTTACCAAAAAGACGTTGGATATTTGGAGAGTATTTGGATCTCCAATCGTACCTTTTCCGATGATCTTGCCTTCGTTGTTGTCTCCAAAGGTCACGGATCCGCCTTTTGTGACCTTCTTTAGTTTGGTGAACAGGCTCAGGTCACCCGTCATGTGTCTCGAGCATCCACTGTCAAGGAACCACTTAATAGATGTATCATTCGATGTGTGGGCTCCCTGCAATGTGCAAAGATGATTTAGGTACCCTTTTAACTTTGGGTCCTTTCGAGTTAGTTAATCACCTCTTGGTAAAAGTACCTTTCGGTACCCATACTTGGTGCGATATAGTAGACATGTGGTGCATGCACTTTGGGCCTTTGCCCAAGGACTCCTCTATACTCACTAAATGAAGGACGTTTTTGATATGTCCTTGTGTGTGTGTGCGTAGTGCGTGGATGATATGAATTTCGTGTATGCATTGCTCTTTTCTTTTCATATCTATATGGTACAAAGTTATATTTCACATGATATGAAGAAGAAGTGGGGCGTGATGAGGAAAGGGGCGCCTTATGCGTCATCTTAGATGCCACTTGAGGCTTAGGGGTGTCTACTTTCTTAGACACAACAAACTTGGTTGGTTTGGTTGATACTTCATTAGTATCAACGTATCCCAGTCCAGTTTTTTTGCTGTCATGCTTTTGTGATAATATAATACGATGCAGCATGTTGGACCTCGTATCAAACTGTTTCATCATTTTCTCTAAATCGGTAATCCTTGATTTCAAATTTGAAATCTCGGATTTCATTTCATTATTTTGAGTGGTTAATGATGAAATCTCTGTCTTTAATGCAGTAATGACACATGATGACTCTTTCTTTGAATCGCTTAATTGAGCGACAAGATTCTCGTTAGAAGATTCTAACAGTTTATTGTCTTCAATTAATCGCTTCTTTTCCTTAGCGAGAGTCTTAGTGAATTTATGCAATTCTAAATACTGACTAAAAAGATCATCATAAGAAGGTTCAGAGTCAGAATCAGATGATACCTCATTAGATGCTTTGGATGCAAAGCATACTTGTGCAGTCTCCTCTTCGGTCTCAGTTTCAGAATCAGATGAATCACTCCGGGTGGGGGCCTTTAGAGCACGTTTCCTTTGTTTGGGTTCTGAGATGAGTCTATTTTTGTTTCTCTCCTTGTCAGGGTATTTATTTGTTTGCTTTTCTTTATTGGGGCAGTCATATGATAAGTGTCCGAGTTTGCCACATTCATAACATTTAACGTCTTTATCATTTGACTTGTTTTTATTTCTCTTGGTTGTAGTACCCTTATTTTTGTTTCTAAATGACATTCTCATAAATTTCCTTAAGCCTTTAGCTAATAGAATTAAGTCATCGTTATCTGTTTCAGAATCACTATCATCTACGTGATCGGAGGGAGGGGAGACGTATTCATTTGATTTAAAAGCAATAGCTTTACCTTGTTTAGATGACTCCGATTTCTGTATGGTGAGTTTATTCTCATAAACTTTAAGTGATCCGATTAATTCTTCTATCTTTATTGACTTAGTTTCCTTGCTTTCTTCTATAGCGGTCACTTTAGGATCCCATTCGGATGGAAGGCTTCGTAGGACTTTCTGTACCTTTTCCTGCGTGGTAAAATCTTTACCAAGAGACTCAAGAGAGTTGTAAATGTTAGTCAAACGAAGATCCATATCAACAATAGACTCATTAGGCAATAATTTAAACGACTCAAGTGTGGACATAAGCATGTTTATTTTTGACTCTTTTACTTGACTCGTGCCTTCGTGTTTCATTTTTAGTATCCTCCACATTTCTTGTGCACTCGAACAGTTTGACACATAACTAGACTCACTTTTACTTAATCCGTTTAGAAGCAATTGCATAGCCCTAGCATTCATACTAAGTTTCTTTTTATCATCACTCGTATATTCTTGTCTAGTTTTAACAACTTCTAATGTGACTCCGTCTACGGTGGATACCTTAGATGGGACATAAGGACCATCTTCAATGATTGACCAAAGATCTATATCTATAGCCATAAGAAAAAGCTTTATTCTAAGTTTCCACTGAATAAACGACTCACCGTTAAAAAGTGGAGGCCTTTGGCTCGACATACCTTCTTGCTCGGTTTTGAGATTTATGGTTGCCATCTCACTGAATCGTTGGATTCCTTGAAGTGAGTGTTCCTGCTCTCTGATACCACTTGTAGGATCTGCAAGGCACCACTAGAAGGGGGGGGGGGGGT
>AP025071.1:19670859-19907447 GCA_036186865.1 Eustoma russellianum | reverse complement strand
GGGTTGAATAGGTGGTGCGGAAAGTGTGGTTTTTAAAATTTGTTTAAAACTAAACAACTCAACTTCTGAAAATAGATTCTGTTTCCAGGACTAGTTTTAAAACGTTTTTTAAAACCAGGTTATAGGTCTCCAAAAATTATGAAATTTTGAGAGAACTTATCCTCAGATGTTATGAGGGTCCCCTAAAAACTGCAAATTAAAATTCAACCTTTAACCCCTTCAAAAACCGTTGGCACTCAGATTGCTCGAATCTGCCAGAAACGGTAGACGGTTTTGAAAAATTTATTCTTATTTGTGTGTAATTCCAAATGATCTGAAAATTTAACCAATACCTCCTTATATACTGTATTTAAATGGGTTGAAACAGTTTTGCAAAATTCTTTTGGGAAGTAGGTCAACTACAATCAAAGTCTCAACCTTTGCAAGTCTGAAAATCAGACTGCACTAGTCTTAGATCTTTTGATGTTTGATCGACTTATACTTATCCAAAAGGGTTGAAGCTTGTTCCAAATTAACCCTAGAACGTGTGTCTATGTTTCTGAAAATTTTCGTGATTTTTGAAAATCGTTTACTATTTTTAAGAACGCCAACAAAACAAATAAACTGTGCAGTAACTGAAAGTAAATGCAGAAAGTAAATGGCACCAAGAATTTTATACTGGTTCAGTTATAAACAACATACTCCAGTCTTCAAGGAACACCTTCCTTGGTTCACACTAATCACACACACGCAATACACCTTACCACAGGGTTGATAGAGTTACACCTAACTCCAACCCTTTACAAACCTTGTATAACAAATACAATTCGCACGAACTCCATCACCTCGCAAGAATGAAGATTGATCACACCTTGATCAATCTTTTACAAAGATATATAATGAGTGGTGGTCTATGTCAAGCCTATTGAAGATTGAAAGATATGAATACAATATGCTTTCAAGAAGAGAGAAAGAAAGAGAATGTAGAAGAAGAAGAACTAGGTTTTTTTTTTTGATCAATTTTGATTTGCAATACTTGCACTTGTTTTGTTTGCTCTCTTCTCTTTCCTTTTAATGTGCATGGCCGTCCCCTTGTATGTGCCTCCCACTCTTGAAAATTATCTTCTAAGTCCTTGGGAGAGTGTAAGACATCATTGTGACAAAGCCTTGCTTACTTGGCATCTTCTTATTGGATGATCATTTAAGCTTCGCTTACTTGGCACCTTCTTATTGGATAAATGTTGTCATCATTGATGACTTGGAAAAATCTGAGAATTACACTTAAACATGTGCCAAAATCATCACAAAATAGTTTCCATAAACCATAAGATATATCTCATAAATTGCAAGACAAAAATTCCTTTCTTGCTAAGATGAAAAAAATCGCCCATAATAGGTGTTACCATGCTGAATTTTCAGCATGTGACACATGGAGATAAAATTCAAAATATTACCATTTTTCTTTGATTTTTCTAATTAAAATGAATCACCGATTGATGGTAAATATTCCTATCATATGAGAAATGAACTTGGACACTCTTAAGCTCTAGAATTCGGCCATCACAATTCTTACACATGCTGAAAAATTTCAGCATGTGTGATATGTAGAATATCACACTTTATTAAATTAGATAATATTCAAATCATTTCCATTTCTTCTTCCAATCAATAACATAATTTAAGATAATAAAATATGTCTCATAATAGATAAATATCGGCCATCATTTGCACACATGCTGAATTTTCAGCATGTGTCACAATTTTGACAAAATTTGAATTGTTACCTTTTGTAGCTTCTCTCTTTAAGTCACCAACTTTGTGTGATTGATTCTTGACCAATCAATATGCCAACAAGGCTCCACATATGCTCCATCTCAGCTGTAGGTGACGTTGGATAATGTATATACATGTGCTGAAATTTATTTTTGCTAACTTTGTAAAATAGTGCACATTTAATAATACATACATGTTATATTCCAATCAGCCCTTAATTTAATTTTCTAGAACACTTTAAGATGTATAACATATGTAAAAAGTGTCTAGATACATGTCACATGATGTACCAAAAACGTTCCATGAGTCGTGTGCGTAGAAAACCGAATTTTCGATATTTATCGATAACCCGATTTTTGTCTAATTAAATTCCAAATTCTTGCACATGTTATATATATTATGTTACAAATAATATATATAATATATACTTTAAATCTCAGCACTTGGCTGGTCTAAAGTGGTACCATTAGCTTGTGACAAAATTAAACTTGGAATCTTCACATTTTGACCTTAATGTGGGGTGATTTGTGTGTGCCAACATGGAAAATATTTTTGTCTGAATTTCTCATGTAACCCACGAAATTTTTATGGAATTTTGAAGTATAGGGGCTGGCCATTTATTTATGGTAAGTACGTGACACGTTGGCGAAGTTTCGGTATTCGCCCGATACGACAATTTTTGGTTTAGAACCTTTTATCGTGTCGTATTTGATTTGTCATCACCATATCTTATATCATATGATATAAGACCTGAATATACTCATAAATATGAGTTAAGTATAGTGGTGTGACGTTAACGTACGTACGTAAAATATATAACGTGTCGGTAGTACGTTGGAATACATGTGTATGTACCTTTTCTTAAAAAATATGAAAATATATGTAATATATGTATAAGTGGCGTGTCACATTAAAGAGGGGAGGAGGAGAAAATTTTCCTTCCTTAGCTTTGTTGCCTTTGTGCCTTTTCCAAATGTGGCTTCCTTTAATGAACTACTTAGTTTAATAAACTAAGTACTTCACTTAATGAACTAGTTTAGTTCATTAATGGTGACACCTGAAAATAGTATAAACACAACAAATGTTTGCCATATGATGTAAGCTTTAACGCTTCATAGCTCGTTAGTGAGGCAACAATATATATAAGCTAAATAAGGCAAGTAATAGCAAAGTATCATGCATACATGTACACGTTTGTATATATATCACGCATTTAAGTCACTTATTTTGAAATCACTCAAACCCCCTTTTCTCTACAAAGGCTTTTGATCGTGTTTCTTGGATGTATTTGGAGCGATTTCTATTACGTTTCGGCTTTCATGCTCGCTTTGTAAGACTCATCATTAACAATTTAGATGCTACACACTGTTCGATCTTGATCAATGGAAAGCCCACAAGATTCTATCCACCATCCAGAGGGGCGAAACAAGGAGATCCTTTGTCGCCCTTGCTTTTTATTTTGCCTCGGAAGGTTTTTCTAGGGGGCTTAATGCCTTATTCTCCACAGGCAATCTGCAGGGATTTAACACGGTCGAGCTCCAGTTGTTTCACATCTAGGGTTTGCGGATGACTTATTGATCTTTCTGAATGGCTCAAGTGGCAATCTATGGCGATTTAAATCTTTTTGGAGCAATATCAGAGGGCGTCAGGACTTCTTGTAAACTATCACAAAAGTCAGTTAGTCGTTGGTGTGAATATTTCAGTGCAACGAGTGCTGTCAGTCTTAAACATTCATATCTCGCCTTTGCCAATAAAATATTTGGGCTCATATCTTTTTAAGGGCATAAATCGCACACAATATTGTACAGCATTACTTGATCATTTTGATGCCAGATTAACCAGTTGGTCGCAATGACTCCTTAGCACTGCTGGCCGGCTGACACTAATACACTAAGTTCTCTCAGCTATGCCTTTACATTCAATAGCAAATGCACATCTTCCTAAAAGTGTTATTGTGGAACTAAATCGGAAAATGTCTCAGTTCTTATGGAGGAAGCGTTTCCATTAGCGGCCTTGGCCTTCTATATGTTATCTGAAGACTGAAGGTGTCTTAGGAATTCGAAGTCTCACTGCACTGCAAAAAGCATATGACTGTAAGCTATGGTGTTCATACAAAAATGCTGATTCGATTTGGGCTCGCTATCTTCTTCAAAAATATGGAACATGCTCTAAGCTCCAAGTCCATGTTTATGATTCAGCTGATTGGAAGTGGACATGGCGTATTGATTCTTTTTGTGCCATGCATGTTCAAGAAAAACCGGATGGCCTTGTTTGGACTGCTGGGATACATGGGCAGTTTATTCTTCGAAGTGCATATGAAATATGTCGTGCGCATGGCCCGCAATTTAGGTCGGCTATGTATATTTGGTGGATGGGTGCACTAACCCAAGGCCAAGTGTCCTTATGAAGATTGGGTGTAATGCTCTCCCTATGCCGGAAAATATCTGTGCGTGGCTTGTTGGATTCCCTACATGTTGTGTCTTTTTTCGAAATGCGTCGGTGGATCGCAATCATATCTTTTATTCTTGTCCAATAATTTGGACACTATGGAGTCATATAGCTGTTGTGGTTGGCGGCCCCCTTCCGACATATTTGAATTTGAAGAGGTTTCTTCGCAACTGGTGGCAGCAGAGGTAGGGGGACGATGAATGGCCAGCTTTCTGCGGTGGTACCATTGATTACATCCTGGAACATGTGGAAAGAGTATGCATTAATTCAGTTTGGAGAAGACAGCTTTTCCTTAACTCGCCTATGTGAGCGTATTCGAATAGGAATATTCAAATGGTGCTCCTCTGTTTATGGGAGAAAGTTTGCTGCTACTTTGCATCCATTATTGGCAGCACATTATTCGCCCCCTTTGCACACAAGACACATCCAAGTCGTTCGATGGCGGCTGCCTCCTACGGGTAAATTAAAGCTTAATATCGATGCAGCGGCAGGAAGAAGAGGGGCAGCTGGAGGCGCTATTCTTCGAGATGCGGCTGGTCAGATGATTATGGCAATATGTTTTCTGTTATCGATCTTGCGGCCATTACATGTGGAACTTCAGGCTATGCTTTTCTCCATTCTATTTTTTTGTGACATCAGGCTACTTGAATTTATTTACTGAGATAGATTGCCTGTAACTATTATAGTTGATAGAGGAGTCGCCAGTTCTATCCCACCGATTGGGCATGGATTATACTCGTCTAAAGCTATTTCTGAGACTCATGCGTGCTTCTGTCTCTTTTGTTCCCAGAGAGGGTAATTCAGCAGCTCACTTTCTTGCGCAATATGCATTGATGCGGGTTCGCACGTGTATATTTCACACTCATCAGGATCTTCCGCCATTGGCACATGGTAGTTTACATACTGATGTTCATACACCATACATTCGTACGTAATACTCTTATGAGGACGCAATACTCTATTCTTTCACCTGCATCCATCTGATGCAGGCATCGAGGTATGTTTTTATTTTATCTTTTTTCTTGCGCAGCAAGAAATTGCTCATATTTCTGATGTCACAATTATTTTCTGTGCTGAGTTTCACCATTCCATACTATGGGGCTGCCGTCAACTGTGCAAGGATGAATACCTATGGGATTATCTTCTACTTCTTGTTGCCCATAGCGATCAAAGTTATGGGCAACCTATGTATTCACTCTCCCTTTCTTTTTCTGTATATTTTTGGAATACCCAGACTGCTTGTATATGTAATGGGTTACTTGTCTGTCTATTTGAGGTACACTGTGTATCAGCCACATTCTCATCCGGTCGACAAAGTCGAGGTTCATTACATCTATGCATGATAATGGCTACGCTAGCTCAGAAGTGCAGCGCTTATTTATGATATTTTCACATTATAGTTTGTTTCTTTCTTGTATTTTGAGATTTCAATGCATTTTTCTTATCTATTTTGTTTACTTTGGGATAGTCTCCCATCATAGACAGGACTGATAATGTAACCACGGTATTCCTACACCACAACTGAGGGTTTACATATTAATAAAATACTCGGACGATACCGCCCATCCTTCACCTAAAAACTTAAGTAACTATTAAAATACCATCTTGGCACCTTCTAGCCATTTGGCCGAGATCACTTGCACACACTCCCACAAAATTTTTGTCCTTTGTTGTCTATGTTTTCATGCAAGATAATCACACCATCTACACTTAGTCACATACATCCATGAGTGAAGACAAATAATCATTATGATGATATCCATGGTCTTCACTTGGCCGAAATTCATGATACACGCATACATGGTTTTCATCTATTTTCAAGTACATGCATGATGAGTATATATATACATATGGATATATATGTTTTATATTCCCTCACATCAAGTCATGCAAGTAAAAAAATAACATAGAAATGAAGATGAACATTATGATAAAGTTAATAGTCATGAGAATGTTACATGCATACACATATGAGACCTTCATCTTTTAAAAATTTGTCATGCAAGAAAACTTCACATATCACCATCTTCATAAGTGTGCACATAAGTGAAGATTTTGCCAAGATCATCACATCATAAACATGCAAGTACATTTTCTTTAAGTTCTTAGCATTTACATCATATAACCTTAAGCGTAAATGATCCATACATAGATTTTTAACATGAAAAACTCCATTTTTAACATGCATGAAGAAGCTAGGAAGAATACATGTCTTTTCTTTTGATTCTTACACTACAATAGAAAAATGATTTCTTCTTCCACTCTTTTCTTGGTACCTACGGCCTTGAGGCTCAGGAATGGAGAAAAATTAATTATTTTTGGAAGGTGAATGCTTAAGAGGATATCATATAATCTCATCTTGAGGAATCCTTGAAGTTGACTCACCTTTCAACTTAAGAACATTTCCTCTTCCCATACTATGGTACCCATGGTTGAAGTGCCTAAGGAAGAAGAAAACGAAATCTTTTGGAAGGATAGATGGAGAAGGAGATGATAGAATTGATAGCATGATCCTTACCTTATGGTTTCCTTTACATGCAAGCTTGAATCCTCACTTGAGAGTTGAAGAATTCTTTCTTATCCAAGCAAGGTCACCATTTGGGGGTAGGAAAATGTTGAGAAAAGATCTTTCTTAAGGGTAATAAGAAGGTGGAGATGGAAAGGAAGTGTTCTTGGAGTAGTTGCACCTTATTTTTGGCTTGAAAGAGTGAAGAATTTCTTTCCCACTCTTACCTTGATTACTCACGGTTGAGAGGAGCTTTGAGAGATAGAGAGAGAATTTTTTCTCGAAATATGAAAGAGACTTAGAGGGGAGAGAATTTAGTGATGGTTGGAAAATAAAAAATGTGAAGAGTGAAGTTGGGAGAAGAAGAAGCCTTCTTCTTTACCTCTGATTTGGCAAAAAGTATGGACAAGATAGTGGGTTGTTCATCATGATGTTTGGGTTGGAAAAAGATTGAGAATGATTATAGTGTAAGATTGCATGAATTCTAATTGGTTGAGAAGGTGACATAAAAGACAAAAGGATGGAATAAAGTAAGGAGTTTGGAAAGAAAGTGGGACGTTTCTTCTATTTCTTGTGCCTTGGCCGAGACTTGTGCATGGTGGGGCAATTATTTAAGTTTTGTTTGGAAAGTGAGTTGTAAGAATTGTAAGTCTTTCATGTCATGGGATTAGAGGGGAATTAAAGGTGTAAGAAAGATGTGATGGGAGGAAAGAGAATGGAAGAAATATGAGTCGGAAGGGGGGATGGCCGAAAATCAAAAGGAGGGTGGGAAATTTCAGCATTTCGTCTTGACCAAAATATTGATTAGAAAGTAGAATAGGTTGCATGAAAAATGAGTGGTGGAAGAGGAGCGTGTAAGAGGTGAACTGATGGAGAAAATGAAGACAAGTTGTCTTCCATGTGGGGATGGGCGGTCACCTAGTTAGTGGGGTGTGAAAAGTCCTCTTTGCCCTTTGTCATTTTTCTTATGTGGTATTTCCTTTTTCTTTTAATTTGATTTCTAATAAAAGTTGTACAACTCTTTATATGCCTATATTAATTTTATTCTTATGTTTATTATGAGGCTTTAGTAGTTGTTAAATTTTTTATTTAAGGTGCACTTACACACTTATTGTGCTAAATCTGGTACAATGATCGCACTCTAATTCTATTGTAATTCCTTTTTGTTCTTTTTTCACTGGCCTGGGGTTCAGGTCGTAATAGCCTCAATCTTCCATGAGAGAAATGTTGGTGAGAGAACCCCATGGGGGAGGATTACTGGGACACTTTGGAGTATTTAAGACTTTGGAAACCCTTAAAGAACATTTTTATTGGCCTCATGCACGTGTAAATATTGAGAAGATGTGTGAAAATTGTACTACATGTAAGCAAACCAAGTCTAAATCACAACCACATGGTCTTTATTCCTCTTTGCTCGTACTAGATTTCCCTTGGATTGACCTTTCTATAGACTCTATTTTAGGCCTACCTAGTTCTAGGAATGGGCGGGATAGTGTCTTTGTTGTGGTTGATCGTTTTTCTAAAATGGCTCATTTCATTGTGTAAGAAAGTTAATGATGCTAACCATATTGCTGATTTATTCTTTTCGGAGATTGTTAGATTGCATGGTATGGCTAAGATAATTGTAAGTGATATAGATACAAAATTTTTGAGCTATTTTTGGCGTGTTTTGTGGGCTAAGCTTGATACTAACTTGTTTTTTTCAATCACCGCTCACCCACAAACTGATGGGCAAACTGAAATTTTAAATTGTACTCTTTCACAATTATTGCATGTCATTCTGCAAAAGCATATTAAAAGTTGGGAAGATTGTTTACCATATATAGAGTTTGCATATGACAGGAGTGTTCATCATGGTAAATTGCATAGTCCTTTTGAGATTGTGTATGGCTTTAATCCTTTGTCTCCTATGGATTTGATTCCTATTCCTGTGTAAGAACGTTCAAGTTTAGATGGCAAACATAAAGCTGAAACCATTAAGAAGTTGCATGAAAGGATTAAACTCCAACTTGAAGAAAATAATAAGGCACATGCACGTAGAAGTAATAAGCATCGTAAGGAATTTCTTTTGAGCCAGGAGATTCAATTTGGTTGCATTTAAGAAAAGAAAGATTTCTAAGGAGAGGAAAAGTAAATTGTTACCTAGGGGAGACGTCCCCTTCAAAGGGCTTCAACATGTGGGTCCAAATGATTACATTCTGGACCTTCCTCCAAGGTATGGTGTTGTTTCCTCTACTTTCAATGTTGCTGACATAACCCCCCTGCAACGATGATTCCCTTGATTCAAGGACGAATCCTTTTGAGGAGGAGGGATCGATGCAGATCAAAGATCTCATCATAATATCACCGGCCCTAAAACAAAAACCAAAGCTAAACAACTTGATGTTGATGTTGCAAGCTTCTTGTTTATGTTGAGAAAAAGGGTTTGAGTGATTTACGAATACATGATTTAAATACAACGTGTTTAAGAAATGCATGACAAAATTCGTTCCTTGACACGTGTTTGTTATAAACCTGCCTTATATATTTTATATATAATGTTGCCGTACTAACAAGCCATGAAGCGTTAAAGCTTACATCAAATTGCAAACATTTGTTGTGTTTGACCTATTTTCAGGTGCTACCATTAATGAACTAAACTCGTTCATTAAGTGAAGTACTTAAGTTAATGAACTAAGTAGTTCATTAAATGGATATATATTTGGAGAAGGCATGATGACAAAAAATTGAAGAATGGAAAGTCTCCTTCTGCATCCATCCAAACGTTTTTATATATATTACATATATACATTCAGATTTTTTTTTAAAAAGGCACAATACACATATATTCCGACGTACTACCGACATGTTACATATATTACGAACGTATGTCAACGCCCCACCACTATATTTACCTCATATTTATTAGTACATTCAGGTCTTATATCATACGATATAAGTCATGGTGATGATAAAATTATTACGACACGTTACAAGGTTATAAACCGAAAATTGTCGTATCGGGTGACTACCGAAACTTCGCTTACGTGTCATATACTTGCCATATATAGATGGTCAACCCCTATACTTCAAAAATGGCCACAAATTTCGTGGCTCACATGTTATACTCAACCATGAAATCATTCCATATTGGTACACACAAATCACCCCCAATTAAGGCCAAATTGTGGAGATTTCAAATTCAACCTATTTTGTCACATGTGGGCACCTATGTCTCAGCCCTCATGAGCTGAATATTTAATTTATTTTATGTATATTATGTGTGACATAATATATATATATATATATATATATATATATATATATATATATATATAACATGTGCAAAAAGTTTGAATTTAATCGGAGAAAAATCGTGTAATCGCAAAAGTCGAAAATTCGGTTTTCTACGAACACAACACATGGATGTTTTTGGCATGACATGTAACAAGTATCTAGACATTTTTTACATATTCAAGACATATTAAAGTGTTATAGAATATTAAAATTAGGGCTGATTGGAATATATCATATATGTGTAATTATTATGCAATATTTGACAAAGTTTACAAAAGTGAAATTCAGCACATGCTCAAGACATATCACACCCCTATCTCAGCCTTGGTGGAGCTTATGTGGAGCTTAGTTTGCATCTCAATTGGTGGAGAATAATCCATACAAGGTTAGTGACATAATGTAGGGACCTACACAAGGTAACATTTCAAAATCTTGAGAATATAGCACATGCTGAAAATTCAGCATGTGAGACTAGAGCTAGCCGATTCTTTGGTCTTGAATGGAGACTAATTTGCTTCCAAATTTGTTGGGATTAATTGTTGAATATTTGGAAATATTTTAAACCTTATTTGTCACATGTTTTAGATGTTAACCTTAGATTTTTAAAGCTGCTAAATGGTGACAAGGTTGGACAAATCATGAAGTGCCAAGTAAACAAAGTCTAGACATTCATCCAATCAAGTTGTGCCAAGTAATCAAGATGGTGTCACATTTACACAAGGCATTCTTCTAATATTGTACCCCGCGAGAATCGTACTATACTAGAACCCGTAGGATGCGACGTACTAAATAAGTTCTCCAAGTTGCAATTTATTTGGGTTACCTTAGTGAGTCTGTATCTAAAATTCCCTTGAGATGGGTGTAATATAATTATACAAACGGATCTCGTGGAGCTCGTGAAATGGCCATCTAGCCCTCCAAGACTTAGCAAATTCGGTTAGTGGGCCTTGGAGGATCTTGGAATAAATTAAATTTTTATAAGAAGATTAGCCCAAGTAGTTTCCCCAAAGCGGGACGCACAACCTACACTATAAGTTAGATGTTAAGAGAAACATCATGGTTATGGGAATAAATCAATGAGTGAAAAGACTAATGATCTCCAAGCCCTGGTAATTTCGGCCACAAGATATTGATGAACATTAAGATATTTTTCTTCTTACAAAAAGACTAACCTAAATAAGTCCTCTTAAAAGTAAACCTAAAAAGAACTAGATATTATAAGTATGGTGTAAATATGTGATGATGTACTATAAAAGGTGTGAAAGGACAAACATGCCCTCCCAAAAACCCAAGAATTCGGCCAACATGCCTTGATCAACCTCGGAATAAATTCTTTTTATAAGAATGCAAATATGGATGATCCTCACAAAGCAAGATCAAAATCATAATTGGATTAAATAAATAATATCATAAGTTATATAAAGTATGGGATATGATAAACGTGAAAAGACTAAACTACCCCTAAAGGCCCCAAAATTTCGGCCAAAGCATGGAAGGCCTCTAGAACTCTCTAGCCATTTATCTTATTTAAAAAGAATAACTTAAATTATAATTATATAATTAAGATAACAATGGGCATGCAAGACAAAAGCTACCATTTCACAAACCCAAGACTCTTTTTTCAACTTTTCATGAAACTTGTTCCCTCTTTCCCCTCCCCATGAACCGGCCACCCTTTTCCCCTCACCGCCTAGATTGTTTTATTTTGGAAGGCAACTCATTTCACTTCCATCTTAAAACACTTTCTCAAGAAGCTTTCAAGACAACACTTAAGCAATTCTTCCATCTCCCCACATACTCAACTTTCGGCCAGCCCCTTTAAGCTAGGAGGCTAACTTCAACTATCATTCAAGCTCAAAAGACATCTAGGTGAGCTTTGTTCCAAAATTCTTAAGTGGGTTCCTTATTTTCAAAGAATGAAACTCATTTGGTTACCTCTCCTAACCACCCAAAGCCGTGGCCTTTAGGCTCAATGGGTGCAAGATCTTCAACCTCCTGAGTGGTGCAAGCTCTTGCTAGGAAAGCTCCATTCAAAATCTCATTTTGGTAAGAATGTTCAACTTCAAAATAGCCCTATTTTCATTAAGAGAATAATGACTAACATTCTCCTTTTCTTCCTTATTCCAACCGCATGCTCAAGAGTGAAGGAGGAGAAAGGTTTCAACTCATCTCATTCCATAACCAAGCTAAGACAAAAGCTTTAGCTTGAAGAGGCAAATATACACTAATCTCTCATGATTTACTTAAAGGATTAGTATCTTTAATGGTTAGAAGTTCCTAAGATATGATCTTTAGTTGAATATCTTAAGTTCAAGATTGTATCTTAGCGATTTTCTAAGAAAAATGCCTTGCATGTGGTTTATTCTTTCAAAGATGGAATCTTTTCTTACATGCAATAGGTTATAAGGCTGTTTTGAGATAATTTAAGGTTCAACTAAGTGACCTTAGACAAGAATGACTCTTGGATGAAACTTTAGAATCACCAAAGTGACATGCAAGTGCTAGTTGTAATTTTACATGTTTACTTGGTAGGATCTAAAATGAACTAGCATGTGAATGTATTGAATGTCCAAGCAAAATGTAGTAAACTTTGTGTGTGACACCTCATAACTTTCGGCCATAGAGGTGAAGGTGATGGTGAGTTTTGGCTTCAAGAAAGAACACTTGTTTTGGAGCAATTATGATACTTGTTATGTTCAAACTACAAACTGTTTTGGTATGATGCAAAGGTAACCCAATAAAAAGAATGAAATCTGAATTTTCATGATAAAAAAATGTATTTGGTGACCAATAAGCTATCTCATGAGAATAAGGAAAGTTGTGGACATTTGACATGAAAGAATGGCAAAACATCAAACCACTGGAACTGGGCAGAATTGAACAACATTTTGAACAGCTTAAAAATGGACCTTGAAGACCTTCAAAAAAGCGGATTTTTGGTATAAAGTTAGCCTTATGTGTGTAGCAAATATGAGAGTTGGAATTTCAATAAAATAAGCTACGGATTTTTTGTAATAAAATATTTGGTGGAACTGTTCAGGCTAGAAATTCTAGAATTCGGCAGAATTGTACAACGTTTTGATTGGCCTTAGAATGGATCTTGTCGATTTTCAATAAGGCTGATTTTTGGTGTGGTGACAGCCTTGTGTGTATAGAAAGTATGAAAGTAGGAATTTTGGTAAAGTGAGTTGTGGAATATTTTTAATAAAATATTTGGTAAAACTGCCAGACTGGAAAGTCTGGAACTGAGCAGATCTGTACATCTTTTTGATTGGCTTAAAAAGGGACCTTGTAGATGTTCAATAAAGTTGATTTTTGACATGGTAGCAATCCTATGTGTGTAGTGAATATGCAAGTTGGAATTTTGTTGAAACAAGTTGTGGATTATTGTTAATGATTTAATTAGTAAAACTGCTCAATTGAAATTCCTGGAACACAGCAGAAATTAAGTAACAGGTTACTGGACTCAGAAATGGACCTTAGGAACATGCAAACGGGCTAATTTTCGGTATAATGCTAGTTTCACATGTTTATGACATGTGTGAGTTGTAATTGCAGAAAAAGAAATCATGGTTTTGCCACAATCAAATTTTTAGTAAAATAGGTCAGTCCAGTTTCAGCACCTGACCTGTTTTAGAAAATCAATTAAATGAGCTCTTTAAGGTTATTGGATTGATCTGGCAATTTTAGGACAATCACCTAAGACATAAAGGAGTAAGATCATGCAAATTAATCAAGTTGGTCTTAACGTTTTGGTGGGTAAATATGGACATGAAGTTGATGTATTAAAACTTGAAATTGGGCTGAACAGGGGATTAATTTAAAAAGGCCCAATTTGATGGATTTGGATCTATATACCCGGTTTGGGCTCATGAATATTAATCCTTAGGGATTTTATTATATTTTCCAGGTTATGGTCCAAATAATTAAGGTTTAAAGGCCTCAAAAGATAAGGGAATGTGGTGATTATACCGCAGAATCCAGCATGTACACTCGATATTCATTGGAGTATTTAAGGACTTTATTCGTCTTAGGAAGTTACGAAAATTTTACGACATGTACATAAGACCCCACCAAACGCATGTATGACAAAAGATTATGGAAATGGACCCGTTTGGATAGCTTGACCGCCCCATGAACATGAAGTGAAAATCTGGAAATATTTAGTTTACGAAATCATGCTTATTGACATGTTATAAGAAATGTTTACGACTATTCACGTCATGACTTGCATTGCATATCACTACATGTATCATGCATGATCATATGCCACATGAATCTGATTTTATGGATTTTACTTATGCAAGCAAGTTTTACAAGTAACTATGTTTTTGGTATGCATAAAAGTTTTTATGGTCCCATGTTTTAAAGAAAGCTTAATGATTCCTTTGCCGGCCAAGCATGCGACTAACCCGACTCCAGACCCGGGGTTAATTGATCTATTGACATGATATGTTCTGGACCCGTTCAGATCCGGGGTTAATTGATCTGATACATGTTCTGGACCCGTTCAGATACGGGGTTAATTGATCTGATACATGTTTTGGACCCATCCTAGACCTGGGGTTAATTGGTCTGTTAATATGTTCTGGACCCGCTCAAATCCGGGGTTAATTGATCTGACACTCTGTTTTATGACACGTTATTTTATAGGACCAAAATGATGTTTTGACATGACATGGCATCATGCATTGCATTTTTCATAGCTCACGAGCATGTAGACATGTTGCATGTTACAGTTAATGGTTAATAAGTTATTGTTGGTATATCATTACCTAAAATTATGCTTAAGCTATAACGCCAAGCAAACTCAGGATTAAAGACCAGGTATGAATTATTATTATTTGAGGTTTTCGGGGTATTACATTCATGTTATAATTCTTCATGTATTTCATGGTAGTTTATTGTATTCTTGCTGGGTGATTTTTATCATTCACACTTTTATTTTTTCCCAGAGCCAGAAAATGCTAAGACTGAGTGGATCGAGGATGAGCCAAGAGTTCCATATCTTTAGGCAAGAAAATCTGAAGAAGGCAAAGCTTAAGGACTTTTGTGTGGCCTTAATGTTTGTATTATGAATTATGCTAAACTCTTTGGGGTACTGGTGATGTATTTTGGGAACTTTGATGTGTTTTGTGGACTATTACTTTTGGGGACTCTGTACTTTTGTGATGCACGTTTATTTTGAAAAAGTTTTTAATTCTGTCTAAATTTTACTACCATGTTAAGTGTTAGCATGTGTTGTACCTCTCCGAAAAATCATATGTACTAGAAGACTCGTATAAGTGAATTAATAACGTGGTATCTTTCAAGTGCCTTTCACTAAGCTTCCTTAGTAATTCTTTTATGATGAGCAATATACTTATTCAAGCATGAGATATGGACCATGACCAATTCAAATTCACCCAAAGGGGGCTTAAGAGAAATTTCGGCCACAAGGTTTTAAAAGGGCCTTAAAAAAAGGGGTTTTTCCCAAATTATAGGAGAGTTTAATCTTAAGGGCCTCCCTAAAAATAAAGCAAAATGAAAATTAAGAAGTGTAAGTAGTGGGCAATTCTTTCCCCAATTCTTGGAGAATTTCGGCCTAGCCCAAGGGAAATTAAGAATTTCCTAATTTTATTTTGTTTTAAAACAAGAAAAGGAAAATAATTAAAAAGGGGGAAATACCCACATGGCTTCTTATTAAACTCATTTGGAGATAAATTAAGCATGGTAAAGTTTCCCCCAAGGAGTCAAAAACCGCCCCCCCATGGTTGACCAAGAAAGATTACCATGGTTACTTAATATTTACTACAAGGTCAAGAAAATAACTCTAGTTGGGCAAAGTAACCTAGATTAGCCATAAAGTAACTATAGTTGACATAAAGTAACTATAGTTGGCATAAAGTAACTATAGTTGGCATAAAGTAACTATAGTTGACATAAAGTAACTATAGTTGGCATAAAGTAACTATAGTTGGCATAAAGTAACTATAGTTGACATAAAGTAACTATAGTTGGCATAAAGTAACTATAGTTGGCATAAAGTAACTATAGTAGGCATAAAGTAACTATAGTAGGCATAAAGTAACTATAGTTGACATAAAGTAACTATGGTTTACATAAAGTAACTATAGTTGCCTTAAAGAAACCTTGGTTAGTTAAAAGTAACCAAGGTTAATTAGCCTAACTAAACTATGGAGAATCCCTTCCCCTCCCACTAAACCCACGGCTGCCCCTCTAGCCAAGGGAAGAAAATTTTCTCCAAGCAATTTTAGAACACTTAGAATACTACTCCATCATCATCAAACTTTCGGCCATGATGAAGCTAGGAGTGTGAGATCATCTTCATCTTCAAGCCTTGAAGAACTCATCTAGGTAAGTTGAATGTTGAATCTCCTAAGTGAGTTCTATATTTCAAAGAATGAAACTCACCTTGGTACCCCTCTTTCATGTCAAAAACGTGAACATTCAAAATGGTCACAAGATGAAGATTTGACAAGCTACTAGGAGAAGCTAACATCTTGGTGGTTTGAATCCATTTCAAGCTCCATTCAAGCTTCATTTTGGTAAGATGAATCAGCCTCAATCTAACTCCTTTCTCCATTTAAAATGGTAGCTAATGTTCACCTCCTTCTCCTCTTCAAAAACGTGCTACACATGTGAAGTGGAGGAAGACTTCGTTCTATTTCAACCAAAGCTCAAGCAAAGGAGAAAGCTCTAAGGTTCAAAGAGGCAAGTATACTCTAGCCAATCTTGCCTTATCTGTGAAGTGCATGCTTGAATGACTAGCCATTTTTAAGTTATGAATCTTAGTTTGAGATTCTAAGAACAAGACATGAACTTAGTTGATGTAAAGAAAAGTGTTGGTATGAAAAGTGACATGTTCTAAGCGTAAATGGCAAGACTATTGGTATGAGTTATGTGTAGCCTAAAATGAGTTATGAGACTTGAAATAACTATGTTTAAATGTGTATTTGATGTATAGTAAGTCATCTTGATAAATGAAGTTGGTTGAAGGATGCTTGAACAATAAAAAGGTGAAGAAGTGCTGAAACTACTGGAGCTGGCAGATTTGTGTTGCTGATTGTGTGACTTGAGAACGAACCTTAGAAGTGTTCTATTAAGCTAAATTTTGACATGACACTAGCTCTGTGTGTATAGTACAAGTGAGAGTTGGAATTGCAGTAAAAAGAGTTATGGTTTATTTTTAATAAATCCTTTGGTAAAACTGCTCAAGAAGAAATTACTGGAACTGGGCAGAACAGTGTGACGTTTTGCATGACCTGAAAATGAATCTTAGGAGTATTCAAATTGGCTAATTTTTGGTGTGATGTTATCCTCATATGTATATGAAATGTTTGAGTTGAAATTTCAATAAAAGGAGTTGTGGTTTGTCCTTAATGAAGTTTTTAGTAAGAAGGGGTCAAACAGAAGTACTGGAACTGGACAGATTTATGTGTTATGTTGAACGACCTGAACATGAATCTTGGGAGTGTTAAAATTGGCTAATTTTTGTTATGGAGATAGCCTTATGTGTATATGAAATGTGAGAGGTGGAATTTTGATAAAAGGAGTTGTGAATTATTATTAATGAAATTTTTGGTGAAACTGCTTAAACAGAGCTGCTGGAAAAGGACAGTTTTGAGTAGTAAGTTGTGTGGCTCGAAAATACACCTTAGGAATATGCAAATGGGCTGATTTTTGGTATGATGATATTTTGATGTGTTTATGACATCTGTGAGTTGGAATTTTGGAAAAAGGAGTTGTGGTTTGGTCACAATTTGTTTTGTGATACAACTGGTCAATCCAGTCTCTGCATGTACCCAATTTGGGAAAGTAATTAGATGACCCCCTTAAACTTATTGAATTGCCTTGGAAATTTTATGGTAATTACTTAGGGCATAGATGTGCATTTTCATGTAAAGAAACCAGCCTAAAACCACTATTTTGATGGTTAACAACTGAGTTGAAGTTAGTGTACAAAACTGGAAAACAGGACATTTTATTGTCATAAGTTGTATGGCTTTGATCTTGCTCATTTAAGCTTAAATGTGATGTTTAGCCTTATGAATATTGTTTATTGGTGTGTTAGATATGTTTTCTAGGTGATGGATCAAGATGAATAAGGTTTTATGACCCACGAAACTGAGGTAAAGCGGTACTGCCCTGCTGATTTCAGCAGTACCTTCGATGATAGTATGATGTTTTGAGGTAGTTAGACATTTCGGAATGTTACGAAATTTTAATAGAATGTGTCTAAGCCTTCATTATGCATGTGTATGGCATGGGTTTATGAATATGAGCACGAATTGATGAGCACGAGGCTGTATGAACAGAATGTGATTACTGGACAGTTTTTCCAGTTTAAAAGACAAGTCCGTGCATGCATGATTATGATGCATTTGTTCACGAGTCGCATAATGCATGTCATACATTGCATCATCGTCACGTACATGATTTACAGCATGATTTTTATGTGAAAGAAAGATGAAAAGCATTTTCAAAAGATGATTTTGTTTTGCAAAGAATGATTCCCCACCGGTACCGTGTGTGAGTATGAACTTGGCCAGTATGAACCCGCTCAGATCCAGGTTAAGTGATCTGACAGTATGACCGTGCAGGCCCGGAAAATAATAGGCCTGATGATGATGATGATGATGATGATGACCGTGCGGGTCCGGAAAAGAATAGACCCGGTAAGTATGATGACGTTACCGTTCCGAATCCGGGAGTAATAGATTCGAAGGGGAGAAGTTACCGCCTCAGATCCAGGAAGATAGATCTTAACACTCTATTGTTTTACGATGATGATGATTTTAAAGAAAAGCATGAAAGATCATATTCCATTTTATCTCGATGCATCACACGTACATATGCATGCATATTACATTCATGTAGTGACACATGAGATTTAAGTTGTGATGACCTCGTAGACCCTAAGTGATGATTCTTATTGTGTTATTCATCAATACGAGTTACAGTCTTTTAATGTTATATTCTGCTTTGAGTGATGATTTTAATTAAGTTATGATCTTGCTACATTAGGTGGTGATCCTTATCGAGTATTGGACGGAGGACAGGTTTTCATGTTTTCATTATGCACTGCAATTGCATAATCATACGCATTGCATATGGTCATGAGCATGATGTCGAGTCTATATGCACTGAGTTGAGTCTTTACGTGCTTCGTGACTAAGTTATGATTTTGTTGCCTTAGTGGCTATTGACGGAAGGATGAGATGCTAGCTAAATGCTAGAAGTAATGTTACTTAGGTTATGACCTTGTTATCTTTCGTTACCTAAGTTTTGATCTTATTGTTATTGTTTTGTAAGTTATGATCTTATTCCCTTTATGATTAAGTGATGATTCTATTCCCTTGGTGGCATTGAATGGAAAGACAGGTATGATGGTAAGAGACCAAATTTTTGGGGATTTGGTTCTTGGGTGTACTTTCCATTTAATGCATGATTGTTTATGGTGTATTTGCTGGTGACTTTGTCACTCACCCCCTATTTTTCCTCCCAGAGACTGCAGGGAACAAGGTAGAATGGATTGAGGATGGACCTAGAGCCCTTACCCGTGAGTGCAGCGAAGGATGGGCAGATTAGGAGACATGACTTGAGGATTATGACTGATGAATGATTATGTAGTTGTGATGGGAAACATCTACTTTTGAGAATTTCGATACTTTGATTTGGGTTGTAAAACAAAGAATGATCTAGTGGATGTTTTTAATTCAAAGTTTTAAGTTCTGCCACGGTTTCGCGTACTTATCTACGTGTAAGCGCGAAAATCCATGCATTATACCATGGATCATGATACGTATGAGACGACGCCTAGTACTCTCCTTAGTGAAGTACGGCAGGTGCACCGACTCCGGCGGGGCCGGGGTGCAGGGCGCCACAGGTGGTATCAGAGCAAAGGCTCCAGATCCAGGCAGAATGTAGAACTAAGTTATGATCGTAATCAACTAAGTTTGATCTTAGACCTAAGTTCTGATCTTAGATGAGAGTTGACCTTAGACCAGGATGACTTAGACTGGAAATTAGGGCTTTGACCAAATGATAAAGCCCTAGTCGATGGCCATCTATAGGATGTAATCATGCCTGCTTGCATGACTATAAGATCGTATATGGATTACGAATTAGATGGTGTCGCTTATTCTGAATATTTATACCTTAAGTACGACTCCAACACTTCGTGTTGCGGATGGCACCACAATTCAGTAAGATGACATCATCACTGTCACCCCAGGAGGCAGTAAACTGTACTAGCAATAGTTAAAGAGAACATGTATTCAATGTTTGGCAGGGAATTTAGTTCATAGTAGGCGGAAAGATGGTTAAGTAAAGTTGAAAGTAACTCCATGATGATACTACTACTGGATAGGATAAGGGCAAAGTTCCAAGAGGAGTTTTGTGAGTTCTTCCTCTTTCAGGACTTAGTCACGAGAAGGGTTGAGGAATTTGACTCACTAAGACAAGGGTCAGGCAGCTCCGTACTCATTCATTACTTTGGGACAGTATGTTCCTTTTATTATGAGAGATGAAAGGTTTAAGCTGATCAGATTTGTGCGCGGTCTAGACCCCCAGATCAAATTAAACTAAGTTAAGTCGTATTCAAGGACCTTTGGTGAATTATTGGAGTACCGCTACGGAGCGGAATGCGATAGTAAGGGAACGAAAGAATGAAAGAAATGATTTAACAAGCAAACGAAGTAGAAGGTGGAAACCGTATCCATATAAGGCTAGTTTATGCGGATGACAAAGAAACAACCAAGGTACGCCTAATAAGTGTGAAGTACCTATGTCCTCTGCTCTACTTCCTATTAACCAAGAATGAGTGATTATGATAGTTTTCTTTAAGTTATGATGAGTAAACCACAAGTAAGCAAGTGTGATTATTAGCGATAACATGACCAAGTATGACACTGCGTATGGGACTCGGGGTCCTCGTCGTGATGCGTCACTATGAGCACTTGTACACATTTTATGGAAAAGGAAATTATAAGCCTGCTGTGATCATGAGTACACGGAATGGAATTCGTTATCAAGTACATGGTATCAAGGTTGCAAGTGCTTGATATGAGATAGGTTACGATAACACCTCTAGAGTATTAGAATAAGACCTCTAAGATGAATGGAACAAAGCATTTCTACGGGAACTAAATAGACGCTTTATGCGATCTTATTTACCTAAAAGAAGAAACCGCATGGGAAACGGAAGACAACATGAGGAGTAGACGCCCCATTGTGTTGACTAGCCTGAAGTTTCGAGTACGAAACTTATATTAAGGGGGGAGAATGTTGTACCCCGCCGAAAAATCGTATAGTACTAGAAGACTCGTATAAGTGAATTAATAAAGTGGTATCTTTCAAGTGCCTTTCACTAAGCTTCCTTAGTAATTCTTTTATGATGAGCAATATAATTATTCAAGCATGAGATATGGACCATGACCAATTCAAATTCACCCAAAGGGGGCTTAAGAGAAATTTCGGCCACAAGGTTTAAAAAGGGCCTTAAAAAAAAGGGTTTTTCCCAAATTATAGGAGAGTTCAATCTTAAGGGCCTCCCTAAAAATAAAGCCAAATGAAAATTAAGGAGTGTAAGTAGTGGGCAATTCTTTCCCCAATTCTTGGAGAATTTCGGCCTAGCCCAAGGGAAATTAAGAATTTCCTAATTTTATTTTGTTTTAAAACAAGAAAAGGAAAATAATTAAAAAGGGGGCAAATACCCACATGGCTTCTTATTAAACTCATTTGGAGAGAAATTAAGCATGGTAAAGTTTTCCCCTTAGGAGTCAAAAACCGCCCCCCCCATGGTTTACCAAGAAAGATTACCATGGTTACTTAATATTTACTACAAGGTCAAGAAAATAACTCTAGTTGGGCAAAGTAACCTAGGTTAGCCATAAAGTAACTATAGTTGACATAAAGTAACTATAGTTGGCATAAAGTAACTATAGTTGGCATAAAGTAACTATAGTTGACATAAAGTAACTATAGTTGGCATAAAGTAACTATAATTGACATAAAGCAACTATAGTAGGCATAAAGTAACTATAGTTGACATAAAGTAACTATGGTTTACATAAAGTAACTATAGTTGCCTTAAAGAAACCTTGGTTAGTTAAAAGTAACCAAGGTTAATTAGCCTAACTAAACTATGGAGAATCCCTTCCCCTCCCACTAAACCCACGGCTTCCCCTCTAGCCAAGGGAAGAAAATTTTCTCCAAGCAATTTTAGAACACTTAGAATACTACTCCATCATCATCAAACTTTCGGCCATGATGAAGCTAGGAGTGTGAGATCATCTTCATCTTCAAGCCTTGAAGAACTCATCTAGGTAAGTTGAATGTTGAATCTCCTAAGTGAGTTCTATATTTCAAAGAATGAAACTCACCTTGGTACCCCTCTTTCATGTCAAAAACGTGAACATTCAAAATGGTCACAAGATGAAGATTTGACAAGCTACTAGGAGAAGCTAACATCTTGGTGGTTCGAATCCATTTCAGCTCCATTCAAGCTTCATTTTGGTAAGATGAATCTAGCCTCAATCTAGCTCCATTATCCATTTAAAATGGTAGCTAATGTTCACCTCCTTCTCCTCTTCAAAAACGTGCTACACATGTGAAGTGGAGGAAGACTTCATTCCATTTCAACCAAAGCTCAAGCAAAGGAGAAAGCTCTAAGGTTCAAAGAGGCAAGTATACTAGCCAATCTTGCCTTATTTGTGAAGTGCATGCTTGAATGACTAGCCATTTTTAAGTTATGAATCTTAGTTGGAGATTCTAGGAACAAGACATGAACTTAGTTGATGTAAAGAAAAGTGTTGGTATGAAAAGTGACATGTTCTAAGCGTAAATGGCAAGACTGTTGGTATGAGTCATGTGTAGCCTAAAATGAGTTATGAGACTTGAAATAACTATGTTTAAATGTGTATTTGATGTATAGTAAGTCATCTTAATAAATGAAGTTGGTTGAAGGATGCTTGAACAATAAAAAGGTGAAGAAGTGCTGAAACTACTGGAGCTGGCAGATTTGTGTTGCTGATTGTGTGACTTGAGAACGAACCTTAGAAGTGTTCTATTAAGCTAAATTTTGACATGACACTAGCTCTGTGTGTGTAGTACAAGTGAGAGTTGGAATTGCAGTAAAAAGAGTTATGGTTTATTTTTAATAAATCGTTTGGTAAAACTGCTCAAGAAGAAATTACTGGAACTGGGCAGAACAGTGTGACGTTTTGCATGACCTTAAATGAATCTTATGAGTATTCAAATTCGCTAATTTTTGGTGTGATGCTAGCCTCATATGTATATGAAATTTTTGAGTTGGAATTTCAATAAAAGGAGTTGTGGTTTGTCCTTAATGAAGTTTTTAGTAAGAAGGGGTCAAACAGAAGTACTGGAACTGGACAGATTTATGTGTTATGTTGAACGACCTGAACATGAATCTTGGGAGTGTTAAAATTGGCTAATTTTTGGTATGGAGATAGCCTTATGTGTATATGAAATGTGAGAGGTGGAATTTTGATAAAAGGAGTTGTGAATTATTATTAATGAAATTTTTGGTGAAACTGCTTCAACAGAGTTGCTGGAAAAGGACAGTTTTAAGTAGTAAGTTGTGTGGCTCGAAAATACACCTTAGGAATATGCAAATGGGCTGATTTTTGGTATGATGATATTTTGATGTGTGTATGACATGTGTGAGTTGGAATTTTGGAAAAAGGAGTTGTGGTTTGGTCACAATTTGTTTCGTGATACAACTGGTCAATCCAGTCTCTGCATGTACCCAATTTGGGAAAGTAATTAGATGACCCCCTTAAACTTATTGAATTGCCTTGGAAATTTTATGGTAATTACTTAGGTCATAGATCTGCATGTTCATGTAAAGAAACCAGCCTAAAACCACCATTTTGATGGTTAACAACTGAGTTGAAGTTAGTGTACAAAACTGGAAAACAGGACATTTTATTGTCATAAGTTGTATGGCTTTGATCTTGCTCATTTAAGCTTAAATGTGATGTTTAGCCTTATGAATATTGTTCCTTGGTGTGTTAGATATATTTTCTAGGTGATGGATCAAGATGAATAAGGTTTTATGACCCACGAAACTGAGGTAAGGCGGTACTGCCCTGCTGATTTCAGCAGTACCTTTGATGATAGTATGATGTTTTGAGGTAGTTAGACATTTCGGAATGTTACGAAATTTTAATAGCATGTGTATGGCATGGGTTTATGAATATGAGCACGAATTGATGAGCACGAGGCTGTATGAACAGAATGTGATTGCTGAACAGTTTTTCCAGTTTAAAAGACAAGTTCGTGCATGCATGATTATGATGCATTTGTTCACGAGTCGCATAATGCATGTCATACATTGTATCATCGTCACGTACATGATTTACAGCATGATTTTTATGTGAAAGAAAGATGAAAAGCGTTTTCAAAAGATGATTTTGTTTTGCAAAGAATGATTCCCCACCGGTACCGTGTGTGAGTATGAACTTGGCCAGTATGAACCCGCTCAGATCCGGGTTAAGCGATCTGACAGTATGACCGTGCAGGCCCAGAAAATAATAGGCCTGATGATGATGATGATGATGACCGTGCGGGTCCGGAAAAGAATAGACCCGGCAAGTATGATGACGTTATTGTTCTGAATCCGGGAGTAATAGATTCGAAGGGGAGAAGTTACCGCCTCAGATCCGGGAAGATAGATCTGAACACTCTATTGTTTTACGATGATGATGATTTTAAAGAAAAGCATGAAGGATCATATTCCATTTTATCTCGATGCATCACACGTACATATGCATGCATATTACATTCATGTAGTGACACATGAGATTTAAGTTGTGATGACCTCGTAGACCCTAAGTGATGATTCTTATTGTGTTATTCATCAATACGAGTTACAGTCTTTTAATGTTATATTCTGCTTTGAGTGATGATTTTAATTAAGTTATGATCTTGCTACATTAGGTGATGATCCTTATCGAGTATTGGACGGAGGACAGGTTTTCATGTTTTCATTATGCACTGCAATTGCATAATCATACGCATTGCATATGGTCATGAGCATGATGTCGAGTCTATATGCACTGAGTTGAGTCTTTACGTGCTTCGTGACTAAGTTATGATTTTGTTGCCTTAGTGGCTATTGACGGAAGGATGAGATGCTAGCTAAATGCTAGAAGTAATGTTACTTAGGTTATGACCTTGTTATCTTTCGTTACCTAAGTTGCGATCTTATTGTTGTTGTTATGTAAGCTATGATCTTATTCCCTTTATGATTAAGTGATGATTCTATTCCCTTGGTGGCATTGAATGGAAAGACAGGTATGATGGTAAGAGACCAAATTTTTGGGGATTTGGTTCTTGAGTGTACTTTCCATTTAATGCATGATTGTTTATGGTGTACTTGCTGGTGACTTTGTCACTCACCCCCTATTTTTCCTCCCAGAGACTGCAGGGAACAAGGTAGAATGGATTGAGGATGGACCTAGAGCCCTTACCCATGAGTGCAGCAAAGGATGGGCAGATTAGGAGACATGACTTGACGATTATGACTGATGAATGATTATGTAGTTGTGATGGGAAACATCTACTTTTGAGAATTTTGATACTTTGATTTGGGTTGTAAGACAAAGAATGATCTAGTGGATGTTTTTAATTCAAAGTTTTAAGTTCTGCCACTGTTTCGCGTACTTATCTACGTGAAAGCGCGAAAATCCATGCATTATACCATGGATCATGATGCGTATGAGACGACGCCTAGTACTCTCCTTAGTGAAGTACGGCAGGTGCACCGACTCCGGCGGGGCCAGGGTGCAGGGCGCCACAGGTGGTATCAGAGCAAAGGCTCCAGATCCAGGCAAAATGTAGAACTAAGTTATGATCGTAATCAACTAAGTTTGATCTTAGACCTAAGTTCTGATCTTAGATGAGAGTTGACCTTAGACCAGGATGACTTAGACTCGAAATTAGGGCTTTGACCAAATGATAAAGCCCTAGTCGATGGCCATCTATAGGATGTAATCATGTCTGCTTGCATGACTATAAGATCGTATATGGATTACGAATTAGATGGTGTCGCTTATTCTGAATATTTATACCTTAAGTACGACTCCAACACTTCGTGGTGCGGATGGCACCACAATTCAGTAAGATGACATCATCACTGTCACCCCAGGAGGCAGTAAACTGTACTAGCAATAGTTAAAGAGAACACGTATTCAATGTTTGGCAGGGAATTTAGTTCATAGTAGGCGGAAATATGGTTAAGTAAAGTTGAAAGTAACTCCATGATGATACTAGTACTGGATAGGATAAGGGCAAAGTTCCAAGAGGAGTTTTGTGAGTTCTTCCTCTTTCAGGACTTAGTCACGAGAAGGGTTGAGGAATTTGACTCACTAAGACAAGGGTAAGGCAGCTCCGTACTCATTCATTACTTTGGGACAGTATGTTCCTTTTATTATGAGAGATGAAAGGTTTAAGCTGATCAGATTTGTGCGCGGTCTAGACCCCCAGATCAAATTAAACTAAGTTAAGTCGTATTCAAGGACCTTTGGTGAATTATTGGAGGACCGCTACGGAGCGGAATGCGATAGTAAGGGAACGAAAGAATGAAAGAAATGATTTAACAAGCAAACGAAGTAGAAGGTGGAAACCGTATCCATATAAGGCTAGTTTATGCGGATGACAAAGAAACAACCAAGGTACGCCTAATAAGTGTGAAGTACATATGTCCTCTGCTCTACTTCCTATTAACCAAGAATGAGTGATTATGATACTTTTCTTTAAGTTATGATGAGTAAACCACAAGTAAGCAAGTGAGATTATTAGCGATAACATGACCAAGTATGACACTGCGTATGGGACTCGGGGTCCTCGCCATGATGCGTCACTATGAGCACTTGTACACATTTTATGGAAAAGGAAATTATAAGCCTGCTGTGATCATGAGTACACGGAATGGAATTCGTTATCAAGTACATGGTATCAAGGTTGCAAGTGCTTGATATGAGATAGGTTACGATAACACCTCTAGAGTATTAGAATAAGACCTCTAAGATGAATGGAACAAAGCATTTCTACGGGAACTAAATAGACGCTTTATGCGATCTTATTTACCTAAAAGAAGAAACCGCATGGGAAACGGAAGACAACATGAGGAGTAGACGCCCCATTGTGTTGACTAGCCTGAAGTTTCGAGGACGAAACTTATATTAAGGGGGGGAGAATGTTGTACCCCGCCGAAAAATCATATAGTACTAGAAGACTCGTATAAGTGAATTAATAAAGTGGTATCTTTCAAGTGCCTTTCACTAAGCTTCCTTCGTAATTCTTTTATGATGAGCAATATAATTATTCAAGCATGAGATATGGACCATGACCAATTCAAATTCACCCAAAGGGGGCTTAAGAGAAATTTCGGCCACAAGGTTTAAAAAGGGCCTTAAAAAAAGGGGGTTTTCCCAAATTATAGGAGAGTTCAATCTTAAGGGCCTCCCTAAAAATAAAGCCAAATGAAAATTAAGGAGTGTAAGTAGTGGGCAATTCTTTCCCCAATTCTTGGAGAATATCGGCCTAGCCCAAGGGAAATTAAGAATTTCCTAATTTTATTTTGTTTTAAAACAAGAAAAGGAAAATAGTTAAAAAGGGGGCAAATACCCACATGGCTTCTTATTAAACTCATTTGGAGATAAATTAAGCATGGTAAAGTTTCCCCCCAAGGAGTAAAAAACCGCCCCCCTATGGTTGACCAAGAAAGATTACCATGGTTACTTAATATTTACTACAAGGTCAAGAAAATAACTCTAGTTGGGCAAAGTAACCTAGGTTAGCCATAAAGTAACTATAGTTGACATAAAGTAACTATAGTTGGCATAAAGTAACTATAGTTGGCATAAAGTAACTATAGTTGACATAAAGTAACTATAGTTGGCATAAAGTAACTATAGTTGGCATAAAGTAACTATAGTTGATATAAAGCAACTATAGTAGGCATAAAGTAACTATAGTAGGCATAAAGTAACTATGGTTGACATAAAGTAACTATAGTTGCCTTAAAGAAACCTTGGTTAGTTAAAAGTAACCAAGGTTAATTAGCCTAACTAAACTATGGAGAATCCCTTCCCCTCCCACGAAACCCACGGCTGCCCCTCTAGCCATGGGAAGAAAATTTTCTCCAAGCAATTTTAGAACACTTAGAATACTACTCCATCATCATCAAACTTTCGGCCATGATGAAGCTAGGAGTGTGAGATCATCTTCATCTTCAAGCCTTGAAGAACTCATCTAGGTAAGTTGAATGTTGAATCTCCTAAGTGAGTTCTATATTTCAAAGAATGAAACTCACCTTGGTGCCCCTCTTTCATGTCAAAAACATGAACATTCAAAATGGTCACAAGATGAAGATTTGGCAAGCTACTAGGAGAAGCTAACATCTTGGTGGTTCGAATCCATTTCAAGCTCCATTCAAGCTTCATTTTGGTAAGATGAATCTGGCCTCAATCTAGCTCCATTCTCCATTTAAAATGGTAGCTAATGTTCACCTCCTTCTCCTCTTCAAAAACGTGCTACACATGTGAAGTGGAGGAAGACTTCATTCCATTTCAACCAAAGCTCAAGCAAAGGAGAAAGCTCTAAGGTTCAAAGAGGCAAGTATACTCTAGCCAATCTTGCCTTATTTGTGAAGTGCATGCTTGAATGACTAGCCATTTTTAAGTTATGAATCTTAGTTGGACATTCTAAGAACAAGACATGAACTTAGTTGATGTAAAGAAAAGTGTTGGTATGAAAAGTGACATGTTCTAAGCGTAAATGGCAAGACTATTGGTATGAGTCATGTGTAGCCTAAAATGAGTTATGAGACTTGAAATAACTATGTTTAAATGTGTATTTGATGTATAGTAAGTCATCTTAATAAATGAAGTGAACAATAAAAAGGTGAAGAAGTGCTGAAACTACTGGAGCTGGCAGATTTGTGTTGCTGATTTTGTGACTTGAGAACGAACCTTAGAAGTGTTCTATTAAGCTAAATTTTGACATGCCACTAGCTCTGTGTGTGTAGTACAAGTGAGAATTGGAATTGCAGTAAAAAGACGTATGGTTTATTTGTAATAAATCTTTTGGTAAAACTGCTCAAGAAGAAATTAATGGAACTGGGCAGAACAGTGTGACGTTTTGCATGACCTGAAAATGAATCTTAGGAGTATTCAAATTGACTAATTTTTGGTGTGATGTTAGCCTCATATGTATATGAAATGTGTGAGTTAGAATTTCAATAAAAGGAGTTGTGGTTTGTCCTTAATGAAGTTTTTAGTAAGAAGGGGTCAAACAGAAGTACTGGAACTGGACAGATTTATGTGTTATGTTGAACGACCTGAACATGAATCTTGGGAGAGTTCAAATTGGCTAATGTTTGGTATGGGGATAGCCTTATGTGTATATGAAATGTGAGAGGTGGAATTTTGATAAAAGGAGTTGTGAATTATTATTAATGAAATGTTTGGTGAAACTGCTTAAACAGAGTTGCTGGAAAAGGACATTTTTGAGTAGTAAGTTGTGTGGCTCGAAAATACACCTTAGGAATATGCAAATGAGCTGATTTTTGGTATGATGATATTCTGATGTGTTTATGACATCTGTGAGTTGGAAGTTTGGAAAAAGGAGTTGTGGTTTGGTCACAATTTGTTTCGTGATACAACTGGTCAATCCAGTCTCTGCATGTACCCAATTTGGGAAAGTAATTAGATGACCCCCTTAAACTTATTGAATTGCCTTGGAAATTTTATGGTAATTAGTTAGGTCATAGATCTGCATGTTCATGTAAAGAAACCAGCCTAAAACCACCATTTTGATGGTTAACAACTGAGTTGAAGTTAGTGTACAAAACTGGAAAACAGGACATTTTATTGTCATAAGTTGTATGGCTTTGATCTTGCTCATTTAAGCTTAAATGTGATGTTTAGCCTTATGAATATTGTTCCTTGGTGTGTTAGATATATTTTCTAGGTGATGGATCAAGATGAATAAGGTTTTATGACCCACGAAACTGAGGTAAGGCGGTACTGCCCTGCTGATTTCAGCAGTACCTTTGATGATAGTATGATGTTTTGAGGTAGTTAGACATTTCGGAATGTTACGAAATTTTAATAGCATGCGTATGGCATGGGTTTATGAATATGAGCACGAATTGATGAGCACGAGGCTGTATGAACAGAATGTGATTGCTGAACAGTTTTTCCAGTTTAAAAGACAAGTCCGTGCATGCATGATTATGATGCATTTGTTCACGAGTCGCATAATGCATGTCATACATTGCATCATCGTCACGTACATGATTTACAGCATGATTTTTATGTGAAAGAAAGATGAAAAGCATTTTCAAAAGATGATTTTGTTTTGCAAAGAATGATTCCCCACCGGTACCGTGTGTGAGTATGAACTTGGCCAGTATGAACCCGCTCAGATCCGGGTTAAGCGATCTGACAGTATGACCGTGCAGGCCCAGAAAATAATAGGCCTGATGATGATGATGATGATGACCGTGCGGGTCTGGAAAAGAATAGACCCGGCAAGTATGATGACGTTATTGTTCTGAATCCGGGAGTAATAGATTCGAAGGGGAGAAGTTACCGCCTCAGATCCGGGAAGATAGATCTGAACACTCTATTGTTTTACGATGATGATGATTTTAAAGAAAAGCATGAAGGATCATATTCCATTTTATCTCGATGCATCACACGTACATATGCATGCATATTACATTCATGTAGTGACACATGAGATTTAAGTTGTGATGACCTCGTAGACCCTAAGTGATGATTCTTATTGTGTTATTCATCAATACGAGTTACAGTCTTTTAATGTTATATTCTGCTTTGAGTGATGATTTTAATTAAGTTATGATCTTGCTACATTAGGTGATGATCCTTATCGAGTATTGGACGGAGGACAGGTTTTCATGTTTTCATTATGCACTGCAATTGCATAATCATACGCATTGCATATGGTCATGAGCATGATGTCGAGTCTATATGCACTGAGTTTAGTCTTTACGTGCTTCGTGACTAAGTTATGATTTTGTTGCCTTAGTGGCTATTGACAGAAGGATGAGATGCTAGCTAAATGCTAGAAGTAATGTTACTTAGGTTATGACCTTGTTATCTTTCGTTACCTAAGTTGCGATCTTATTGTTGTTGTTATGTAAGCTATGATCTTATTCCCTTTATGATTAAGTGATGATTCTATTCCCTTGGTGGCATTGAATGGAAAGACAGGTATGATGGTAAGAGACCAAATTTTTGGGGATTTGGTTCTTGAGTGTACTTTCCATTTAATGCATGATTGTTTATGGTGTACTTGCTGGTGACTTTGTCACTCACCCCCTATTTTTCCTCCCAGAGACTGCAGGGAACAAGGTAGAATGGATTGAGGATGGACCTAGAGCCCTTACCCGTGAGTGCAGCAAAGGATGGGCAGATTAGAAGACATGACTTGAGGATTATGACTGATGAATGATTATGTAGTTGTGATGGGAAACATCTACTTTTGAGAATTTTGATACTTTGATTTGGGTTGTAAAACAAAGAATGATCTAGTGGATGTTTTTAATTCAAAGTTTTAAGTTCTGCCACGGTTTCGCGTACTTATCTGCGTGTAAGCGCAAAAATCCATGCATTATACCATGGATCATGATACGTATGAGACGACGCCTAGTACTCTCCTTAGTGAAGTACGGCGGGTGCACCGACTCCGACGGGGCCGGGGTGCGGGGCGCCACAGCATGGGAGTCCATGGCATAAGTTATGGGTGCACCGTATTCGGACGAGGCCGGGTGCGGGGCGCTACATCTAAGGACATAAAAGAGAATTCTCAAGGTGAAAAAAGCCTTGGGGGGAGGGCGGCTACTCTCAAATAAAAGGAAGAGAAGAGAGCAAAAAAAAAGCAAGACAATTCTCATAATCTCACAAGTGCAAAAAGTGTCTTCCACTCTCTTCGTCTGCATTTCTTTCTTCTTCTTCTTCTCTCAAGCCTATTTTTCTTATATTCAACATATTGAATAGGCTTTGATTAAACCACCATACACGTTTCATTTATTGTAAAAGGATTGATCAAGGTGTGATCAGAACTTCATCTGTTCGGTGGTGGTGTTTGTGATCGGTGTGATTGATTGTATTATGTGTAAAGGGTTGGAGTTGGTGTGTAACTCCAGAAACCCTTGTGGTAAGGTGTTTTTTTGTGACTAGTGACGACCGATGAAGGCATCTTCCAAGACTGTAGTAGGTTGTGTCAACTGAACCAGTATAAAATTCTCGGTGTTATTACTTTCAGCACTTTACTTTTAGTTTCCAGCACTTTGCATCGTATTCATTGCAATAGTAAAAATAACAAACGAATTTCAAAATCGTAAATTTTTTTCAAAAACATAGTCACACCTCTTAGCTTTCATTTGGCGCAAGTTTCACTCCATTTGGATAAGTATAGGTGTGGCACCCCGCACCCCGGCCCCGTCGAAGTCGGTGCACCCGCCGTACTTCACTAAGGAGAGTACTAGGCGTCGTCCATACGTGTCGTGATCCATGATATAAATGCATGGATTTTAGCGCTTACATGTAAATAAGCAAGCGAAACCGTGGCAGAATTTAAAACTTCGAAATGAAAAACATCATCACCATCATTCAAAGTTTACAACCCAGATCAAATGTATCAGAAAGTGACAAAAGCAATTGTTTTCCATCTCGAACTACATAAATCAGTCATCCCTTAGAGCTAGCAAGTCCGGTCTCCTAAATATGTCTATCCTTCACTGCACTCATGGGTAGGGAACCATAGGTTCGTCATCGATCCACTCTACTTTGTCTCCTGCAACCTCTGGGAGGAAAAATAGGGGGTGAATGACAACGTCACCAGCAAGTATACTATAATAATCGAGGATTAAATGGAAAGTGCGTACAAGAACCAAACCCCAAAATTTCGGTTTAGAAGCATACCTGTCTTCCGTCCAATACTCGATGGGAATCGTTACTTAGTATAACAAGATCATAAATTAAATAAAGTCGTCACTTAAAACAAAATATAACAGTAAAGGACTGTAACTTGCTTCAAATATCATAACAAGAATCATCACTTAAGGACGTCATACTTAAGGTCTAAGAGGTCGTCACGACTTAAATATCATGTGTCACTTCATGATGACCGAATGAACATAACGTGCATGCATATGTAAGTGTGATGCACCAAAATGAAAATGAAAATATGATCTTTTATGCTTTTCTTTTAAATCATCATCGTCGTAAAACAATAGAGTGTTCAGATCTATCTTCCTGGATCTGAGGCGGTAACGTCTCCCCTTCGAATCTATTATTCCCGGATTTGAAATGGTAACGTCATCTTCTTGTCGGGTCTATTCTTTCCGGGCCCGCACGGTCATCATCATCAGGCCCATTATCTCCGGGCCTGAACGGTCATACTGTCAGATCACTTAACCCGGATCTGAGCGGGTTCTTACTGGCCAAGTTCATACTCACACACGGTACCAGTGGGGAAGCGTTCTTTAAAAACAAAATCATCTTTTTGAAAATGCTTTTCATCTTTCTTTCACATAAAATCATACCGTAAATCATGTACGTGACGATGATGCAATGCATGACATGTAGTATGCAGCCCATGGCATAATGCGTGACATAAACGAATAAGTGTGTCTCGTCGCTATGCTGGAAAATTTCCAGCTTAGTGGCGTCAACTTCTCCTTAGTGATTTTCTACTGTAATAATCATTCTAGACCAAATGGTTCGCATGTGCTCCTTCATGTATGTCCTAAGTGATCGCCATGCAAATTTTATGGAATTATGATATCGTTAAGGGAATCATTTGTTCTTTTCATAAAGCGGTTACAAACTGAATTCTGGAATGACCAATTTTGCTATACAATTTATTGTGACTAATCCTTTAGTTCTTTTTCGGTAATTCCAACTCTCCGGCTTAATAAATTCGTTGGACTAGCATCCTACCAAAATTTGGCCCAAATGCATTTTTCTAAGGTCCAATTTCAGATCATGCAACATGCCACACAAATTCTGTCAATCCAGCGCACTTCAGTCTGACCCATTTTACTAAAAACTTCATCAAAAATAAACCATAACTCATTTTGACAAAATTCCAACTTTCACCTTTACTTTATTCATAGGGTTAGTGTCATACCGAAAATTGGCTGATTTGTATCTTCTAAGGTTCATTTCTAGGCTACTCAACAAGTTACTTAAATTCTGTCCAGTGCAGCATTTTCAGCAGGACCAATGTTACTAGGAAATTTATTAAAAATAAACCGTAGCTCCTTTTAATAAAATTCCAACTCTCCCATATAATATACACATAAGACTAATTTTCTACCAAAAATCAACTAAATTGAAAGTCCGTAGGGTCCCTTTTCAGGTCTCACAAAACAGCCCAAGTTTCTGTCCAGTTCCAGTAAATTTTCCTAGTGGCCATATATCCTTCCTAAGTGTCAACTTGCATTTTGTCACGAACATTTAAATAGGCATCAAACTCTTTCTATAGAGAATTTACAGGATCAAAATTCTACAACTCCACACGCAAATCCCTCATGAAACAGTTCGTACACCCCTATACATCATTCTTCGGCTCACATGCACGTTCCTACTAATACAACACTTAGCAACTTTGGGTGCACACGCACCCTTCACCAACAGCCCTATTTTCGGTGCATATAAGAAAATGATGTATCTAAGAGCATGTTAAGCACAACACACAACAAGACCACAAACTTATCTCTATTTCCCACTAAGTTATCATTTCCATGTAAAATCACACCCATTCCCTTCACCCCTTCCACCGTGAACCCCCATCATAGAAAAGAGAGAATCTTTAACATGTTCATCTTAGATTAACACATAATAAGACATATAACCCTCAAAGATTACACCTTTGGAACAAGATCTCACACCTACACCCCAAATGACTTTGGTCGAAAGTTTTAGCATTCAAACTTGGCATAATACAACTAAGATTAGAACTTAAGTACATCTAGCCATTCATGCACACTTTCACATTCAAGCCACAAAAAGTATAGTGTACTTGCCTTCTTTGCTTACTCTTCTTGGAGAGGTGTAGAAAAAGTTGAAATCTTTCTCTTCTTTATGCATGCATTCCCACGGTGGTGAAGAGAAAGAAAGGAGCAAGGTTAGTTTACATTTTCAACTAAATATACTCTTAGAAAAAAAAGGCTAGATGACTTACCAAAAGGAGCTTGAGTGGTATCCAAGCTTCTCTAGCTTAGAATCCTTAAAAGCTTGAGACTTGAGCCTAATGACCATTGAAGGTCACGGTTAAGAGAGATAGCACCATAAGTTTCATCCTTATGAAGATGTAAACATTTTCTCAAGAGACTAAGAACCTTACCTAATATCTCTTAGTCTTTGGAAGAACCTAGACTTCCTTGCTTATCTCCTTGGCCGAATGTTTTGAAGGGAAGGGAAGGGAAGAGATAGAGCTCTCTTGCACTTGAAGTTCTTGAGTAGTTTAAGAGGTTTAAAGTGTGATATTGGAGGGAACACTTTTTCTTTTTTGGCTAGGTTTAGCCGTGGGAGAGGGGTAAAAGGGAGGGGTGAAGATCTTACCATAGTATTGTTAATGGATTAACCTTGATTTACCTTTTAACCTTGGTTACTTTTAGCTAACCAAGGTTACTTTTTCATTAACCTTGGTTAATTTTTCTTAACCTTAGTTACTTGAACCTTGGTTAGGTCACCATTAACTATAGTCGAGTAACACTCTCTTAATTGGCCTCCCCTCCTTAATTAACCGGCGGTTGGGGTCTTTAATGACCCCAACAATTCTTTAACTTTTTCTCTTTTTTCTTTATGGTCATTTATCTATTCCATATGTTTATTTGCATAATTGTGATTTAGGAAAATGTTTTGTGCCTTCCTTGGGCTGTTGGCCGAAATCTTATAGGGTCTTGGGCGAAAATTGGGTCCTTTCCCCATGGTCCAATATTCACTCTCTCAAATACTATATGCATATTGCTACTATCCGAAATGAAAGTTATAGTAGTAGTCATCGATTCAAATACATTGTAATTAAAATAAATCATGAGTACAAAAGGATCCCCTATTGGTTTACAACAATAGGTCTATCTATCAAACTTAATAGTTCTGAGACTAGTGCAATCTGATTTTTAGACTTGCAAAGGTTGAGAACATTAACGTATTTGACATACTTACCAAAGGAATTTTAAAAAACTGTTTCAACTCATTTAAATAAATATTTTGAGGGGTTTGTCATTAAATTTTCAGTCCATTTAGAGTTACGAATTAATCGCGAATAAAATTTTCAAATCGGAGTACTGTTTCTGGCATATTTGAATCTGACCACAAACGTGTTTTCAAACGGTTAGAGGTTGAATTTAAATTTAAAATTTTTAGGAGATACTCAGAACATTTGAGAGTAGAATCTCTCCAAATTTCAAAATTTTTAAAGGTCTGTAACCAGGTCTTTCAAACGTTGCAAATCAGAATCTGAAAACAGAAACAGTTTTCAGAAGTTAGGTTTTGGGGTCAAAAACTTTAAAAAACCAAATTTTTCCGCACCTACTATTCAACCCCCTTCTAGTGGTGATATACAGATCCTACAAGTGGTATCAGAGAGCAAACATGCTCACGACAAGGAGATCCAACGATCTTAGTGAGATGGCAACCACTAGTTACAAAACCGGGCAAGAAGAAATGTCAACCGTAAGGCCTCCTCTTTTCGATGGTGAGTCTTTTATTCAATGGAAACTTAGAATGAAACTTTTCTTTATGGCCATTGATATAGACCTATGGTCCATTATAGAAGATGGTCATTTTTGTAGAGAAAAAGGGGTTTGAGTGATTACAAAATGCATGATTTAAATAACGTGTATTAAAGAAATGCATAACATGTTTTACGACATGACACGTTTTTGCATGAAACTTTCCTTATATAGTTTATATATAATGTTGTCTTACTAACGAGCCATGAAGCTTTAAAGCTTACATCAAATAGTGAGCATTTGTTGTGTTTGAACTATTTTCAGGTGTCATCATTAATGAACTAAACTAGTTCATTAAGTGAAGTACTTAGTTAAATAAACTAAGTAGTTCATTAAAGGAAGCTATATTTGGAAAAGGCACAAAGGCAACAAATTGAAGAATGGAAAGTTTCTCCTCTCCTTTATACACACCTTATATATATATTTTTTATATATATTCAGATTTTTATAAAAAGGCACATACACATATATTCCAACGTACTACCGACACGTTATATATTTTACGAATGTACGTTAACGTCACACCACTATATGTACCTAATATATATGAGTATATTCAGGTCTTATATCATATGATATAAGTCATGGTGATGACAAAATTATTACGACACGTTAAAAGGTTCTAAACCAAAAATTGTCGTCTCAGGTGAATACCGAAACTTCGCCAACGTGTCACGTACTTGCCATATGTAGATGGCCAGATCCTACACTTCAAAAATGGCCACAAATTTCGTGGCTTACATGTTATAAACAGCCATAAAATCATTCCATGTTGGCACACACAAATCACCCCAAATTAAGGCCAAATTATGGAGATTCCAAATTCAATTTTTGTCACATGTTAGGCGCCACTTTAAATCAGCCATGAATGCTGAATATTAAAGCTTAATTTATGTATATTATGTGTAACATAATATATATAACATGTGCAAAAATTTGGAATTTAATCGGAGAAAAATCGGGTAATCGACAAACGTCGAAAATTCGGTTTTCTACGAACATGACACATGGAACATTTTTAGCATGGATTATAACATGTATCTAGTCACTTTTTACATACTTCATACATTCTAAAGTGTTCTAGAAAAATTAATTAAGGGTTGATTGGAATATACCATATGTGTATAATTATATTTGCACTATTTTACAAAGTTTGCAAAAATAAAATTCAGCACATGTACACTCATCATACATGCCTAGCTCAGCATTATTGGAGCATATGTGGAGCTTTGTTGGCATCTTTATTGGTCAAGAATGAAGTATACAAGGTTGGTGACATAAAGGAAGGAACTACAAAAGGTAACATTTCAAACTTTGTCACATTTGTGACACATGCTGAAAATTCAGCATGTGTAGTTTAACAGCTGGCCGAAATTTTCAAAATAATGAGCAATATTTACTACCTTGAATTATATGGATTAATTAAAAGATAATATGGCAATGTTTGGAATATATTATTGAAATAATGCATATGGCCGAGTTTGTGGCCTTCTTGGTGACCAAATTTTATTCTAAAATTAGTAGAAATGTTATGTACTAAATGACGATTGATTTCTTCTTTATTTTCAAGGAATTAATCAAATGCAAACTTGGCAACAATTTGAATAAAGTGTGAATGTTACACGTGCTGAAATTTCAACATGTGGAGAAGCATAATGGCCGATTTTTATGATGGTAAATTGGAGATATTTGTCTTGATAATTATGTGGAATTATTATGTGACTTATGGAAACACTTTTATGGCTAATTGGCACATGTTTTTTAAGGTTTATTTTCAGATTTATCTAGTCATCAAATGATGACAACTTCCATCCAATCAATGAGTGTTAAGTAAGCAAGAGCTTAATGATCATCCAATGTGGAGTTGCCAAGTAAGCAAGGAAATGTCACAATGATACAATATACTCTTCCAAGGACTTCAAAGATAATTTTCAAGAGGAAAAAAAGGCATAGATGGGGCGGCCAAGGCTTGATAAAATGAAGAAGAAGAACTGCAAAATAGAAGACAAGTCTCACAAGTGCAAAAGCGAAAAACGTTTTCTAGACTTTCTTCTTCTACCTTTCTTTCTTTCTTCTCTATTAAAAACTATTGTATTCACATTCATACATCTTGAATAGGCTTCTTACATAACACCATATACTCTTTATTGTTGTAAAAGATTGATCAAGGTGTGATCAATCTTGCATTGGCAAGGTGGTGGTGTTTGTGATCGTTGTAGTCGCATACAAGGTTTGTAAAGGGTTGGAGTTGGTGTGTAACTCCATCAACCCTATATGGTAAGGTGTTATTTGCGTTTTGTGATTAGTGCAAACCAAGGAAGGTGTCCTCGAAGACTAGAGTAGGTTGTTTTAACCGAACTAGTATAAAATTCCTTGTGTTTTCTACTTTTAGCACTTACTTTCAGTTTCTAACACAGTGCATCATTTTCATCACGTTATTAAAAATAGTAAACAGATTTCAAAAATCAAGAAACTTTCAGACCACACGTCTTAAGGTTCTTTTGGCGCAAGTTTCAACCCTTTTGGACAAGTATAAGTCATCCAAACGTCTAAAGTTCTGAGACTAGTGCAGACTGATTTTCAGGCTTGCAAAGGTTGAGACTTTGAATGTATTTGACTAACTTCCTAAAAGAATTTTTCAAAAATATTTCAACCCAATCAAATAAACCTAATAAGGGGTTAGTCATTAAATTTTCAGAGCATTTGGAGTTACGGTTTAATTGGAATAAAATTTTCAAATCAGACTACCGTTTCTGGCAGATCCACCAACGATTTTTAAAGGGGTTAGAGCTTGAATTTTAATCTGAAATTTTTAAGAGATACTCAGAACATCTGAGACTAAGATCTCTTGAAATTTCAGAATTTTTGAAGACCTGCAACCTAGTTTTCAAAACGTTTCAAAACAGGTCCTGAAAACAGAAACTATTTTCAGAAGTTGGGTTTTTGGTTTAAAACAATTTTAAAAACCATATTTTCCGCACCGACTATTCAACCCCCCCTTCTAGTGGTGCCTTGCAGATCCTACAAGTGGTATCAGAGCACAGACACACTCACGACAAGTAGATCCAACGATCTTAGTGAGATGGCAACCACTAGACACAAAACCGAGAAATAAGGTATGTCAAGACAAAGGCCTCCACTTCTTGATAGTGAGGTACATTCTGATTCCAATTCGAACCATCATATCATGATTTGTATGTTCTATATCTTGAATTGCATAAGTTTGCTAAGACTCTTGCAAAAGAAAAGAAATGATTAATTGAAGACAAGAAATTGTTAGAATCTTTTAACACGAATCTTGTGTCTCAATTAAAATTCAAAAGAAGAGTCGTCCTGCATCATAAATTCATTAAAGTCTGAAATTTCATCATTAAAATCCGAGAACACTGAACTGAAAGCCGAGATTTCAAAGTTGAAATCAAGAAACGAAGATCTAGAAAAGACTAAAAAACAATTCGATATGGATACTTGTATTTTATATCGTCTTATCTCTTCTCAGAAGCATGAAAATGATAAAACCGGAGTAGGATATATTGAAGAGAATAAAGTAAAAAATAAGGCTACAAAATTGATTTTATCTGCATCTATGAAACCGCATGAAACTATACAACCTAAGAAGAAGACTAGTACACCACTCATTTCATCTCATCGTGCTTCTTATTCTTCATATCATACAAAGTACAATTATGTGTCATATAGATATGAAAGAAAGCCATTGATGCATATGCGACATTCATATCATAAAAATGCATCCAGATCACGCCCCGTGCATGCAAACCGAAATACACATCAAAAACGAAAACCATACTATATGCATGATGGGATTCTCGGCCAAAGGTCAAACGCATTTGCTCCTAACGTATATTATGTTGCGTCTTCATCACCTTTCTCACCTTTTGGAAGACCTAGAAAGGTCACCCAAATTTGGGTACCAAAAGGGACATTCTCAAAGGGTTAAATAAATAACCCTTAAGAACGTACTTTTGATATTATTTGAAATGCATGCTTTTTTTTGCTATCTTCATCTTTACATGCGTTTTTGATTGTCTTTCCAAAATAAAGGGGGAGATAATGCATAATTTAAGGGGGAGAGAGAAAGATTGATTGCACAAATCAAGGGGGAAAAATTCAAAATTAAATATTTGAATTTGTGCATGATTGGAGGGGGAGCGACAAAATTTAAGGGAGAGGGAGAAATATTGATTACACAAATCAAGGGGGACAAATTCAAAATTAAATATTTTAATTTTTGCATGATTGGAGGGGAGCGACAAAATTTAAATCATGAACGTAGGTTATTTTGTAAATCATCAAAAGGGGGAGATTGTAGAGAAAAAGGGGTTTGTGTGATTACAAAATGCATGATTTAAATAACGTGTATTAAACCAATGCATAACATGTTTTATGACATGACACGTTTTTGCATGCAACTTGCCTTATATAGTTTATATATAATGTTGTCGTACTAACGAGCCATGAAGCTTTAAAGCTTATATCAAATGGCGAGCATTTGTTGTGTTTGATCTATTTTCAGGTGCCATCATTAATGAACTAAACTAGTTCATTAAGTGAAGTACTTAGTTAAATAAACTAAGTAGTTCATTAAAGGAAGCTATATTTGGAAAAGACAGAAAGGCAACAAATTGAAGAATGGAAAGTTTCTCCTCTCCTTTATACACACCTTATACATATATTTTTATATATTCAGATTTTTCTTTATAAAAAGGCACATACACATATATTCCAACGTACTACCGACACGTTATATATTTTACGAACGTACGTTAACGTCACACCACTATATTTACCTCATATTTATGAGTATATTCAGGTGTTATATCATATGATATAAGTCATGGTGATGACAAAATTATTACGACACATTAAAAGGTTCTAAACCAAAAATTGTCGTATCGGGTGAATACCGAAACTTCGCCAACGTGTCACGTACTTGCCATATATGGATGGCCAGTCCCTACACTTCAAAAATTTGAAATTTAATCTGAAATTTTTAGGAGATACTCTAAACATCTGAGGCTAAGATCTCTCCAAATTTCAGAATTTCGGAAGACCTGCAACCTAGTTTTCAAAACGTTTCAAAACAGGTCCTGAAAACAGAAACTGTTTTCAGAAGTTGGGTTTTTGATTTAAAACAATTTTAAAAACCACATTTTCCGCACCCACTATTCAACCCCCCCTTCTGGTGGTGCCTTGCAGATCCTACACTTTTATCCCTTCTAAATTATCTATTGTTGATGGTGTCACACTAGAGGTTAAAAAACGAAACAAGAATATACTAGTGATGACAAAAAGAGATTAAGTATGAATGCTAGAGCCATGCAACTACTTTTAAACGGACTAAGTAAAAGTGAATCAAGTTACGTGTCTAATTGCTCTAGTGCCCAGGAGATGTGGAGAACCCTTGAAATGAAACATGAAGGAACTAGCCAAGTTAAGGAGTCTAAAATAAATATGCTTATGTCCACTCTTGAGTCTTTTAAATTATTGCCAAATGAATCTATTGTTGATATGGATTTACGATTAAATAACATCTATAATTCTCTTGAGTCTCTTGGCAAAGCTTTTTCTACATAGGAAAAGGTTCAAAAGGTGTTAAGGAGTCTCTCATCCGAATGGGATTCAAAAGTCACTGCAATCAAAGAAAGTAAGGATACTAAATCGATAAAAATGGAGGAATTGATCGGATCATTAAAGGTATATGAAAACAAACTCACTTTAAGAAATTCCGAATGTACTTCTAAACAAGATAAGGATATAGCATTTAAATCAAATAAATGCGTCTCTACTTCTTATGATCGCGTAGATGATAGTGACATAGATTCTGCTGATGAAGATCTAATCACTATGGCTAGAAGATTAAGAAAGATCATGAGAAAATAAATTAAAAACAAAGACAAGCCTACTTCATCTAAGAACCATAGCAATAAAAATAATGAGGAAATAAAGTATTATGAATGTGGGAAACTTGGACACTTGTTATATGATTGCGCTAATAAGGACAAACAAATGAACAAACACCTTGACAAGGATCGGATCAAAACTAGACTCGTCCAATAACCTAAACAAAGGAGAAGAGCCTTCAAAGCCTCCATTTGGAGTGATTCATCCAACTCTGAGAGTGACGATACGGAAGAACAAACGGCACAAGTATGCTTTACATCCAAGACATCAAATGAGGTATCTTCTGACTCTTATTCTGATTCTGAGCCTTCTTATGATGATCTATTCTATCAATATCTTGAGTTGCATAAGTTTTCTAAGACACTTGCAAAAGAAAAGAAATGATTAATTCAAGACAAGAAGTTGTTAGAATCTTCTAACACGAACCTTGTTTCTCAATTAAACGATTCAAAAGAAGAGTTGTCTTGCATCATCAATGCATTAAAATTAGAGATCTCATCATTAACGACACAAAATAGTGAAATGAAATCCGAGATTTCAAATTTGAAATCAAGGAATATAGATCTAGAAAAAATGGTGAAACAATTTAACAAAGGTATAAACATGCTAGATCGTATCATTTCTTCACAAAAGCATGATAACGACAAAACCGGTTTATGATATGTTGAGAAAAATGAGACACTAAACAAATCAACCAAATTCATTCCATCTAAGAAAATAGATGCGTCTAAGACATATGTGGCGCCTAAAAAGACGCCTAGATTCCCCCTATGTCATCTCATCATGCTTCATCTTCACATAATACGAGATATAATTATGTGTCATATAGATATGAAAAGAAACATTGATGCATTCACGACATTCATTCAACAAAAATACATTTAGATCACTCACTATGCACACTAACACAAAGGCATATCAAAAGCACAGATCATACTATGTGCATGATGGGATTCTCGGCCAAAGGTCAAACGCATTTGCCCCTAACATATATTATATTGCGTATTCATCTCTTTTCTCACCTTTTGGAAGACCTAAGAAGGTTATTCAATTTTGGGTACTAAAAGGTATGTTTGCAAAGGTTTGAATAAATAACCCTTAAGAACGCACTTGAAATGCATGATTTTTTACTAATTGTTATTTCTTTCTTACATGCACTTTTGACATTATTTACAAAATAAAGGGGGAGAGAAAGTTCATGATTTAAGGGGGAAAGAGAGCATGATTGCACAAATCAAGGGGGAGACCATTCAAAATTCAAAATTCAAATTTGTGCACAATTAGAGGGAGAGCGGTTAAATTTAAATCATGAAATAATGTTATTTTGTAAATCATCAAAAAGGGAAGATTGTTGAGAAAAAGGGTTTGAGTGATTTACGAACACATGATTTAAATACAACGTGTTTAAGAAATGCATGACAAAATTCGTTACTTGACACGTGTTTGTTATAAACCTGCCTTATATTTTTTATATATAATGTTGTCGTACTAACAAGTCATGAAGCGCTAAATCTTACATCAAATTTCAAACATTTGTTGTGTTTGAACTATTTTCAGGTGCTACCATTAATGAACTAAACTAGTTCATTAAGTGAAGTACTTAAGTTAATGAACTAAGTAGTTCATTAAATGGAGATATATTTGAAGAAGGCATGATGGAAACAAATTGAAGAATGGCAAGTCTCCTTCTACATCCGTTCAAACTTTTTTATATATATTATATATATACATTCAGATTTTTTTAAAAAGACATAATACACATATATTCCGACGTACTACCGACACGTTACATATATTACGAACGTACGTCAACGTCACACCACTATACTTACCTCATATTTATGAGTACATTCAGGTCTTATATCATATGATATAACTCATGGTGATGACAAAATTATTACGACACGTTACAAGGTTATAAACCGAAAATTGTCGTATCGGGTGACTACCAAAACTTGGCTAACGTGTCACGTACTTGCCATATATATATGGTCAGCCCCTATGCTTCAAACATGGATACAAATTTCTTGGCTCACATGGTATACTCAGCCATGAAATCATTCCATGTTGGCACACACAAATCACCCCCAATTAAGACTAAATTGTGAAGATTTCAAATTCAACCTATTTTGTCACATGTGGGCACCTATGTCTCAGCCCTCATGAGCTGAATATTTAATTTATTTTATGTATATTATGTGTGACATAATATATATAACATGTGCAAAAAGTTTGAATTTAATCGGAGAAAAATCGCGTAATCGGCAAAAGTCAAAAATTCGGTTTTCTACTAACACAACACATGGAACGTTTTTGGAATGACATAACATGTATGTAGACACTTTTTACATATTCAAGACATATTAAAGTGTTCTAGAATATTCAAATTAGGGGTGATTGGAATATATCATATATGTGTAATTATTATGCAATATTTGACAAAGTTTACAAAAGTGAAATTCAGCACATGCTCAAGACATATAACACACCTATCTCAGCCTTGGTGAAGCTTATGTGGAGCTTAGTTTGCATCTCAATTGGTGAAGAATAATCCATACAAGGTTAGTGACATAATGTAGGGAGCTACACAAGGTAACATTTCAAAATCTTGAGAATATAGCACATGCTGAAAATTCAGCATGTGAGACTAGAGCTGGCCGATTTTTTGGTCTTGAATGGAGACTAATTTGCTTCCAAATTTGTGGGGATTAATTGTTGAATATTTGGAAATATTTTAAACCTTAGTTGTCACATGTTTTAGATGTTAACCTTAGATTTTTAAAGCTGCTAAATGGTGACAAGGTTGGACCAATCATGAAGTGCCAAGTAAGCAAAGTCTAGACATTCATCCAATCAAGTTGTGCCAAGTAAGCAAGATGGTGTCATATTTACACAAGGCATTCTTCCAAGGACATAAAAAGAATTCTCAAGGTGAAGAAAATCCCTGGGGACGGCCACTCTCAAATAAAAGGAAGAGAAGAGGAAAAAAAGCAAGACAATTCTCATAATCTAACAAGTGCAAAAAGTGTCTTCTACTCTCTTCTTCTACATTTCTTTCTTCTTCTTATTCTCTCAAGCCTATTATTCTTATATTCAACATATCAAATAGGCTTTGATTAAAACACCATACATGTTTAATTTATTGTAAAAGGATTGATCAAGGTGTGACCAAACCTTCATCCATTCGGTGGTGGTGTTCGTGATCGGTGTGATTGATTATAGTGTGTGTAAAGGGTTGGAGTAGGTGTGTAACTCCAGCAACCCTTGTGGTAAAGGTTTTTTGTGATTAGTGATAACCGAGGAAGGTGTCCTCGAATACTGGAGTAGGTTGTGTTAACCGAACCAGTATAAAATTCTCGGTGTTATTACTTTCAGCACTTTACTTTTAGTTTCCAGCACTTTGCATCGTTGTCATTGCAATAGTAAAAATAACAAACGAATTTCAAAAATCCTAAATTTTTTTCAGAAACATAGTCACACCTCTTAGCTTTCATTTGGCGCAAGTTTCACGCCATTTGGATAAGTATAGGTCTATCAAACGTTAATAGTTCTCAGACTAGTGCAATCTGATTTTTAGACTTGCAAAGGTTGAGAACATTAACGTATTTGACATACTTACCAATGGAATTTTGAAAAACTATTTCAACCCATTTAAATAAATATTTTGAGGGGTTTGTCATTAAATTTTCAGTCCATTTAGAGTTACGAATTAATCGGAATAAAATTTTCAAATCAGAGTACTATTTCTGGAAGATTTGAATCTAGCCACAAATGTGTTTTCAAAGGGTTAGAGGTTGACTTTTAATCTAAAATGTTTAGGAGATACTCAAAACATCTGAGAGTAGAATCTCTCTAAGTTTCAGAATTTTTGAAGGTCTGTAACCATGTCTTTCAAACGTTGCAAATCAGAATCTGAAAATAGGAACTGTTTTCAAAAGTTAGGTTTTTGGGTCAAAACTTTTAAAAACAAAATTTTTCCGCACGTACTATTCAACCTCCCCTTCTAGTGGTGATATGCAGATCTTACAGTTTAAGCATGTGCAAGATGAACCAAATGATCATTGGGTTCATTTACTTGAAAACAAAGACGTTTAGGCAATCTTGCATGTGTGCGTGCGTTTCATATGTGTGTGTGTGTGTGTTTTCTAGTTGTTTTATCTCATTTAATTCTATTTTTCATAACTTTGCATTACTAATAATTCTTGTTTTCGTAACTTTGTCTTGTAGGAGACTTGACAACATGAGAAGGATGATGAAATCTTGAAAGACAAAAAGAGAATGTTTGTATCAAGAGAATATTGTCCTAAAGAGAATGTTTATCCTATAGAATGTTTTCCTTAAAGAATATTTATCCGAGGGAATGTCTGTCCCAAGGAACATTTGTCCTAGGGAATATTTGTCCCAAAGAATACTTGTCTAGGGAATGATTGTCTTAAGGAATAATTGTCCTAATCCCTTCCCCCAACAAATACGTGGTTTGAAAGGCCACTTCAAGATCAACTCTCCAACAAGATAATGACAAACATATCAACTCTACAAACAACAAAAAGGGGGCCAACCACGAGATGATAATGATGAACACAAATTTGAATTCAAAAATTCAAATCCAAAGGCAACCCAAGTTCAAATTCAACCAATTTTTGAATTCAACTTCAAGTTGATCACAACTTCAAATTTCAATCAGTAAGTCTTCCAAGTAATACCTCCACAAATCGGCTAAATGGATTCATAAGGATCAAGGTTGAAGACAAGATAATTAATTTAAACTTTAGTTCAAATTATAGCGTGTTTTTGTTCAAACATTTGATAGACTTTTAAGATAGAGTTTTATGCTTCTAGGACTCTTATTAGCTAGCAAAATTCAGCATGAGGAGGCCTTATTGTGGCCAATTTTAGGCATCTTCCATTTCATCAAAAATTAAACATTTGTTTTCTCTCCAAATTGTGAGACTTTGTTTTCTTGATTTTACATCAAAAATCAAGGTTAATAACTCTCAAAGGTGAGCATTTTGAGGGTGTTTGCTCAGGCTGAGAGTGTGTCTAGGAGAGCCTATCGAAGGTTTGCCTATCAAAGTATGCTTGAAGTTTTTGGTGATTGCTCGAGCCATCAACTTTCTATACAACGGAATCAAGGAGAATATCACTTCTTTGTGCATACACCTTTGTGAGAGGAACGTTGGAGGTGGTAAAGTGGATCCATCCATCATGTGCTTGCATCATAACAGCTCAGCTGAGCAGAGATCTGAAGTAAATCCAGGACTCTGTCCTTAAGACGTATTGCTCCAGTGTACTATATCCAACCAGATGGAGCAATCGTCTCCCAGGATACAACGGAGCCAGTTCAGACGAGCGGCACTGCAGCATATGAACTCCAACGAACCTATAAGTTGTCTTGAACTTCTCGGATTACATGGAAATGCAGAGTGTTGGTGTATGAGGGAGAATGATTAAGCAGAGAGGGATCGCAGAGAAGAGAGAAAGAGGTTGATTTTCTGAGTGCGTAACCACAGAGGTCAGCTTGGCCACTATTTATAGAGTAATTCTGAGGTCAGTCTGTTACAGTCAGTTCAACAACAACTGTAGGATCATATACCTGCCAGGCCTGAACCCTTGGATCGGATAACCGCATCAAGCCTGCCCTTAACCGTCAAATCAAATAACTGTTCAATATGAGCCGTCATATCATAACAAATTCAGGTCAGCTCGGCTCGATTAAAGCTCAACAACTTTTCAAAATATAGCCTTAGCTTATCTTAACAACCTGGAGAAGTTTAAACTCAACAAACTTCACCCCAGCTAATAAGATCTGACCCGCTACTGCAGAACCCAGCCTGCAATCTACAGCCCGCAGCCCGACTTGCAGCCATGTCCACAACCTGAGCCCATCGGTCTGCAGGTCAATCCGCAACCTGAGCCCATTGAGTACAGGCCGAGCTGAGCTGACTTTCGCCCTAACTTTGAGCATTAATTTTTTATTCATCCGGTATCGGAATTGATTGATTCAAAAGCCTAAATTATCTACTCGTCGCGTAGATAATTAAGGACTCATTAATTTCTACTCATCATTAATGAAACTAATCATAATTCAGCTCAAAGTATATTGCTAACCACAGTTTATAACTTTTTCCAATTTCAATTTCTTTCCATTTTCTCCAACACAACTTAGGCTACCTGGCACATTTCACTTGTACAGTTTTACTGGATTGAAGCGATACGTAATCACCAAAGTTGGTACCACTTCTGTCTTACAATTATTGTAATAGTTTGACTTGAGTATGATTCATTTTGAATTATGCTCAAGTCAAACGGAATACAACAACAACAACAATCATTCACAGTATATCCCAACGATAGTAAAAGCTATCGCTAGGGTCTGGAGAGGGTGAGATGTAGACAAACAATACCTTCATCTCAGGGGATAGAGAGTTTGCTTTCAGTGAAACCCCCGGCTCTATATGTACCTACATAGATAGTATAATAATAAGAATATGTAATAGGGAAGGGATTTTATTAAACATAAATAGAAAGCTTTCAATATTAAAATAGTCATAACAGTGGACCTAAAGTGTAGAGACTATCTAATCCTCTAATGTATGCTCTAAGGTGCCTATATATCCTGCCTACCCCTCCTTAACCTTAGACCTCTGTCTCCATGAACTCCTATCTTGGACCATGTCCTCAGAGAGTTGCAACTCTAGTAAATCAAGCCTAATATGCTCATCCCACGTCCTTTTGGGCCTGCCTTTACTCCTCTTCTATTCTACAGTGAGGCTTTCAATTGCTCTAACAGATATTGTTTTCTGTCTTCTCTTGACATGCCCAAGCCATTTCAGTCTTCCCTCTCTTATCTTATATGTTATACTAGCCATCCCTTACCTTTCTCTGTATAACTCATTTCTTATTATGTTTAGCCTTGTATGTCCATACATCAGCCTCAACATCCTCATCTCTGCCATTTCCATCTTCTGCGACTGTGTTCTTTTGATGGTCCAGCAGTCTGTTCCATATAAATTTGTCGGCCGCACTGCCACCTTATAAAATTTTTCCTTTAATTTAGTTGGAACATTCTTGTCACACAGCACCCCTAAAGCCGTCCTCCACCTACACCAACTTGCCTGAACTCAGTGTTAGTGTATGTGCCCTAGGCCATGATTTAGATATTTATGTTATGCATTTATTATTAATAAAAGAGGTTTTATTATCATTATTGTTGGTTAGTATGTTACACAATTTTGATATATGTCTCTGATTCATTATTGTTATAGAGATAAAATAATTTATAATCAGTATGAGTATTGATTTGATAATCATGAGATGATTATGTGTATGGTGATACGAATCAATCTCATAGATACTTGTTAGAGAACAGTGTATTGGATAGACCCATCATGAGATTACTACATGGATTAGCGTCATAAGTAAATCTCACGATAGTCATGTTTTAATCCTTTGACTTGAGATTGTCATAGTTTCCAACATAAGGACTATTATATTTTGACATGATCAAACGTTATCCGTAATTGGATAATAATAAAGGTCATGATTGAATGTGATAGAAATTATGTAGAGGATATTGAACAATCAAGATAGAATTTGTCCCTCTCTTTTGAGAGTGATATCTTTGGGCCCCTCGATTAGTGAGACTGTGAAATGCATGGCCGTGTCCAAATGAATTGATAGTGTGATCAATATCATTTGTTTTATCAGTCCACTTAGAGATTGAGTAATCATATGTTTGAACAATATAAGTATGACGCTGACCATGACTTATGTTCAAACTAGATATCGTGTGACAAAGGGATTAATGCATGTGCTATTAGGCTAGTTGGACTTTACTCGTATTAATTGGGTAGTCGTATTGTCTTGCTAGAGACCAATTACGACTTGTTGGTTTAATAGAGATTTAATCAACTGCCAATTAATATGGGCCTATCGGGTCACACACAAGAATGCGTATGGCTGAGATTAATAATATTAATGATATTAATATTGGATATTAATTATTATTATTATTATCGTTTTAATATTAATATTGGATATTAATTATTATTAATATTATTATTATTATTTTCGTTTTTGTGGTTATATGTATATATATATATATATGCTGTCGGATAATAATGGGAGAATCCATATCTGATATGGATTTTGAATATCCTGACAGAATCCATATCTGATATGGATTTTGATTGGCATCAACGAAACCGATTAGGACTCGGTGTTTAATATCCATATATGTGTATATATATCTATGTATCTCGTACATAGAGACATATGAAATACACATGAAAACAACAGAAACCCTAGAGCCGTTTTTGGAGAAAAGTGAGTTCTCTCAGCCGCGCCGTTCAAGAGCTAGCACTCCGGGCGGAAGCATTCGTGTGGATACCGACAGAGGGTGTTCGTGATTACGCACCTCTTCCATCTGCGGATTTCGAATCTTCGGAGGTAATTTTTGAGTTTTTTTCATCGATTAAACGAACAACATGGATCCTTGGTAGGAAATCGGAGATCAAGTTTTGTTTTTCCGCTGCGCGTTTTGCAGTGATCTCGTATGATTTCCTAACACTCAGTGTGCTATGTCACTCTCTATGTCACCACTTGCTGTACAAATGATCCTAGATACTTGAACTTACTTACCTTTGGGACCATTTGACCCTTGGTGAGTTGTCTATTCTCATCGTCGAATGCGCCGCTGAAGTTGCAGTGTAGATACTCAGTCTTTGAACGACTAATCCTTAGGTCTTTTCTCTCTAAAGCACCTCGCTACTCCTCTAGTCTCATACTCAGGTTATATCTACTTTCTGCGACTAATACAATATCATCAGCAAAAAGCATACACCATAGGATTGTCTCTTGGATCGGCTTTAACAACTTGTCTAGGACAACTGCAAAAAGAAATGGGCGCAAAACGGACCCTTAGTAGAGGTCTACCTCCACTAGGAAGAAGTCTGTATTCCCTACAGATGTATGAACGGTTGTTTTCGTCCTAGCATACATATCCCTAATTGTGTCTATATACTTCGTAAGAATCCCTCTTGCATCTAGACTATCCATATGAGTCTACGTGGCACACTATCATACGATTTTTAAGATTGATGAAAACCATATGTATATCGCGCTTCTTCTTACTATACTTCTTCATCAATCTCCTTAAAATGTGTATTGCTTCCGTAGTTGACCATCCTGGCATAAAACCAAATTGGTTTATGATAACTTAAGTTTCTCCTCTAATTCTAGTGCCGATTACTCTCTTCCATAACTTCATAGTATGACTTAGCAATTTAATCCCCCTGTAATACCACAAAACTGTGCATCTCTTTTTTTCTTATATAGAGGGGCCATTACACTTCTTCTCCACTCATCTGGCATTTTTCCTGGTTTGAAAATATGGTTGAACAGAGTAGTTAGCCATTGAACCCTTTCCTCTCCTAAACACTTTCACGCCTCAATGGGCATGTTATCCAGGCCAACTGCCTTAGCTCTTCCCATTTTCTTAAAAGCTCTTTCCACCTCTTCTTGTGTGATGCTACGACAATCGCAAATATTATGTTGTTGTTTTTGGGTAATGATGCTTTCTCTTTCTTCGTGGTCGACACTTCCGCTGTTGAAAAGGTTGTCAAAGTATTTTTATCATTGCCCCTTGATGTCTTGTTCTTTGACTAAAACATGTCCTTCTCCCTTTATAAACTTCACGACTCCTATGCCTTGCTTCTTTCCATCTCTAGTTTTGGCAATCTTGAACATCTTTGTCTTTTGTTTCTATTCTTTTGTACATCCTTTTATAAACTGCATTCTTTGCCTTCGTCACTGCCTTCTTCGCCTCATTCCTGGCGATTTTTTAGTTCTCCCTCACTTTCACTTTCTCCTCCTAATCTGTGCAGCCTAACACCTCTCTAAAACTCTTTTGCTTATTCCTTATTTTTCGTTGCACATCCTCGTTCTACCACCACGACTCTTTATGTACGGTTGTCTTTCCTATTGTTACCCCAAGATTTTCTCTCGCCGCGTGAGCAATGGTAGTCGCCATAGCTTCCTACATCTAGCTTGTGTCATTAACTAGTGGATCTAATGTCGCTGAGATGACCTTGTCTTTAAATATGTTTATTTTTTTGTCCTTCAAACTCCCCCGTCGAATCCTGGGTGATAATTTTCTAACACTCGTTCTCAGCTTTTGGCTTAAAACTATAACTACGACTAGTAAACGGTGTTAAGTCAAACGGAATAGTATCTCTTAAATATGCATCTCGTAAGAGAACAATATATGAAGTTTTTCAAAGATTCTCTGATGACTACTATGCTCATAGAGTCATTAATTTATACTTGACAGTAAACAAGAGGAATATTACATAAGAATGTTGGGAGTAAAAAATTCGCTACATTTTTGAAAGGAGAAGGATCAAACTCATTAGAAGTTCAAGCACGATGAAGTCAACGGTTATTTTCAGTTTCCTCTGGTAGATTTATTAGCGTGACACTAGCAAATATTTATATTTATCGCAAGACAGTAGTAAAAATGCACCCTTAGTAATAATTGTCACAAGAAGAAATTGGACACGTGTGCTATAAGAACAATGTTTGACAAAGTTGCCTACATTAAAAAGAAACAGTGGAATTATTCAGGGAAGAAAAGAAGTGTTGGGCGGTAACATCTATATAAACACTATTGGAAGTGGGTGTGAATAGCAGTTAACGTAATTTACACAATCTTTAAACCATTTAGAAATCTCCTCTAATCTGATTCTCTCAGAATCAATATATGTTTTTTTTTAAAGGTATGCTCCAAAATCATCTTTGCTTATCACTGCCACAGAACCATAATCATCTTTGCTTGTCACTCTTCAGCAACCTAGGGCAGTATGCACATCCCAGGTTCTAGAATTTAAGCATGGACTTGTTGAAACAATGTTAATGTTTGAGAAAAGAGCCCGACTCCTTATCCTTCTGAAGAGGAGAGTTCAAGGTGATTTTCCTTTCTCAACTATACTTCTCTATATAGGTGTGACCAGCCTTTTATGTTGATTATGATGTCCACATGTCACGTTCAGTGTCATCAATCACCACCTCACTACCTTGCATAGTTGGTCCCTTCAAGAGATTTGATTGGAACAATTGAAATTTCGCAAGTGAACGCTGAAATATTCAGTAAGAATGACATGGAAAGTAAGTCTTCAAGTGATTACATCTTTATCCCACATTCTTCTCCAACTTCACAAAAAACGTAGTAAGGATATGAGCGGACCATTTCTGCATCTTCCAAAAACCGGATTACATGACACCTTGGATGTCAAGTGTGTAACTCTTTGAAAACAAGTCATCTGGGAGTATTTTGGTTGGTCCATATGGTGCAGTCTTGCATACATGTCAAAATTTAATTTGTCCACCTCACACACACACACACATGTATGTATATATATATGGATGTTTTTTATGTTTAAAAATGAGTGGGAAATCTGATAACTAAGATTTTATAATAGTGAGAATATATTGCCTTGTAATCATCACCATTGATCCAAATTGCTTCCTCTTTTCTCTCGTTCAAGTGTAGCCGGTTGTTGCTCAACAACATGACCAATATTCTAACAAAGATAATAATGGAGAAGTTCAGCATTTCACCTCTATTTTATCTTCCGAAAACATGATTCCATGCAACTTTGGATTCCAAGTGTGTACTACTTGCCAACAAGTCATCTTCAAGTGTTTTGGTTGGTCCATGTGGTGTAGTCTTGTATATATGTCAAAATATGATTTTTTTTCACCTCACACATGTATATATGGACCTTTTTTATGTATAAAAATGGGTGAAAAATCTAATAACTATGATTAGATAATGGTAAGATAGATTGCGTTGCAATCATTACCATTTGATCCAAACTACTTCCTCTTTTCTCTTCTTCAAGTGTGGCTGGTTGTTCCTCAACAATATGGCCAATATTCTGCCAAAATTAATAACGTAGAAGTCTAGGATAATGCATATGAGATTACCATGAACGCCATATAGTGTGACAAAGTAAATGTCACATAATAAGAATCACGAGAAAACTGAAGTCCATAATATATGGTTGATATATATAGATATGAATACCATATATAAAAAATCCATACAGTAAACATTTTAGCATTACACAAAAAATAATCTTATGTAACTGATCAAAATGCCTTTGTCACCAAAATCACCAGAATACCTTTGAGAACCAATTATGTCAAATAAGCTTGTAATTCGTACTCCATCTTTGTGCCTTTTTGTCCTTATATATCCTTCATGAGATATGGTGCTACAAAAGCTCAAAAATACCATTTTGCCCTTGTGGTAAGTTATCAAAACTTCCTTGGCAAGTTAGTTACACAACAATATATATATATAGGTAACATGGGTATGTTTTTGTCCATAACTCTATTCCATTTATCAGCCATTCTAACTTATTTACGATATGCCAGTAACAATTTTTATTCTGTTTTGCTTGAGGATAAACTGGATGGAAGCATCATTTCAGTGCTGCAGCGATTGTATTTCAGGAGCTTGATTTTTTTGTTGTTGCTTGTATTCCTTGTGAATGCAGACAACGTTGGTATGTTCATGACACTCCTACTTCTATTCCTCTTACTTCATATCGCTTATATAGTATTGACCGATTCTTGTATCTAGCATGAACAGAATCTATCGCTTATATAGTATTGACCGATTCTTGTATCTGGCATGACCGGATTCTATTTCAAATGAATGAGGCCAACATTGCAACCATGGGCAGCTGACGGACTTATTTCCCATGCAGTTGAGGATACAACAACGACTCATTGCAAACTTCAGATATCATGGAGAGTATTGGGATAGTACTATGCATATTGTAAATGCCTTACTTCAGTTATGCTATTCAGTGCGAATTGTACAGGTTCAACGATACAATCATATAAATATGTACGCTTTTTCCTTCGCCAAAGTTTTATCCAGAAAGGTGGTTTTACTTTGGAAGGTTATAATGCGGCATATCATATATGATTGGTAGTTGACAATCATTACATCACTGTATTCACTTTTCTCATATGATGAACTTATGTAATATAGTTTTCCTCCGCCATATGTGAGGCTTATCATAATAAAATGATCCTTATTTAATATATATATATATATATATATATATATATATATGTGTGTGTGTGTGTGTGTGTGTGTGTGTGTGTGTATGTGTGTGCGCGCGTGTGTGTGCGTGTGTAAATATACACACACCAAGTTAAAGTATAGAATCATGATAAAGATATGTGGGATGTTTAAAAACTTATCGTATGTAAAGGAGATAATGTGTATACCAAAATGCTTACTTGATTGTCACACATTAAAAAAATTATTTAAAATTACATTGACATCGATCGATCTATGTATCAAATTTAGAGACTGATGTATACATCAATCGATCGATGTTGTTCTGTTTGAGAGATCAATGTCTCACTTTGTAGTTTTAGTTTTAAATTGTACAACATCGATCGATCAATATGGGGCATGATGTGCACTTCTATCGATCAATGTATTTAAGGTTGAGAGATAGATGACTTCCAGTAAGTTTTTAGTTTTGATCTCTACATACATCGATCGATCTATGTCTTTTTTGAGAGACTGATATGCACATCGATCGATCGATGTGTCTTAACCTGAGAGATTGGTGTTACTTATTGGTTTCAACTTTTTGAAATCTTCATGATATAGAGTGGCATATTTTAAACCTTAATAAAATCATGATTTTAAAATCATTCAAACCTACACAACATTTTCTACTTTTTGAATGATTTTCAAAATAACTTTACCTGAATTTAAACACACATATATACACCTTACATATACGCTTACCACTTGTTTTAAACCTTTCAACGATAGGTATACATTCTCCCTTACCACTTGTTTTAAATGTATATACCACTTTTTTTGAATGTACATATTCTCCCTTACCATTTGTTGTATACATTATATACATCCTCCCCCTCAACTTATGCTTTTTAAGTCGCGATTTAAAAATCATGATTTTTCTCCTCATTTATTTTGCAAATCATGCTATTGTATCATAAAGTAGCATTCTTAGCTTGTTTCGTAAGGTCCCGAGGGTTGCTTCACCTAGGGTTTTTGTTAATATGTCGGTAATTTGGTTGTCAGTTCTTACGTGGTCTATAGGGATGTTTATGTTTTGAACATGATCCTATAAGAAATGGTATCTAACTCCTATGTGTTTGGCTTTAGAATGAAATGACGTATTACTAGAAAGATAGATTGCACTTGTCTATCGTACAAAATTGGAATCTGATTCACTACAATATCAAAACCACTAAGTTGCTGTTTTAACCAGAGTAATTGTGTACAACATAGACTTAAAGCTATATACTCTAGTTCAATGGTGGAAAGAGCTAAACTAGCTTGTTTCTTTCAGGACCAAGAAACTAGATTGGTTCCTAAGAATCGACATGTTTCGATAGTTGATTTTCTATCTATCTTAACCCGCCCTAATCAGCACCGCTATAGGTATGTAGTTCTAGTCGGGAGTTTCTATCAAACCAAAGTCCTAAATTAGGTGTATGTTTACTATAGCTAAATATCTTTTTCACCACATTGTAGTGGGACACCTTAGAACATGATTGACACCTATCAGACATACACGCAATAAACATTGTATCTAGTTTTGAAGTGGGTAAGTACAATAAAGACCCTATCATTGACCTATATAGTATGTTATCAAAAGGCTTTCCACTTCCATCTTTGTCTAATTTTGTACTTACACTCATGGGGGTAGTCGCAGGTTTAAGGTCTTCAAATCTAAATTTTTTAATCATGTCATTTATGTACTTGATTTCACTAATATGGATTCCATAGGGAGTTTATTTTATTTTTAATCCTAAGAAATACTTGAGTTCTCCTACTATAGACATTTCAAATTCAATGTAATCTTCAAAGTCTTTTACTAGGATATGATTAGTTGAACCAAAGATTGTAGCATCTACATAGATTTATATTATGAGTAGATCACTTCCTGTTCTTTTTAGAAATAAAGTATTATCTATGGTTCCTCCTTCTTAATTATTTATGAGTAGAAATTTCACAAATCTATCATACCAAGCTCTTGGAGCTTGTTTTAAATCATATGAGGCTTTTAAGCTTGTATACATGGTTAGACTATTTTAGGTCTTCAAAACCCAGGGGTTATTTTACAAAAACCTCTTCTTGTATAAACCTGTTTAAGAAGGCATTTTTAACATCCATTTGAAATAGTTTGATATTGCTCAAACTAGCATTGCCTAATAATAGTCCAATAGCTTCTAGATGTGCAACAAATGCAAATGTCTCTTCATAATCTATAGTCACTTGCTGTTATATGCTTGAGTGACTAGTCTAGCTTTATTGTGTAATATGTTTCCTTGTTCATTCATTTTATTTATAAATACCCACTTAGTACCTCTTACAGTTTTATTTTTAGGTTTTGGTACTAAATCCCATACATCATCTCTAGTAAATTGGTTCAGTTTTTCAAATATAGCATTTACCCAAAATGTATCACACAAAGCTTCTTTAACATTTTTAAGTTCGATGTGAGAGACTAAACATAATCAACTTTGTTGATATGTCTTCATGTTCTTATTCCTTGATTTATATCTCATATTATTAATTCTTATATTTATCTTTGATGCGTCACCAATTGCTGGGTTGACTAGGTTCACTTTCTTCTTGTTCATATATATCCTTTGTATGTATATTTTCATATTCTATTGGGACATCTTTGAAATTCGATTCATATTCTTCTATTTGAAGATTTTCCTGATCAATATTTTCTAAAGGCTAGAGTAGTTCATGTTAGGGAGTAGATTCTAGATGATCAGTTTGGATTCTAGTGAAAAATCATCATCATCGTGAAAGGATTCAAGATTATAATCATACTTCTTTCTGGTTTTATCATTTGTTGCAAGATAAATATTTTCATTAAATTTCACATGTATAGATTCTATTATCTTTCTAGATGTATGATTATAGCATCTATATGCTTTTGAGTTGGTTGAATATCTAACAATTTGTCTAGATTGTCCTTAATGTTCAGCAAAAAACATTTGCAACCAAAAAACGTAAATAATCTATTTTGATAATCTATTATTTAATAGTTCATATAGTGTTTTATTTAATTTCTTTCTATTAGATAGTCCATTTATGATATAGCCAGTGTTGCGTGCCTATAAACATTTCAGAACATGATTTTCACATGACACAGTTCTAGCTATTTCTTGTGTAGTTCTATTTTTACGTTCTACAACACCATTTAGTTGTGGTGTCTAGGTGGTGAAAATTCATGCTATATACCTCTTGAATTCCAAAACTTAATTACATCTTTATTCTTAAGTCACCACCCTATCACTACTAATTCTTCTAACATTAAGTCCACATAGATTTTGAAGTTTAATGAGTTTTTCAATTTCTAATGCATCATTATCGTTGTTAGTTAGGAACAAATTCCATGTACATTGGGAGAAGTCATCAACTACAACACATGCATAGTAGTGTCCACATAGAATTTTTGTCCTACTTGGAGCAAATAAGTCTATGTGTAGTAGTTCTTATATATTATTAGTGCTGACTTCTTGTTTTGGTTTTAGTTTTTCTCTACTATGTTTACTTTTGATGCAGGTTTCACATATTTGAAAATTATTCAGCTCAAGCTTAGGTAAACCTCTTATAAGATTCTTTCTAAGTAATTTTTCAATAGTAGAAATACGTATATGGCCAAATCGTCTCTGCTACAAGTTTATATCTAAGTCATTTGATACAAAGCACTTAATTTTAGTGTCTAACATGTTGTTTAAAGATAAGGTGTAAATATTATCATCTCTACTTTCTTTTAACACAATTTCTCCTTTATTATTGGTTTATGTCACATGAGGTGGGAAGAAAAAAACATACTACCCACAATCAATTAATTGTGAAATACTCAATAGTTTGTAAGATAAATTACTTACTAGAAGAACATTCTTCAATTGAAACGTGTCCAGGTCTCCAACTGTTCTTTTTTCCAACAACTTAGTTTTGGTTGTTGTCATATACCGTCACATTCCCTCCATTCTTTACTTCTTTCAATTTGGTGAATAACTTGGGGTTCCCCGTAGTATGCCTTGAACTTTAACTATCTAAAAAAACACTTTGTTTTAAGGTCCTTTTGCTTTATCTTCTTCTTGTCTTCCTTTTCGCAGTTGTCCTACAAAGAAGATAAAATTTAGATACCCTTTATTTGTGTCTTTGGTTATTAGGGGCAGCATCTTTGTTTACATACTCTTTGGTTATACAAACTTGAATGCATCTTTTTGGCACATATCTAGCATAATTGTAGGGTGAAGAATAAAGATGGTTTGCATTGATTTGACCGTTCAATTTAAATGAAGATACGTTATTTTTATACTTGTTATATCTTGGTCTATTGCACTATAATGTGGGCGATTTTTGTATGAAGTATAAGCATACGAGTTTAATTCTTAAATGGCACCTTACATGCATAATCATGGGTTATAGATGTATTTTTATAAGTTTTATAATGGCGATATAGGCCGTCTATATTAGGTTTATATGGATGAAAATAGGCTGAATGCATTTTATTTGATTTAGGTACATTAGTGTCCAAATAATCATGATTTCCCGGTTTGCTATGTGCATAGTTTTGCCTAGAAACATGTTTTCTCTCTCTGATACCTTTTTTTTGCTTATAATGAACAAAAGATTAGGTAAAATAGGTATATTCAATTTTATTGTGTCTTTTGCACTATACGGTAGTTTGGAGATAGAGGGAAAAAAATTAATGTTCTTACCTAACTTGTCATGGTCCTCTTTATATATATCCTATTCCTTTTTGTCATTTCCATACTTTTGTGAGGATTTTAGTGTATCTAACATGTTTCTTCCAGATTTAAATTATTCTAAAGTTTTCTTTACATAATTTAAATATAAATATTTCATTTTCATAATCACGCACTTTGTATTTTAACATGCTATTTTCTGGTTTTAATGTTTGTTCACTTTTTCTATATGACTCAATTTTATTTTTTTTAAAGAGTCAAGAGTAGTAGAGGGCCCTTGTTTAAAAAACTCTAATTGATTAGAAAATTCCAAGTGAGACGTCTTCAACATGTCATTTTCTTCAATTAGTTTCTTTTTCTCTTTCGATAACTTCCTACAATGTGCAAGCAATTTTATAAATTCGTCATACATTTCATCGAAAGTCATTTCATTATCAGAATCAATGTCAGAAATGGATGTTATCTCGTTCTCGTTTTCTGAGTGGTCGGATTCTGAGTTTGAAGAATCTCTCTACGAGCTTTTCTTGATTGCACGCCTTCCTTTCTTTGTTTTGTCTTTCTTTGGTCTTTTCTTTTGTCCATCCTTACTTTGCTTAGTGGTTTTATTTGGACATTCATAAGATATATGACCTTTTTGTCTACATTCATAACACTTAAGTTTTTTTTCATGCCACTTGTTTTTCCTTCTGTACTTCGTTTTATGTTCTTAGATTGTATGACAGAAGGGGAGGCTTAGACCTATTTGGTTTATTTGGACGCTTCTTGAAATTTTTTTAAGTTTCTAGCGACCATTATTATGTCGTCATCTAATTCAGTGTCACACAAACTAAATCGGCTTCATTTACCAATGATGACTCATTTGAATTCAATGCAATATCCTTACCGGATTGTTTAGACGACTCAGCTTTCCTTTGATTTAATATTTTCCTTATAAACTTTAAGTGAGCCGATTGATTGATCTGTTTGTGTAATCGACTTGGTATCTTCTATTGCGGTAACTTAAGGATACCATTCCGTAGGGTGGCTCCTGAGCACTTTCTGTATCTTCTCCTTGTTGGTGAAGGATTTTTCTAAAGACTCAAGTTCATTAAACACATTAGTAAGCCTTAAATCTATAGAGACTATGGATTCGTTTGTCAGCATTTGAAAGCATTCTAAATCAGACATAAGCATGTTGATCTTAGACTCTTTTACTCCACTAGTACCTTCATGTTTTAACTAAAGAGACTTCCACATTTCATAATCACTATTGCTATTTAAAATGTATCCTGCTTCTGATTTACTATGTCTATTTAATAATAGTTGCATAACTTTAGCATTCACTAACATTCTTTTCTTACCATCACTCGTTCTTTCACTTTCATATTATTCTACTTCTTGTGTTACTCCATTAACTTGTACAACTTTTATTGGCATTATAGACCATCTTCAACTATAGACCATAAATCTATGTCTATAGCCATTAAGAAAAGTATCATTCTTAGTTTCCAATGCATGAAATTATCACCATCAAATAATGATGGAAGCTGAGTGGACATACTTTCTAATTCACCTTTGTGAGGGATCAATGCCATATTGAATGAATAGAATACGTTTGATTTGAATAAGAAGCCTCCAAACTTCTTTATATGTTCTAATGTACTCTAGCTTCTAACCTTGAATTTTGAGCCAAGGATGTACCCTCTACAAAAGCCTTGATACGGATCAAGGATGAGTACTTTTTGTCTTCTTAATATGGTGTTTACCTTGGATCTGATACCACTTTTTGGACCATAACACCTACACAAGCACCACTAGAGGAGATAAATAGTGGTTAGCAGAAATCACACTATTTTTTTAACCTTTTGAAAATCCTTTCTAATCTGATTTTAAAAAATTTCAGAATCAGTATCCGTTTTTGAAAGATTGTCTCTACACGGTATAGAACTCCAAAAATTGTGAAATTTTCCATAATTAAACTTAAAAGTTTTAAATAGGTTGTGTCTAAAAATGAGTAAAACCTAAAAACTTTAGACCCTTCATACAAGTACAACACTTCATATGATCAATCTGAACAGAAGTTTGCATAAAGTTAGCAAACTTTGAAAGACTGAATTTTTACATACTCATTCAAAAAGATTGATTCTTATGTCAAACTAAACCTTAGAATGTCTAGTTTGTGTTTTCAAAAGTCCTTGACCAGAACTATGCTCAAAAAGATGAGAAATACACATTTCTTGAAGACTGGTCAATCTGTTGGCAAAAAATAGAGCAATAATCTTTCAAAGACTAAATGACTAGCTTTCCTTTGCTCAATTTCGACGATTCTTATTGCAAATAGAAGTTAATAGTCTGGTTTATTGTCATTAAAATTCAAAGATTATGAAAACTTTTTACTATTTTAATCTATTGTGTAAGGTTAGGTACTGAAACTGTGAGAAGCAGGCTGAAAAGTAAAGAAGACAAAGACACTAAGAGTTATCCTGATTCAGTCAGTGTTACCTACTCTAGTCCCAAGGAACACATTTCCTTGGATTTTAACTGTCAAAAGAACACCTTACGTCTTTCAAAATACTTGATTTTTGGGGTATACACCAACCCTAATCAAGACTTGATCATAGCACATTTACAACACAAGTACGTAAACACCTCACCACATATTGATGTAGCCTTATAGGATGGCTAATCAATTACAAATTTTGTGAACAAAAGAAGTGTAATTGCAGCATGATGACAATTTAAAACAATACAACCCAGCTGAAAGAATGGAGAAGAAGAATAAATAAGAAAGAAGAGAGCTGAAGGCGCATCTTTCTTCTTCAACTCTACTCCTATTTATAGGTGTGAGTAACCCCTTATGTTGATTAGGATGCCCACATGTCACCTTCATCTCATCAATCTTACTTGTCTCCATATGATTGGATGAGTACCTCACCACCTTGCATAGTTGCCACCTTCAAGAGATTTGATTGGAACATCTAAAATTCAGCAAGTCGAAGCTGAAATTTTCAGCAAGAATGACATGGAAAATAAGTCCTCAAATGATCACATCTTCATCCCACATTCTTCTCCAATTTCACAACAAATTAGTTAGGATATGAGTTGACTATTTCAGCTCTAATTTGTCTTCCTAAAACCGGATTCCATGCAACCTTAGATGCCAAGTGTAACTCCTTGCTAATAAGTCATTTTGGAGTGTTTTGGTTAGTCAATGTGGTGTAGTTTTGCATTTATATCAAAATTTTATTTGTCCACCTCACACATGTATATAGACGTTTTTGATGTTTAAAAATGCGTGGAAAATCTGATGACCATGATTAGATAATGGTGAGAATAGATTTCCTTGCAATCATTACCATTTGATCCAAACTACTTCCTCTTTTCTCTTCTTCAAGTGTAGCTGGTTGTTCTTCAACAATATGACCTATATTCTACCAAAGTTAATAATGGAGAAGTCTAGGATAATGCATATGTGATTACCATGAAGACCATATAGTGTGACAAAATAAATGTCACATAATAAGAATCACGAAAAAAATGAAATCCATAATATATGGTTGATCTATATAGATATGAGGACCATAAATACCATATATAAGAAATCCATATAATAAATATTTTAGCATTACACAAAAAATAATATTGTATAAATGATCAAAATGCCATTGACTCCAAAATGACCAAAATACCCTTGAGAACCAATTATATCAAATAAGCTTGTAATTGGTACTCCATCTTTGTGTCTTTTTGTCTTTATATATCTTTCATGAGATATGATAATATAAAGGCTCAAAAATACTACATTGCCCTTGTGGTAAGTTATCAAGACATCCTTGACAAATTAGTGACACAACAATATATATATATATATATATATATATATATATATATATATATATAGCCATTCATCTGATTCGGAGATCAACCCTGTGGATCTGCCACCTAATCTGCCACCAGTATCTGAGGAACTTACACGCAAAATCAACCTAATACCTCCATCACCATCAGGGAATGTTTTAATATCGAGGCTAGCAGCCACTCCAGACTCGGAAGGATTTATTCCGGTGGTGCCTCGTCGACATCGCAGATCCCGCAAAGACCTTCCTCCACTACCTCCTTCAACGGTGCTTACTCGAAGTGCGACTAGAAATGCGTCTTGATCTTTGCAAGGAAGTGACACCTATCTTACACAATGAATGTTATTGCATAGAATATTCGAGGTCTTACCACCTCTTTTGCTCGTTTAAATCACCTAGTGCGTGTTCATAGAATAAATGTGTTGGCGTTAATTGAACCTAAACATCCTAAGCCACAGATCAATAGATATGGTATGGACTTGGGATTTACTTATTCCCATTCTTCTGAGTCTGGCAAAATATGGGTTTATTGGCAATCACATGTGTTATGGCTTCTATCTTTCCAAGATGATGGACAAATTCTACATATGAAGTTTAATCATCTTGCATACAGCTTAGATTTTACTTGTTCAGTGGTATATGCTGGCCATACAGTTCAAATCCGAAGACAGCTATGGGAGTCTATGAGGTCTTATTCTCAACAAATACAATGTCCGTGGTTGATATGTGGTAATTTTAATACCTTTCATTCACTGGAAGATCACGTGGGTCGGTCTCAGCCTACTTTATCACTGTTGCAAGAATTCAATGATTGCATTGAGGAGTGTTCATTGATGAGCCCTTCATTCCATGGACCTCGTTACACATGGGCTGGTGGAAGGGGATTAGGAATAGTTAAATGCAGACTTGATTGGGTATTCATGAATTCCCAATTTCAAGATGAGTTTGATGATTTGTGCCTTACACATTTACCGCGTATTTCTTTAGACCACACCCCTTTGCTCCTAAACTGTAACAAAACACGATCCACGGGTCCACGCCCCTTTCATTTTCTAGATACTTGTCTCTTTCATCCAGATTTTCACACTTACGTTGCTAATGCATGAAACTCCTATCCAACAATGGGGGGAATGCATGGTTTTTACAAGAAATTATCTCGGTTAACGAATGACATTTCATCATGGAATAAGAACATTTTCGGTAATATCTTCAATCAGCTGAAGCATGCAGAAGAACCAGTATGTCAAGCAGAGTCAGAATGGGATCTTCACCCTACTGAGACAAGCAGATCAAACTACAATAGAGCAAAAGCGGAGTATACGTAGGCATCAAACTATGAGTTTCAATTTTTGAAGCAAAAAAGCAAGGATTAAATGGTTAAAAGATGGGGACGCCAACACAAAATATTTTCACTCCATTGTTAAAGGCCGTCGTTCACATTTGCGCATTCAGAAAATAAAAACCACCAGTGGCATTTTATGCCATACGCAGGAAGATATAAAGAATGAGGCAGTTGCTTACTACACTTCGCTCTTTGCCAAGGAACATACTGGTGATTATGCTCCTATTCTGCAACATATTCCCACTCTCATTACCACTGACGACAATGAGCTTCTGACGAGAAGACCACAGGCGACAGAGATTAAGGATGCCGTTTGGCACCTTTATCCGCAGAGTGCTGCAGGCCCCGATGGTTATCATGGTAATTTTTTCGATCCTGTTGGACAATAATACAGACGGATGTGATAATAGCGGTACAAGAATTTTTCATTGGCATGCCTCCACCTTCGACCATGGCAACGGCAATGCTTACACTGCTTCCTAAAGTGGCATCCCCTAGTACATTCAGCGATTTCATCCCATATGTTTGACTAACTTTCTAAGTAAGATTTGCACTAGGATTATCGCCACACTTCTAGGCACTCTATTGCCTAAACTCATCTCTCCGAAACAATCTGGATTCTTAAAAGGCCATGACATATCATCACAGGTTTTATTAGCGCAGGAAATAATCCAGCATTTAGACAAGGATAGCAATCATTTATGCCTGAAATTAGATATGATGAAGGCGTTTGATCGTGTCAGTTGGGAGTATTTGGAGTTGCTACTTGCGAAGTTAGGGTTCTCTTCATTTTTTGTCCGTATCATTCTCAATCATCTGCACAGTACAAGGCTATCAATTTTGATTAAAGGTTCTCCCTCTATATCTTTCCGGCCTTATAGAGGTGTGAAAAAAGGTGATCCTCTCTCTCCGTTGTTATTTATTTTTTCATCTGAAGGCTTTACTCGAGGATTAAATGCCATGGTGGCATCAAATATGTTGCACCCTTTCCGATTAGGTCGGATGCCTTTCCATGTCATGCATTTGGCATATGCAGATGATTTATTTGTCTTTCTTCGGGGTACTAAACGTACTTTACAAAGTTTTCAGCTGTCTTTAACAATATATGAAAGAGCTTCAGGACAAAAGATAAATTATAGTAAGAGCCATTTTATACCGCCTACAACCATTTCTCCACAAACACAGGCGGTTTTTTCTAATATTCTGGGTATGCAAATGACACATCTTCCTGTTCCATATCTTGGATCAATGCTGCATAAAGGTATCACTCGAATGGGTCACTGTTTTACACTATTAGAGCACATTGATTCTAGGCTCAATGGCTGGCATAACAAGTTACTCTCTCAGTCTGGAAGGTTAGTCTTGCTTTGATATGTTATTTCTGCACTACCGCTACACATTATGGATGCTGGAAATTTGCCCAAATCGGTGATACATTCCATAGAACGGAAAATGTCAAGCTTTTACTGGGGACAGAGACGCCACTGGGTTGCTTGGTCGAAAATAACTTGCCCTTGCTTAGAAGGGGGACTGGGGATTAGGGACATGCCTGCGCTGCAGGCTGCTTATCACTGTCGTATGTGGTGGATTTATCAGCAGGGAAGCACACTATGGAGTAGATTTATGCATGCTAAATACGGAATAAGGGGCGGCTATCGTCCAAGATTGCCATATTCTCCCATATGGAAGCTGCTTTGCCGTACTCATACTGTCTGCGAAGACAATTGTGCAAATGATGGAGGGTTACTTGTTTGGACACCAACTACACTAGGAGAGTTTACACTTGGATCTGCATATGATTTGTGCCGTAGTCCGCCTCCTACGACCTTATCCGCATAGTTCATATGGTACAAGCGCCATCGCCCAGCTACATCTAATTTTCTCTGGCGTCTACATCATAATGCTCTTCCACTAGAAGACTACACCCACAGCGTAAGAACTACCCACTGCCGCATCCGTATTCAATTTGAGTCTTCCTGGTGGAGGGGACACCCATTTCACTACCTTCATCCTACGGCCTTGAATTGGAGGAAGTATATCCATCGTTCTTAATGCCCTATAACCAGAAGCTAGCTTAGTTCTGTCAATCGATTTCGCCCAGTAGTAAATTTCAGATTACACGACCTCCATGAGTGAACGTGTTGAAAAAGAAGCGGAGTCACCATATATAAGTGAGGCATATGCACGCCAAACTGTGAAAGTAATAATGCTAGGAATTACTATATGCAATGCTCCTACTAATGTAGATGGTGAGCTGCGAAAGAACCAGGATAATAGGTAAGACCAAATTTGTTGTGCTGTCAAAGTAGGGCCTCCCAGTGCTGTGGAGTAGAACATCCAGAGAGGAGTAACGATTGGGCAATGTAGAAAGATATCATTGCGATTACCAGCTTGTCCACCACTTCTTGACGAGATACAAGCTGCAGTTTTTGCATTGCTCTATTTTTTGCCTATTTATCACAATATCACTCTAGAAACGGATTGTTTACAGATCACTCACATGATGGATCAGCAGCAGCACAGGACGAACCAATATCATTGCCGTTTATTGCGCTCATTAGTCACAGCTTCAGGCATCATGGTACAACATACATTTCGCAAGGCCAACATGGCAGCACATTACTTGGCACAACATGGATTAATCATCCACCAACTTCAATCTTTACTGCCTCCATGTTACCCTCCTTGGTTCGCATTTATATCGCACTTGATGTCACCACAGCACACCTCAGAAATGATTAACTTTTTACGCAACAGAAAGACAGTCTTCCATATGGATTGGCTTTCTTTCATCACTTTTGCCTGCACCCTTCGGGTTGCAGGCAGATCGGGTAAGATTTTACACCATACATCTCTGACATGTTTTCCATGATGTTTGCCGCTGATGGTTTATGTGTTTCTTTTTGCATGTTTCAAGGACACTCACGAGGAGAATCGGCCAACAAGATATCTAACCTATACAATTGCTATCATCAGATTAGACGCATTATATGGTTCAAAAGGGGTAAATATGTACTCTTTTTCCTTCGTGCAGGATTTTATCCACAAGGGTGGTTTTGCCTGCCAAGGTTTTGATGAGGCATATCATACACCTTTTGAACACCGTCCTTGCTACCACCGATGTCATGGAACTAATTTTCGACCTTTATCATCTTTTGTACTTTTATGTTATCTATTCCTTTGTAACAACGGTATTCTTCCGCCATAAGTGAGGGCTCATCAATAAAAATAAGGAGTGACCCTCCTTTTACTTATATATATATATATATATATATATATATATATATATATATATATATATGGCCAAGTGATAACACAGAATCATGATGAAAATATGTGGGATGTTTAAAAACTTATAATATTTAAAAGAGATAATGTGTATACCAAAAATGCTTAGTTTCTTGTCACATATTAAAGAAATTATTTCAAATTACACTGACATCGATTGATCTATGTCTCAAATTTAGAGACTGATGAGGCTCTAGGAGCTATATTCAAACACATTCCACAAATAAGAAATGTATACAAAAATAGAAAGCATAAACTTAAGTGTTTCTTGTTCAGACATGTGTAAAACAAACCAAGAAGTGAAAAATAATGTAATAGTGTGATTATCCATTGTGTTTTAATTCACAACAATGAAGTAAGGGTTGGTGGGAGGGGTGGACAATCGCATCTTGCATTAGGTATTACATTGTGTTGTTAGTTTGTATCATTTAAGTGTTATTTGCTCAAGACTAAGTGTAGGTCATTCATGTAGTCTTTAATCCTATTTGTAGTTAGTTATTTATGTTTTTTGAATGTTTGTAGGGTTTTCATGAGCTTGGAATGGCGTTTGCTTGAGCAAGAAGCAAAGCTGAAAACGAAGGTTTCCTGCTTATGACACAACTCCGGTATTTTGACCATATCTTTTCAACGGTGGATCCAAATCCCCTAATTCTAATTGGATATTAAATCTAAGTGATAGGGCTACAAGTCTTATTTCTATCACTTTTCCCAACTTCGGGGGAGAAGATATCCATGATAAAATTGAGTGATGCTGAAACTCATATCCTGCTGACACCTAAATTTCAAACGGTTATATCTCTTTCAATACTTATCCAAATGAGGTAATCTCAAAGGCTACATTCAAGGATTTGTCACGATCTACAGCTTTAATGAAGACCTCATGAGGTAATTCAGACTCTATCATAGCGCAAACATCATTTCAATTTTCAAGCAGTTTTGTAATCCTATGTAACTTAGGTGTTTGGATTCCTATTGTATTAGGAGTCTTAATTTGGCCCCTTCTTTGTTCTAGACTAGTTTTTCAGTTCTTTTGTGTCTATATAAACAAAAAAACCAAGTTGATGTAAGCACCAATGATATGATTAATAAAATTGTGTGTGAATTCAACCTATTGAGGCGTTTTCCTTGTGTTTTCTTTAGTTTTATATAAATAAATCATTGCTAGATCCAATCAAGGTTTGAGCAAACCTAGTTGCGGAATTACAATCCAAGGAAAAGGAACAACTTGTTGGATTGGAAGATTTGAATTGCTCAATCATAGGTATCTTCTTTCAATTCTTATCCAAAAAGGTGGTGATCACACCATTGTCCGACGCAAGGATTGTTTGAAGGTGTTATTGGAGTTGAAAGAAGCAATCCGTCAAATCAATACGATCCAAGATTGTATCAGAGATTGATGTATACATTGATCGATTGATGTTGCTCTGTTTGAGAGATCGATGTCTCACAGTTTGGTTTAGTTTTAAACTGTCTAATATTTATCAATCAATGCAGGGTATGATGTGGACTTCGATCGATCGATGTATTCCTGGTTAAGATATCGATGTCTTTTAGTCAGTTTTTAGTTTTGATTTCTACGCACATGGATCTATATATGTCTCTTCTGAGAGACTGATGTACACGTCGATGGATCGAATTGTCTTCACCTGAGAGATCGATGTCACTTCCTTATTTGTTTCGAATTTTTGAATTTTTTATGATATGGAGTGGCATATTTTAACCCTTAATAAAATCATACTTTTAAAAGTCATTCAAACTTATACACCACATGGTAATGGTAAATTCTTACTCAACTATTAGTTTTTTTTTCTACTCTCAAAATACACTACGAAGTAAAGTTATCTGATGGAAGAATTTTCTGTCACATAGAAGAGTCTGAGATATACTCTTTTACATATGCTTATGGTGTTAAAATGGATTGTGTTTAAACCTTTATTTGTAAATATATCGATGAGATAGCATACACTTAGTATAAGTAGTCTAAACAATGACGCAGAAGGATCTTGCACAGAGTGCTAAGGAAACACATGAAATAAGATCCAAGATCTAATGAATCAAGGCCACTTTCTAATGCATGAACCCACTCAAGCTTTTGACCGCTAGCAAGTAACAACTACAATTGTTGAATTCCCTGAACAACAAGAAAGTTTTAGAATTTATGTTTTGCACTTTAAACCTTGCACCTGCCTTTAATGTTGAGTGCATCTGAACACAGGGAAGTGAATCCATCACCCATTTTTTTAAAATCTAAATTAGATTACAATTCTACTAGAGAGTGATAGTATCAGAGCACTATTTCTTGTTGGAATTGCTTTCTCCCCTTGTAATGCATCAGATCTGAGAACCTTAATGCCAACTGGAGCATAGTCAAGTCTGCCTTTGGAAGCAAGACCATAACCACCTTCTCTAATTTTTGCGGACACTGCGCAATTGTCAGTGGCAATCTTTATTTTTTCTAAGGTGTACTTTCGATAGCGAACATCATTCTGAAAAAAAGAAAAGGCAGTGGGTACTTTATACTTCTCTTATACCTGGTGTTCTCTTCAGCATTTCTTCTTCTCTGTTCTTCAATATCAGCCAGTGTTTGCACCATTTCTTCAGCATTTTTGGTAGCTTTTCATTTTGCTACATTCATCACAAATTCTTGAGCTTCCGCCAATTGTCTCTGATATATATCCATCAGAGGTACAATGATATATACATATACATAAACACACAAACACACACACACACAATATGTGATTTCGTCCCTTCCATTCATGGTAGAGGGTGGCATGCCAAAGTCAGTTATTAAAATAATAGAACAGAAAATGGCTCATTTTTACTAGGGACAAAAGCGACATTGGGTATCCTAGGCAGTCGCTCGCACCCCTTGCTCGGAGGGAGGATTGGGACTTCGAGATCTTCGAATATTACAGGAGGCATATTTTTGTCGTATCTGGTGGCATTATCAGCAGAATACTAATCTCTAGAGCAACTATATGCACGCTAAGTATGGAGTACGGGGGATTATTAACCGCGACTACCGGATTCTCCAATCTGGAAACTTATTTTTCGGCCACTATATAATTGCGAGGCCCATCAGATGTCCTTTCTGTAAGCAGGCATCACCAGAGTTCGATCACATTTTTCTGCACTGTCCCTGTATTTGACCCCTATGGGTTTTCTATTCGGTTGCGTTAGAAGGTCCACCCCTGGTGGCTCGGCATTTGTGGCTTTTTTTGCTTTCTTGGTGGTTCCATGGTTCGTCAGCTACTCTTGTAGGTGTTCTGCGGATTGTCATTCCGGGAATCATTATCTTTCATGAACGGCGGGTTTTATGCATCACTAGTCTATGAAGATGACACATTCGGCACTACAGACGCAATAATGGCAGTAATTCATTCTGATATTTATTTGTAGGCCAAAACCATAGATAGCACAAAACTTGCCTCTGGATATCGATCGGTGCAGAGCTTGGGCATACTTCCCCCTCTTCGTCTTACGAGAGTACAAGTGATAAGATGGTTTGTCCCTCCTATTGGACGTTTAAAATTGAATACTAATGTTGCGGTTGGGAGAACCTTTGCAGCAGGGAGTGTTATTCTCGTGATAGTACAGGTGCATGTGTTGGGGCACTTTCATTCCGTCTACGATATGTACACCTTTTCTAGCAGAAATACAGGCAGCTTTATTTGGCCTACTTTATTTTTTGCCACTACATCGTGACATTATTTTGGAAACTGATTGTCTTCGGTTGGTTCGTGAGCTTGGTCAGCATCCTCATGCTGCTGGACAATTTCACATTCGGACATTACATTCATTGATATGGCAGACGCGCATAATGGTGCAGCATACATTTCGTGAAGCAAACATGGCGGCTCATTATTTTGCGCAACAAGGATTGCAATCCCCTCGGACGAGCTATTACACTCGATACACTCTTCCTTCCTTGGTTCAAAGTTGCATCAAGCTTGATGTTACCATACGACATCTTCGACATGCATGAATCTTTGACCGTATATCTGACTGTCTTCTATATGGATTGGCCATTCCACATATACACTGCCTGTATTCTTAGGGATGCAGACAGGCTGGGTATGTTCTTATGCTATTGGAGTTATACATGCTATTGGAGTTATATATGTTTTGACGTTGATTGGTATATATTGATGTTTGTCTGCTTCATTTCTGCTTTTGCATGGACTAAGTCAAGAAATATTGGAGACAGAAGCATACAAGGTTTCTAAATGTAGAGACCTAGGCTATTAAGATTGAACATGTCTCGTCAAGAAACCAAATTGTAGATATCTTCACGAAAATAGTGAATACGAGAACATTTCATACCCTTGTTGTCACGCTTCACTATATAAACATATACGTCAAGCTTTAGGAGGAGTATAGAAATATATAAGAATACACACTATGTACTATTGAAATACATAGTTAAATACATACCATATACATGTAAAATATATCGTACACTAGTAAAATACACATACACACATTTACTATACAGTACATAAGTATACATTGAAAATAGTTTAAATATCAATGATTTATTGAAAGAAGGCATATATAGCAGTTGGCTATATTATAGCCGTTAGACACATCCTCTAACCGTTGTAATACTCTCTTACTTCATACAAGGAGTGATATTTGTACATTAAAATTAATTCTGAATAATATTGATTTAGCTTCCAATATTCCTCTTCAATATTTCTATAAACGAGATTATAGTGCAAATGATATTCCCCGAGCTAATGCTTATAAATGATTCTTTGAAAATTATGGGAAAGAAAGAGGAACTGCAACACCAGTAAATTGTTAAATACAACAACAACATTACCCATCGCCTTAAAAGCTCCTACCTATCGCCTTAAAAGCTCCTACCTATGGCAAGGTATGGGGGGTCGGATGTACGCAACCATACCCATGTGTTAAAAACACACAGAGGTTGTTTTCCGATGACTCATAATGAAAATTGAGTCTTGTCGATCAACTACTACTTCACAATATGATGAATTAATGCACAAGTTTGTAATAATGTAGCAGAAGTGTTGAATAGACTTCAATGAAGGATATTGTCGAAAGGCAGAAGAACCATTGCTCATCCTCCACAACCAACGAATGGTTGGACGTCATCCTCAACAATCTACGAATAATTGAAGCTAGCCGCACGATCGCTCTATATATTCTATCTAATCCATAAAGACGTGTAAAACCAACTGCTCATGGAACCTTTTGACGTCTAAACACGATTCTTCAGGGACAAATACAGACATCCAAAATTTCATGTTTAAGAGTGTGTAGAAATAACCTAATTTCACTTCAAAGGTGGCTTTTATTGTTTACTTATTTTCCGACACATATATTTGCCCTTCACACTGCTTCATTTGCTTTGTGATAATATCATTTTGCCTCTGAACTGCCTATATTGCGGCACATTTTTTGCTTCTCTTTGATGTCCGTATGAATTTGAATGGTAGTGGTTCGTGTTGATGGAAGGATACTTGATGTGTGCATCGTCTTATTTCAAAGACAAAGAATTATGGGAAGTGTGCGCTTTTATTTGCCTATGTGTTTAATTGCTATATCATCCATTCCCTCTTCAATGTAATGCCAGTTAACTTCTTAATATTTTGAATGATCATATTGAGTTATAACTTATGAAGTTCTCTGTTTTTCGAAAAGATGGAAATCTTTTTGTCCGCTAATTCCCAATTTATTTATCCGTTTTGCATAACTGTCCTAAATCATTTACCATTTAAAAAATAGGCTAGTTTCTTAAATATAATTTAGGGTGGAAAATACCAAATAGCTATTTGACCAATTATTTTTAGAATGAGTCTATTGTCACCATAATTTCTTACATTTTCACCATTTTTTATTTTTACACTGCAAGCTAAATGTGACCTTCAATACAAGGTGGTGAAAAAAAAGGGCTAATTGCCAGCCCTCGCTTTTAAAAGTATTTGCTAACTTGACAAACAAAGATTATTTTAAAACTGCGAAAGTATTTAAAAGAATGAAAAGAATGACGAAAATTTCACTAGTAGGGAATAAACTCCGTCGATAAGCCTTTGGAACAGCGTTCATGATTTTGTTTAGAATCATAATTGATAGCATATTTTGTGATTCTTGATAATAATCATGGTTAGAACCGTTTGATTTGAATCATGTGATTGAATAATTATGATGCCATAATAATATACACAATATAAATATTTCCTGTGCGGTATTGTTCAAAACCAACATTTAAATTCCAACTATAATCAATAACACATTTTAATTGAGTTTTTCACTCCCTCGCGATTTTCACGTAGCTAAAACAATAACTCTTGCGTGAAATACATCAATTAACTCATATTAAAGTGCTCACTTTAAAGATTAAAACATATATCATATTGGATATGTATTTTATTTATATCGATAATTTAATGTATCATTTGTTGAAGGTTCTAGCTCAAAGAAGACATTGATGGTGTTGGAGAAGGATTGTGATGAAGGAAGAGGCTGAACTTGTGTAAGTAAGGAGGAAGAAGAGCAACCCGTGTGAAGGAGCAGTTAAGAAGATTAATATTTGATTGGTTGAGTGAGTGTTCATTGGCCAGGAAGTGATGGAGAGGTGAGAATTGAGGCGTGGGATTGAAGAAGCAGCGCGCAGGGGATCAGCTGCGTTCAACTAAAGAAGAAGTTAGTTGGCGCCTCATTTTAAATATGGTGAATGTACTAAAATGCCGTCAGCGGTTAAACCATCAGTATTTTGTAAATAAGGACATTCTTTGTGATTTCCTGCTTTAAATCTCTTCTTCTTGTAACTGCATATATGTAGCAGACGGTTAATAGTTAAAGCAGTTTTTGATTTCCCAGTAAGCAGTTTGTTCTCTCTCATTGCAATTTTCTCTCGTGTTGATCCTCTCTCTTTGATACATGAGTATTTCTTGCTCAATTTTAACATGGTATCAGAGCCATGATTCTTTTGGTTCTCTGTTTTTTCTTCTATGTTCTGAACATTGATTTTGATCTTGTTGTTTTGATTCTTGCATTTTGATTCTTGCGCGTAAGTATACGATTGTGAGATTTTTTTTATCGTTATGGCGTCTCAAAGTAATGTGGCTTCCGGATCGAGAGGAAATCAGAATCAAAATGAAAATAGTCCGTTGTAGAATGTAACATTTGGTTCCAGAGGAAATCAAGGTCAGTCTATTGAAAATCCATTACATAATCCATATTATTTGCATCCTAATGATAGTCCAGCCATTGTCTTGGCTCAACCGCTTTTAAATGTACACAATTATCACACATGGAGTCGCACATTTGAGATGGCGTTAGTGGTAAAGAACAAGATAGGATTTATTGATGGAACTATTCCTAGACCATTAAATGTAGGATCTTCAAGGAACCACTAGAAGGGGAGAGGTTGAATAGTGGGTGCAGAAAATGTGGTTTTTTTAAAATTTGTTTAAACCAAAAACTCAATTTCTAAAGACAGTTTCTGTTTTCAGGACCAGTTTTAAAACGCTTTGAAAACTAGGTTGCAGGTCTTCAAAAGTTCTAAAATTTGGAGAAAACTTAGCTTCAGCTGTTGTTTGTGTCTCCTAAAAATTTCAGATTTAAATTCAACCTCTAACCCCTTGAAAATTTGTTGGTGGTCAGATTGCGCAAATCTGTCAGAACGGTAGACTGATTTCAAAAATTAATTCCTACTTTTACGTAACTCCAAATGCTTTGAAAATATAAAGACTAACCCCTTATAAGTTTTATTTAAATGGGTTGAAACAGTTTTGAAAAATTCTTTTGGAAAGTTAGTCAAATACAATCAAAGTCTCAACCTTTGCAAGCCTGAAAAGCAGACTGCACTAGTCTCAGAACTTTGGACGTTTGAATGACTTATACTTGTCCAAAAGGGTTGAAACTCACGCCAAAAGAACCTTAAAACATATGGCTATGCTTCCTGAAAGTTTCGTGATTTTTCAAATCCGTTTACTATTTTTACGAACATGATCAAAAACGATAAACAGTGCTGAAACTGAAAGTAAGTGCTGAAAGTAAATGACACCAAGAATTTTATACTGGTTCGGTTATCAACAACCTACTCCAGTCTTCGAGGACACCTTCCTCGGTTCACACTAATCACACAACACAAAAACACCTTACCACAAGGTTGATGGAGTTACACACCAACTTCAACCCTTTACAAACCTTGTATGAGTATACAATTTTCACGAACACCATCACCTCGCAAGTGCAAGATTGATCACACCTTGATCAATCTTTTACAAAAATAAAGAATATGTGGTGGTCTAAAAGAAGCCTATTCAAGTATATGAATGTAAGTACAATAGGCTTTTAGGAAGAAGAAAGAAAGAAAGAGTAGAAAGAAGAAGTAGAAAACGTTTTTGATCTTTGAAACTTGTAACCCTTGTCTTCTATTTTGTTTGTTCTCCTTCTTCTCATTTTATCCACATCTTGGCCGCCCTGCTATGCTTCTTCCCTTCTTGAAAATTATCTTCTAAGTCCTTGGAAGAGTATATGGCATAATTGTGACATGTCTTTGCTTACTTGGCATCTTCTCATTGGATGACCATTAAACTTTTGCTTACTTGGCACTCATTGATTGGTTGGATGTTGTCATCACTTGATGACTAGAAAAATCTGAGAATACCACTTAAAACATGTGCCAAAATCATCATAAAATTGTTACCATAACTTCCAAGATCATCACATAAATTAAGCACGACAATATTTCTCCAAGAAGGAAGCAAAAATCGGCCACACTTAGTCTTGCACATGCTGAAATTTCAGCATGTGTAACATCCACCTCTTATTCAAAATCTTGCCTATTTTGTATTGATTTAATCCAAGAATTCAATCATTATTTAGTCCAAGACATATTATCAAATTTTGGAATAAAAATTAGACATTAACAAGGCCATAAAAACGGCCTAAGTACATTACCCACATGCTGAAATTTTCAGCATGTGTGATATTCAAGAATATCACTTTCTTTATTCCATATAATATTTAAAACACTTCCAAATTGTCGTCTAATTAATCCACCTTAATCAAGACACAAAATATGAGTCATAGTAGTCTCAAAATCGGCCAGCTCTTTAGTGCACATGCTGAATTTTCAGCATGTGTCACAATTGTGACATAAGTTTGAAATGTTACCTTGTATAGCTCGTTTCTTTTTGTCACCAACATTGTATGCTTCATTCTTGGCCAATCAAGATGCAAACAAAGCTCCACATATACTCCAACTCAGCTAGAATAGGCGTTGGAACAGATTTGTGCATGTGTTGAATTTTATTTTTGCAAACTTTGTAAAATAGTGCACATTTAATAATACACACATGGTATATTCCAATCAGACCTTAATTGAATTTTCTAGAACACTTTGAGATGTATGAAATATGTAAAAAGTTTCTAGATACATGTTTTATGATGTGCCAAAAACGTTCCATGTGTCGTGTACATAGAAAACCGAATTTTCGATGTTTATCGATTACCCGATTTTTCTCTAATTAAATTCCAACTTTTTGCACGTGTTATGTATATTATGTTACGCATAATATACATAAATTAAACTTTAATATTCAGATCATAAGGCTGATTAAAGTGGCACCCAGACATGTGACAAAATTGAAATTGGAATCTCCACAATTTGGCCTTAATGTGGGGTGATTTGTGTGTGCCAACATGGAATGATATTATGGCCGTAAATATCATCATACCCACGAATTTATGGATATTTTTGAGGTGTAGGGGCTGGCCATCTATTTATGGCAAGTACGTGACACGTTGGTGAAGTTTCGGTATTCGCCCAATACGACAATTTTCGGTTTAGAACCTTTTAACGTGTCATATTTAATTTGTCATCACCATGACATATCATATGATATAAGACCTGAATACACTCATAAATATGAGTTAAGTATAGTGGTGTGACGTTAACGTACGTACGTACCGTGTCGGTAGTACGTTGGAGTATGTGTGTATGTGCCTTTTTCAAAAAAATTGATTATATATATATATATATGTACATATAGGCGTGCCATAAGTGTGGGGAGGAGAATAGAATACTTTCTTTTCTTCACCTTGTTGCTTTTGTGCCTTGTCCAAATGTTGCTTCCTTTAATGAACTACTTAGTTTAATTCTAAGTACTTCACTTGATGAACTAGTTTAGTTCATTAATTATGGCACCTGAAAATAGTTCAAACACAACAAATGTTTTCCATTTGATGTAAGCTTTAAAGCTTCATGGCTCGTTAGTACGGCAACAATATATATGAACTATATAAGGCAAGTTTCATGCAACAACGTGTCATGTCATAAAATATGTCATGCATTTCTTTGTAACACGTTATTTAAATCATGCATTTTGAAATAACTCAAACCCCTTTTTCTCAACATTAAACATGCATCCTCAGTTTCCTGTTTGGAGACAAGTGAATACAATGGTACAATCATGGATTATGAATTCAGTCTCTCAATCCATTTCTCAAAGTATCATGTGGTTTGATAGTGCGTTTGATGAGTGGAATGATTTAAAATTGAGGTATGACAGCATTGATCCATTTAGATTATCTGATTTGCTTGAGAATTTTTATTGCATTAAGCGAGAAGGATTGACTGTGAATGAGTATTTCAAAAAACTTAAACTAGTATGGGAAGAATTAATGGAAGTGAGACCTGTACCTAATTGTGTTTGTAGAGGATGTAGGTGTGATGTGACTGGTAAGATGCAAGCATTTGTTAAAGTGATTATGTGATTAAGTTCATAAAAGGCCTAAATGACAACTTTGATCCTGTAAAGTCTCAGGTCTGATGTCCCCCATACCTGACATAAACACCAACTTTTCAATGTCTTTAAAGTATGAAAGGAAAGTTATGGCAGACAGTGGCATGAGTGTTGTTGAGAATGGAGTTACAGCCTTGATGGCTGATGGCCAGCCAAGTGAGACTATGGTGGAAAATTCATACGTTGGTAGACAGCGGTATGGGGGGTACAGAAAGGGCAGTAATAAGCCTCATATGGAGGGTGCTAAGAGGTTCTTATGTACACACTGTGTAATGACAGGACACACTACAGAGAAATTCTATAAGTTGCATGGTTTTTCTCCTGGTTTTAAGCCCAAGGCTCAGGTGCACATGACTTAATCTGTGGAGGTGCAACCTGAGAAGCCTCAACTGTCCCCTCAACTTAGTAAGAACTACCAGTCCTTGATGTTAACAACCCAAAAAAACTAGAAGCTGTTGAACTGGCTGAACAAACAGGATGATGGTCAGGATTCTGATCCAGGAGTTACCTCTCAGAATGTTGTTCTATCTTCCAAGGTTGACATGATGTCAGGTAACCCTGTAACTAACAGTTTAAACACATGGATTCTTAATTCTGGTGCGATTGATCATATTGTGCCTCATATGTCTTTGTTTTTATCCTGTAAACCTGTCAATCATATCTTGATCAAATTGCCTAATAATCAGTCTATGCCAGCCACTCACATTAAATCAGTGGTAATCAATCCTTCACTTACAATAAATAATGTCTTATATGTCCCTTCTTTCAGCTATAATCTGTTGTCCCTCAGTAAGCTTGCTGCTGATCCTGCTTTTATCATTCTATTTCGTGGTTCTCTTTGTTTGATCATGGTTCAACTAATATCTGTCAAGGTCTTTACTATCTGCATGGAAGCATCATACCTGATCAAGCTCCTATATGCCTTTCCTCTTCAACCAATCCATCTCCTTCTTTACTGTGGCACTATAGACGTGGACATGCCTGAGTTCCAAGAATTCAAGAGGTCCAAAGACATGATCCTTCTGTGGTTGGAGAACCTCTCCCTGCTCCATGCTCAGTCTGCCCGCTAGCAAGGCTTTAGAAACTTCCCTTTCCTGTTTCTACTTCTGTTTCAAAACTTCCTTTTGATCTTGTACATATAGACATATGGGGCCAAATAGGCATCCCACCATGTATGCTCAGAAATTTTTCCTTACTATTGTTGATGATTGTTGTAGATACACTTGGATATATTTGATGAAATCCAAAAGTGAAGCTAGACAGCTTGTTCAAGATTTCTGTCAGTTTATATACACCCATTTTGAGAGGCATATTGAAGTGCTCAGAAGTTAGAACATATAATGGGCCTGAATTTACTATGCCTAAGTTTTACTCTAAGCATGAGATTATTCATCAAACCAGTTGCATATATACTCCCCAGCAGAATGGACTTGTAGAAAGAAAACATAACACATATTGGTAGTTGCAAGATCCTTGCTGTTTCAGGCTCATTTGCCCATGTCCTACTGGGGGTTTTCCATTTCTCATGCAGTATACTTAATCAATATCATACCTACTCCCATCCTTAAACACAAAACAACATATGAATTTTATTCCAAACACCTCCCACATATCATCATCTGAAGATCTTTGGATGTTTGACATATGCACATAATAAAGATCCGGCAAGACATAAATTTTCTCCTAGGGGCATACCTTGTCTGTTCCTTGGGATCTCTAGCACCAAAAAGGGCTTTATTCTTCAAACGTTGAACAACAAAGAAATCATCATCTCAAGAGATGTTCAGTTCTGTGAATCACAATTCCCTTGTGCCACTGCAACTGTTCCATCCAATTCACCTTCTCCTATGCCACAATCAGCTTTGCCATTCTCATCTTATCCCAGCAATGATAGTTGTATACCTGAATTCCCACATTCACCACCTCTACCTACCTCAGAATGCACCACTTCATCACCAACTCATGCTACACATCACTCTCAATCTGCAGATCCAGCCTCACCTGCAGATGCCACAAATGACTTACCCATACCAAATATCACCATTGACATTCCTTTAACCATTGACTCAGCAGATAATGACCTTCTTCGTGAACTCCCAGATGTAAATGGTTCCGCATCTGCAAGCAGTTCGTCTCTGTTATGTCCCGCACCCTCCGTAGAATAATTGAAGGATAAAAAGAAATTAAATGAGATTAATAGCAATGAATGGTAATGAATTAAGAATTAAATATTATTTTAATTGGTATTTATTGAGGAATTAAATATTAGAATTAAGTAGTATTTAATTTAGAATTAAATATTAGAATTTAATCATGTAAGATAAATGAGATAATATGATATAATATATAAACTCAAATTTCACCCCTACCCATATCAAAACTGACAGAACGTCAGTTTCTCTATTCATTTAGAGAAACCGACGCCCCCTCTTCTTCGTAGGCCATTTTTTCTCCTTCTCCCACCCTAGGTGAAGAACTCTTCAAGAATCAATCCGATCTTCGTCCGTTCTTGAATCCAATTCCTAGTAATCAAAGGAAAGTAATCTACTTATGAGTTTCTACGATTTGCGAAAGAAAACAAAGGCCTATTTTTGATATCGGAATGGATCACCATGAAGTAGTTTCTTTCCGTGAATCTATATGTGATTTATGTGTTTTGGTTTTTGGGATTTGGCCACTATTCGTTGGAAATCGTTGTTATTGTTGTTGGTTATGTGAGATCATGCAAAACCCAATCCCTTGAACCCTATTGTGTTGCCATTTTCGGTTGAAGGGAAGAGAGAGTGAAAAGATGAGATTTTTGGGTTTGTTTTGATGGATACTTTGAGTTTTAGGCTTGAATCCTTGATTTGTATACGAAAGGTTTTGTTTTGGTGAATTAAGTGTGGATTGATAGTGAGAATTAGTCTTGGAATGGTTGGAAGGAAGTTGGAAATCGATTGGGGTTCAGATCTGCAGTTTCTGCAGAAATCGCAGAATGAAAATTCTGGAAAACGTGACATTGATCGATTGATGTCAGAGACTGACGTATATCGATCGATCGATGTATAGCTGATGGAGAGGCTGATGTGTTTCTGATGTACGTGCATCGATCGATGCATAGTTGAGTGAGAGATCGATGTATCCTGATGGACGTCGATCGATCAATGTGAGGGAACGACGTCACTTCGATCGATCGATGTAGGCTGAGTGAGAGATCGAAGTGCCCTGATGGATGTGGATCGATCGACGTCAGGGGTTAACGTCCATCAATTTTGTGGGAAAGTAGGGGAAGAAAGAGGGAAGCTAGGGGATCCTTTGGGTGACCTTAGAGACTTCTTAGGACCTGATCGAGGTTAGTATAAGTCTTGGGAACACGACCTAAGCTGGTGAATCAACGATGAGGACTCCATGGGGTATTCGAGTTGGACTTTAGTGTGAATAATTTAAGGGGTTAAGAATGGAACGTGTGAGGGTGTTTACTTCATTCCTTGTGTTATAAGAATGAAAGTCTAGGTAATGTTGTCTTGCCTGAAGTGTTACCCTCGAATATGCGAAAGGGAGGAGTTTCAAATGATTGATTGACATGTGAATGCGCATCCTTGCATCATGGCACTTGCATTTGCATTATGATTTGACAAGAGCTGTGCCTTGGCATAGGGTATAAAGTTTGCGAAATGAGTTGTGATGCGTTACAGGGTATAAAGACAAGCTGTAGCCATCACAGGGTATAAAGTAAGTTGCAATGCGACACAGGGTATAAAGACAAGCTGTGGAACATTACAGGGTATAAAGTTAAGCTATGATGTGTCATAGGGTATAAAGACAAGCTGTGGCCCATCACAGGGTATAAAGTTACGCGACCCGACATTATGTCATGCATTGCACTGTGTTGAAAAGTATTGCATAAGCATTTGCGACCGTGTAGTGTAGTGCCCATGTTGAATTGGCATGCATCACGTGAATTGTTATGGTGTGATTGATTTGTAAGTGAATTGTTATTGAACCGATTATTACTTGTGCGTTATTGTTCTTTGTTCTATTATGCTAGTGACATATGACCTTTAAATTATACAAGACATGTGCCCCTTTACCCCTTGATATAGATACTACTCATGTCTTGCCATGCGTTGATCCTGTATGTCTTATAAGCGGGTTACTTGCTAGCCTTTTTTGCTAAGAGTTCTACCCTGTTGTTTTGTAGTTGAGCCCGAATATGATATGATTTTCATAGAGGATGATGGCGAGTGGGCTGAATGGGACGCTTAGAGTACATATTGGGAATTGTTCTAGACTGTTTCTTATTATTCCAGTTTTCTTCGTCCATTTGAGGATGTAGATGGCTGCGTCCATAAGCAGTTTTATTTACTTATGTTTTGGGAGTACAGCTTTGATTGGTTTAGATTTTATTTTGCACGTGTCTCCGTGCTTGTTCGCTTACGTCATCGATGATGTGTATTCGAGAGATGAGACGTCTTGTAGTCCTCTCAGTAGGCTACGATGGGTGCACCGGTTCGGGTCCACTGTCCGGGCCGGGGCGCTACAGGTGGTATCAGAGCCTAGGCTTCAGATCTACCTCGGAAACCTAGGTTATGTCATATAGAGTCCTAAGCTTTGATATTGACCTTAAGCTGATCCATAGGTCTAAGAATCCGATCTTAGATATAAGACGACTTGGGTTGGGTGTGTGCGAGCGCGATAAAATTTAATCAATAAGTATTTTTCTTTTAGTTTACGAGTTTCGTTCTGTACAACGCATATGGGCTTTCAGTATTATCCTTGGAACTACTGAATGCTAATAAGCGTTGATTTTGCAGACAATGCCTCCCAGAAGAGAAAACCAGGGAAACGGCCGTAACGGGAACGAAAATCCTCTGCCACCGCAGATGGTAGTACCACAGGCCCTGATGGACGCTATAACGGTAATAGCACAGGGAGTTGCTCAGCAGCAACAACAGCCACCTCCTCCACCACCGCCTCAGCATGGCACATGGTATTACATTGGGGAAATGCGGAAGATGCATGCCCCCACATTTGAAGGGACCACAGACCCAGAAATAGCCGAGTTTTGGTTAGAGGAAGTAGCGAAATGCTTCAGGCTGGTACAAGTGCCTGAAGAACATAAGGTGGTTGTGGCCACGCCCTTACTGAGTGGCAGAGCAAATTCTTGGTGGAATGGTATTCTCCCGAAAATGACTCCTCCCATCTTGTGGAGACAATTCGTTGAGGCTTACAAGGACTACTATGTGCTTGAGACTACTATCCTTGAGAAGATGAGGCAGTTTGATAAATTGGAGCAGGATAGGATGTCCATTTCTGACTATGCTGACAGGTTCCATGCCTTGGGAAAGTTCACGCCCTTGGTGTTGGAAAACAACAGAATGAAGATGCTCAAGTTTGAGCAAGGTTTAAACCCCCGCATTCGGACGGCTATAGCGGGGTCTAGTCTGAAAACTTTTGAGGAGATGTTGGATGCCTGTTATCGGGTGGAAAGTGATATGTGCAGGTCACAGCCCGGAGAGGCTCGTGACAACACCAGCAAGAGGCCGAGGGACGAGAGAAGTGGAGGTAGACCCGGACGATGGGTCAAAATTCCTAGAAGAGGTCAGATAGTACAGTTCCAGCGACCTCCGCAGCAAAGCCAGCCAGACCGATCGGCTGCAGGTGTATGCCCCCACTGTCAGAAGAACCACGTTTGGGAATGTTGGAAGAAAACAGGAGCTTTCTTCAAATGTGGTAAGACGGACCACAGGATCAAGGATTGCCCCGAGTGGAAGCAAAAGCAACAGGGAGAAGCAAGGCCATCATAGCAACAAAGGGGTAGGCCCAAACCCAACGTGAGGGTACATGTCATGACTGACGCTGAAGTGCAGGAGAACACTGATGTTGTGACAGGTACAATTTAAGTTAAAATCTTAGTTGTTTAAGTTGCATTTTAGTCGTTTAAGTTGAAATTGAATGTGCTATACATGAAAACCTTTATATGCTATATTCTTTCTGTTTAGGTGCGAATCTAATTAATAAAGTGCCTACAAACGTATTGTTTTATAGTGGAGCAAGTCACTCATTCATATCTAAGGGATTTGTCAGAGGACTTGACTGTCTACCCGAGTGGCTCGAAACCCCCTTCAGGGTGCAGGCAGCTGGTGAACAAGTACTGATTTTGCACCACCAGTATAAAGACTGTGAATTGGAGTTGGATGGGAAGGTGTTTCCCGTTACATTGGTCCCAATTGCGATGAGGGATTTTGATGTGATATTGGGCATGGACTGGCTGACCAAGTATCATGCCAATATCGACTGCAGACTGAAGTTAGTAACTGTCAAAGATCCCGAAATGAATGAAGTGGCGGCTCAAGGGAACACCAAGCTAGCGAAAGCCCCGAAGAAAATATATTTGACAGCGATTAAGGCTTTCAAGGATTTGAAGAAGGGAGCAGAGGGACTTATGGTATATGCTTTGGACGCGAAGCAAGAAGTTCCCTCCATGGATCAGATTTCGGTAATCAATGAATTTAAAGATGTGTTTCCAGATGATTTGCTGGGAGTGCCGCCATCAAGAGAAGTGGAGTTCGAAATCAACTTGATTCCTGGTGCGGAACCTATATCTAAAGCACCTTACAGAATGGCTCCAGCTGAGCTTAAGGAGCTGAAGGGACAACTTCAGGAGTTGTTAGATAAGAAGTTGATTTGTCCTAGTGTATCACCGTGGGGAGCTCCAGTATTATTTGTGAAGAAGAAGGATGGCAGCATGCGATTATGTATTGATTACCGAGAGTTGAACAAAATCACCCTCAAGAACAAATATCCTCTGCCAAGGATTGAGGATTTATTCGATCAACTAAAGGGAGCCCGATGGTTCTCAAAGATTGACCTTCGTCAGGGATATCATCAGATGCTTGTGAAGGCAGGCGACGTCCCTAAGACAGCTTTCCGTACTCGATATGGGCATTATGAATTTTTGGTGATTCCTTTTGGGCTGACTAATGCCCCAACAGCCTTTATGGACTTGATGAACACCGTGCTCTGGGAACAGTTGGATCAATTTGTGGTGGTGTTCATCGATGATATCCTGGTCTACTCTTCTGATGAACATTCTCATGCAGAACACCTAAGAGTAGTGTTGGGAATTTTGAGGCAGCAGAAGCTATATGCCGAATTCAGCAAGTGTGAATTTTGGCTAAGAATTGTAGCATTTCTCGGTCATGTGATTTCGGAAGACGAGATCTCACTGGATCCTAAGAAGGTAGAAGCCAATACTGAATGGCCAAGACCCACGAATGTGACCGAAGTCAGAACTTCCTAGGCTTGGCGGGCTACTATAGGAATTTTGTTGAAGGATTTTCGACAATAGCAGTTCCATTGAGTCGACTTACTCAGAAGAAGACTAAGTTTGAGTGGGCTGCTGAATGCGAGCAGAGTTTTTCAGAACTCAAGAAGAGATTGACCACTGCCCCGGTGTTGGCGCAACCCTCCGGCACCGATGGTTTAGTGATCTATGGTGATGCGTCCAAGAAAGGACTAGGTTGTGTCTTAATGCAAAATGGACGAGTTATCTCGTACGCATCAAGACAGTTGAAACCATATGAACAGAATTATTCAACGCATGACTTGGAGCTTGCAGCTGTAGTATTTGCTCTTAAGATCTGGAGGCACTATTTGTATGAAGAAAAATGTGCAGTGTTCACGGATCACAAGAGCCTGAAATATTTATTCTCACAGAAGGAGCTTAACATGAGACAAAGAAGATGGTTGGAATTACTCAAAGATTATGACTTAACCATCAACTATCATCCGGGTAAAGCAAAAAGAGTGGCAGACGCGTTGAGCCGAAAGTCTAGTCACACCAGATAGTCTCCATTGGAAAGGGAGATTGAGGAGTTTGGTCTCGATGTGGTGGACTCAGTGGCGAATGTTCTTACAGCTCTGTCTATCAGTCCAGACTTGGTAGATAGAATTAAAGGAGTGCAGTATGATGATGCAACACTGAGAGAAATCCGCGAAAATTGTCTACGGGACCAGTAAAAGATTTCTAGTTGAGAGAAGATGGAAGTCTATGGTTCCAGAGTCGGTTATGCGTACCAGATAAGGATGAACTTCGGAGAGAATTGCTTCGCAAAGCGCATAACTCGAGGATGTCTATTCACCCCGGAAGAGAAAAATGTACAAGGACCTCAAAAGGAATTATTGGTGGATAGGGATGAAAAGAAACATCGGGGAGTATGTTGAGAAGTGTCTAGTGTGCCAACAAATTAAAGCAGAACATCAATGACCTGGTGGCTTGATGATGCCACTTGAGATTCCTGAATAGAAATGGGAGCACGTGACGATAGACTTCGTGATGGGATTACCACGAACCCAAAGTGGTAATGACATGATTTGGGTTATTGTGGACCGTTTGACGAAGTCAGCACACTTCCTAGCTATGCCGCAGAGTACCTCGTACGAGAAATTGGCGAACTTGTACGTGGATAACATTGTGAGTCTACATGGAGTTTCCGTCAGTGTTGTGTCGGATCGTGATCCCAGATTTACTTCTAAGTTTTGGATGGCATTTCAGAAAGCGATGGGTACTGAGCTAAGGATGAGTACCGCTTATCATCCTCGGACGGATGGACAGTCGGAGAGGACCATCCAGACTTTAGAAGATATGTTGAGAGCTTGTGCTCTGGATTTTAAAGGAAACTGGGATAGTATGCTGAAGCTGATGGAGTTCTCATACAATAACAGCCATCATAGTGCAATCGGCATGGCACCGTTTGAGGCTCTCTATGGACGGAAGTGTAGATCCCCGTTTTGTTGGGACGAAGTTGGGGGACGAACAATCGCTGCCCCAGAATTGGTTGAGCTGACCATGGGTAAAGTGACGATTATAAGAGAAAGATTAAGGGTGGCCCAAGACCGCAGTAAAAGTTGGGCAGATTCCAAAAGAAGGCCCCTAGACTTTGAAATTGGTGAAAAGGTCTATTTACGAGTCTCACCCACTAAAGGAGTTGTGAGATTTGGGATGAAAGGCAAGCTAAGCCCTTGATATATTGGTCCATACGAGGTGCTTGGTAAAGTGGGTGAAAGATCATATCGATTAGCTCTGCCTCCGAGTTTGTCGTAAGTCCATAATGTATTTCCTGTGTCGCAACTGAGGAAATACATATCGGACCCGAGCCATGTACTTGAGACTCAACCATTGGATGTTAGAGAGGATGTCACATATGAAGAACATCCAGTGAAGATTGTGGATAAGAAAGATCAAGTTCTATGCAAGCGCGTGATTCCGTATGTCAAAGTTCAATGGAGTAATCATACGGACCGTGAAGCCACGTGGGAGCTTGAGGAGCAAATGAAGGAGTTATATCGACATTTTTTCCAATAAGGTACGTCAGTTTCGAGGACGAAACTTTTTGTAGGGGGTGGAATGTTATGCCCCGCACCCTCCGTAGAATAATTAAAGGATAAAAGGAAATTAAATGAGATTAATGGCAATGAATGATAATGAATTAAGAATTAAATATTAGATTAATTGGTATTTATTGAGGAATTAAATATTACAATTAAGTAGTATTTAATTTAGAATTCAATATTAGAATTTAATCATGTAAGATAAATGAGATAATAGAAAATAATTTAGAAACTCAAATTTCACCCCTACCTATATCAAAACTGACAGAACGTCAGTTTCTCTATTCATTCAGAGAAACCGACGCCCCCTCTTCTCCGCTAGCGATTTTTCTCCTTCTCCCACCCTAGGTGAAGAACTCTTCAAGAATCAATCCGATCTTCGTCCGTTCTTGAATCCAATTCCTAGTAATCAAAGGAAAGTAATCTACTTATGAGTTTCTACGATTTGCGAAAGAAAACAAAGGCCTATTTTTGATATCGGAATGGATCACCATGAAGTAGTTTCTTTCCGTGAATCTATATGTGATTTATGTGTTTTGGTTTTTGGGATTTGGCCACTATTCGTTGGAAATCGTTGTTATTGTTGTTGGTTATGTGAGATCATGCAAAACCCAATCCCTTGAACCCTATTGTGTTGCCATTTTCGGTTGAAGGGAAGAGAGAGTGAAAAGATGAGATTTTTGGGTTTGTTTTGATAGATACTTTGAGTTTTAGGCTTGAATCCTTGATTTGTATATGAAAGGTTTGTTTTGGTGAATTAAGTGTGGATTGATAGTGAGGATTAGTCTTGGAATGGTTGGAAGGAAGTTGGAAATCGATTGGGGTTCAGATCTGCAGTTTTTGCAGAAATCGCAGAATGAAAATTCTGGAAAACGATGACATCGATCGATCGATGTCAGAGATTGACGTACATCGATCGATCGATGTATAGCTGAGGGAGAGGTAATGTTGTCTTGTCGATCGATCGATGTACACTACACGATCGATCGATGTTTACTTCATTCCTTATGTTCTAAGAATGAAAGTCTAGGTAATGTTGTCTTGTCTGAAGTGTTACGCTCGAGTATGCGAAAGGGAGGAGTTTCAAATGATTGATTGACATGTGAATGCGCATCCTTGCATCATGGCATTTGCATTTGCATTATGATTTGACAAGAGCTGTGCCTTGGCACATGGTATAAAGTTTGCGAAATGAGCTGTGATGCGTTACATAGTATAAAGACAAGCTGTAACCATCACATGGTATAGAGTGAGCTGTAATGTGAAACAGGGTATAAAGACAAGCTGTAGAACATTATAGGGTATAAAGTTAAGCTGTGATGTGTCACAGGGTATAAAGACAAGCTGTGGCCCATCACAGGGTATAAAGTTACGCGACCGGACATTATGTCATGCATTGCACTATTTTGAAAAGTATTGCATAAGCATTTGCGACCGTGTAGTGTAGTGCACATTTTGAATTGGCATGCATCACGTGAGTCGTTATGGTGTGATTGATTTGTAAGTGAATTGTTATTGAACTGATTATTACTTGTGCGTTATTGTTCTTTGTTCTATTATGCTAGTGACATATGACCTTTAAATTATACAAGACATGTGTCTCTTTACCCCTTGATATAGATACTACTCATGTCTTGCCATGCGTTGATCCCGTATGTCTTATAAGTGGGTTACTTGCTAGCGTTTTTCGCTAAGAATTCTACCCTATTTTTTTGCAGTTGAGCCCGAATATGATATGATTTTCATAGAGGACGATGGCGAGTGGGCTTAATGAGATGCTTAGAGTACATATTGGGAATTGTTCTAGACTGTTTCTTATTATTCCAGTTTTCTTCGTTCATTTGAGGATGTAGATGACTGCGTCCATAAGCAGTTTTATTTACTTATGTTTTGGGAGTACAGCTTGGATTGGTTTAGATTTTATTTTGGATTTGTCTCCATGCTTGTTCGGTTACGTCATCGATGATGTGTATTCGAGAGATGAGACGTCTTGTAGTCCTCTCAGTAGGCTACGATGGGTGCACCAGTTCGGGTCCGCTGTCCGGGCCGGGGCGCTACAGTCTCCTACTGGAGCTTCTTTTAGACCTCATAGACATAAGCATCCACCCAAATATCTTAAGCACTATTATTGTCACTAGTCTTTCTCTACTTTCTGTCCTTCTGTGCGTTCCTGTCCTCTCTATCCTATAGAACACACCCACACACTTAATCATCTAGCTCCTCAATACAAGAATTATGTGCTTAATATTAGTATGCAGCAGGAGCCTACTTCTTATCAACAGGCAGCTAGTTCAACAGAATGGAAGGCAGCTGTGGAATCAGAATTGGCTACTTTGGACGCCAACCATACTTGGGACCTAGTGTCTCTGCCCCCAGGAACGAAGCCAATTGGATATAAGTGGGTCTATAAGATAAAGAGGAGAGCAGATGGTAGCATTGAGCGCTACAAGGAGAGATTAGTTGTGAAAGGCTATATGCAACAGGCAGGAGTGGACTATGGGGACACCTTCTCTCCTGTGGCGAAAATGACGAATGTAAGGATTCTTCTGGCTTTGGCATCCCTCAAAGGTTGGTACCTGGATCAGCTTGATGTCAACAACGCCTTCTTATATGGGATCTACATGAGGATATTTATATGTCCTTGCCAGATGGTGTTTGTACATCTGTTCCAAGCACTGTATGTAAACTCAACAAGTCACTATATGGGTTGAAGCAAGCTAGCAGGCAATGGAACGAAAAACTCACTGCTTTCTTGCTTGGCCAAGGTTATCAACAGTTCAAGCATGATTATACCCTTTTCACGAAGAATCAGCAAGAACTCTTCCTAGCCCTTCTGGTATATGTTGATGACATAGTCGTAGCCAGCAACTATTTATCTCTTATCACAGAACTCAAATCAACTTTACATCATGCTTTTAAAATTAAGGATTTGGGTGAACTCAGGTATTTCCTGGGGTTAGAAGTGGCTAGGTCCCAAAGGTGGGCCTTCATATGCCAAAGGAAGTATACACTAGAGCTATTGGATGAGTCAGGTTATCTAGCGTCCAAACCAGCCAGGAGCCCTATGGAACAGAATTTAAAGCTTGCTCACAATGATTCAGAATTGCTCAAGGATGTATCTAAATACAAAAGATTAATAGGAAAATTGTTGTATCTTACCATAACTAGGCCAAACATTACTTATACGGTACAACAACTCAGTCAGTTTTTAAGTGTTCCAACTGAAAAGATTATTAAGATATCTCAAGGGATGTCCATGCCAAGGACTGCTGTTTCCTATTAAGGGCACGCTATAGCTAAAGGCTTTCTCAGATTTGGATTGGGGTGGATGTGTTGAGAGCAGAAGATCCATAACCGAGTACTGTATGATGCTAGGAGATGCATTAGTGTCGTGGAAAGCAAAGGAACAGACATCCTCAGAAGCAGAATATAGAGCTCTTGCTTCAGCCACTTGTAAGGTGCAATGGATACTTTACTTGGTTAAGGATTTTCAAGTGGAAATTAGATGACCAGTTGAACTGTTTTGTGATAATAAGATTGCCATATACATAGTGGAGAATCCAGTGTTTCATGAGAGAACAAAACATATTGAGATTGATTGTCACATCGTGAGAGACAAATTTCAGGAAGGGGTAATTAGACCTATGCCTGTAAGGACAGAATTGCAATTGGCTGACATCTTCACCAAGGCATTGGACTCCAGAAGATTATCAATCTTGTCTAGTGCATTGGGGATGTGCAACATCTTTATCCAGTCAGGATTGGGGGGGTGTTGAAGATTCTAGCTAAAAAAAGACATTGATGGTGTTGGAGAAGGACTGTGATGAAGGAAGAGGCTGAACTTGTGTAAGGGGGAAGAAGAGCAACCCATGTGAAGGAACAGTTAAGAAGATTAATATTTGATTGGTTGAGTGAGTGTTCATTGGCCAGGAAGTGATGGAGAGGTGAGAACTGAGGCGTGGGATTGAAGCAACAACGTGCAGGGGATCAGCTGCGTTCAACTGAAGAAGAAGTTAGTTGGCGTGTCATTTTAAATAGGGTGAATGTACTAAAATGTCCTCAGCAGTTAAACCAGCAGTATGTCGTAAATAAAGACATTCTTGTAATTTTCCTACTTTAGTTCCCTTCTTCTTCTTGTAACTGCATATATGCAGCAAACGGTTAATAGTTGAAGCAATTTTTCGATTTTCCAGTAAGCAGTTTGTTCTCTCTCATTGCAATTTTCTCTCGTGTTGATGCTCTCTCTTTGATACTTGAGTATTTGTTGCTCAATTTTAACATCATTTTTATTGAAACACAAAATTTAAATCAAATAAAAGCAAAGACAATTATGACAAAAAGTTGAAAATTACAATTGTAATATAGTCCAAAAGGGTGACTTACTTTAATCCTCATGACACGCTATTAAATATAATTAGTAACTTGTCTTTACTAATTATGATGCGCTAGATGATCGTCTGTCATATATCCTTCAAACACATGAGCAACTTCTAACTCATCAAAGTCTAGATGTACATATCCTTGAAGCATATGAGCAACTTCGAGCTCATTAAAGCATCTAACCTCTGTAGCCTCCATATTTTCATCTAGGATTACCACTACATCTCGAAGATCATGGAGTGTTATTTTGCCTTGTCGCTGATCAATTGCCGCATCATGGCCGCCTTCAACGCCACTCATAGTGAACATTATGATAAGGTTTTCATTGAAGATAACATGATCCTCTAAATCAATCTGTTCAATCAACCATGATCCCCAATTGGCTTTCAACCAAGGCCCATATGGCAGCTGATGGGATTCCGCAATTTTTACTGCTTTCTTCAAAGTGATGATTGCAATAGATTGTGATTAAGGCATTTCCACAACTGAAACAAAAATTTCGGGAGAAGTTCATACTGTAACAGCCCCCAGACTTATGTATCATCCGTTAACAGAAGTTCAGAGTTTAAAAAAACTGAAGCCCCGTTGCATTCTCCTCCCTCAGTTGACAGATCGAAGTCTTCGAACATATTGGTCCGCCGCCTACCCATTCTCCATGTATGCATGTAGCATGTCACAAGAGGAGACGAGCTGTTTAATGCCCTACTTCGAGAAGGAGGCCTCGTGAGCCGGAGTCATATTAAAAACAAGTAATATAAATCTCTTGGTCATCCAAACCAGAATGAATAGAATGCGCAATTCCATGACATAGGCCCAACTGATGAACCGAAATCTGACATGCTCAGAAAAGACAAAATCGTCAGTTAGTCAACAAACAGTCAACGACAAATTAAGGTCTGAGATAACTCCTGCAGCCGGCAGGAATGCACTTCTGCTCGGCCATCTTATATTTTAGCTAAGACAAGCCTATTAAAATGGCTAAGGCAAATTCATTTATAGCCCTTGGTCAGCTCGGCTGCATGCCTGAGTCAGGTCGGCACTTGTTCAAACATGACCAGGAATGGTTAAAAATGAAGTCCCACAAGGACAGTTTGGCATACTGCATCTCGGCTCGGCATATTACACCTCGGATCAGTTATGCTTTAGTCAAAGCATCCGCCCTGGTCAACCTCAGCAAATAAAAGGAGTCAACAGGGCACTTCTAAAGGAAATATCTTCAGCTCAGCCTCGGATTAACTTCGGCCTCGGCTTTATGTTATCACCAAGTTCTAATCTCGGTCTTGCTCTCATAAGCACTTAGAATCTCTCGGATAAGATCAGAAGAAGATAATATTTGCTGGCATCTGGGACCCACCAAGTCATTTCTACAGAATACCTTCCAGGTGTCAAGCAACGGCTGGATTAGTACAAGATCATCATAGCAGGCCGACCTACGTATTATAGAGTCAGCCACTGACACAATTGCAATCACATGCCCTTGTCCCATCACATTGCGGCTCTGCAACAGACAAGACAGCTATCTCAGACAGGTCACAATCCCATCATCAGGCAGAGAGTCAGACCTCCTCCATTTTGTGTATAAATATATCCCTATTCAGACGGGGAGAGGGATCGAATTTTTGGAACAACTTCTGGAGCTCTCTTCTAAAAACTCCATCTCGGCCAACACTTAAAGAGCCTAATACTCATTGAGATATTGTTACAGGTTTCATCTAAACCTTTATTCCAGCATAAATTGCCTACGAAAACACCCATAACTGGCTTAAGCGTCGGAAGATTTTCCCGGGGCAGCGCCCTGGGACCTCTAACGTTTTTCTTCCTTCTCAGGTTCCATTGACGGATTTAGACGGGAGATTAACGGTATACAACTCGGGTCGTCTCTGATCCACCCGGTGAGCAATTTCTGGTCTCATCACCAACCATGGACCACTGCGAAGAAATCAAGGTCCTTCTTAGGGCTGTTAACGAATCGAGCGAAATCAAATACTAAGTTTTCGAATTCGGAACCATTCAACTAAACAAACTGTTTAGCTCGGCTCGTTTATTGTAACGAGCTTTAGAATTGGTTTGCGTTCGGCTCGATAACACTATAAACGTTTAAACAAGCTGACCTGCTCGTGAACAATTTGGCTCGTTGTAGTAAACGAACCCAAATAGGTATCTGAATTCGGCTCATTTAAGTAAAAGTAATGAACGAATTCAAATCAAATACGAAAATAGTTCATGAACTATTCGGTTCGTTTAACACCCCTAGTCCTTCCCATCCTAAGTTCCAATGCTTCACATTTAAAAGGCGGATATATCAGAACACCACGGTCCCTCCTCGATCACGGGCCATTTCTGCAGGGTCATCATCGAGAAATTGATAGACATTTTGCTATATATTAACAACCCTAAAGGATTCTGCTCTCCAAGCCTTAATCATTGCTTCTTTCAAGCCTCTCAAGGACCTCTAGTTTTCGCACAAGCTTACCCCTACAATTTGTTTGTTCTCCTGTAACCGATCCATAAGTTCCTCCTCATATACGCTAGTCGCTGATGATTCCGCAGTGGTGAGTTGTAATGATCGCAGTAGAATCCTCCTTCCCCATTGTTAGTAGAGGGAGATAGACACTCCAGGCACCTACAGAAAGCTCTATTTCAAAGAGTAGATAAAATTTTAATACACCCAAGTAGTCTTATCGGCAGAACACCCTTGTGTTTTACGAAGAATTGAAGTTTATTGAGTTTGAAAAACGGACTTTCATCGATCATATGTTCAAACATACAAAGTGACACGTATTCCTAAGACCGGCTTATCAATCTCTATACCCATCTCTGAATATGAGGCGGATCTGAAAGATTGGTCTCTAGGACAGAGAGAGTCCTTTTCAAGGGATTCATATCGGCTATTCAGTGTTCCAATTTTTTAACTATGGTCACACTGACATATAAGTCAGATGATGGTCTCACATGATGCTCTACACCAAATTGTCCTTTACAGGATGATCTAGTGTGTTGGATGAGATCTCAGGAGGCCTGTTATGAGGTAAAATACGAGGTCTCCAAACACGTGACGCCACGTGTAAAAAAGTGTCTTTTTTTAAAAAAGAAAAAAAATGTAAAAGCGGACCCTTTTGTACACGTGGCATCGCGTGATTGGAGACCTCATATTTTACTTCATAATAGGCCTCCTCTGATCTCATCGGTTGTTATGTAGAGACTTTTCAACTATTCTAACTTGATGGTATTGAATCGTGGTTCCGTTTTTCAAAATTCAATCTCTTCATTCCTCAAAAACATTAAATCTTTTGAGAATGTTTTTGAAATCTTTGACATAGTACGAAGTCTAAACCATCATAATCAACACTCCAACCTAACAATACATAGATAATCCTAGAGAATGCATCATTTTTGATATATAATCATTATTACAAGGGCAAACATCTTATGACGCGAATAAACCACTATTATGTTGGTTAATTTCCTTACGTAATAAGGATAAGGAAGTCTCCTAAGTAGTAGGAGTTTTATTTTGGTATATTTCCTTTTAGGTGTTATTTATTTTCCTATTAGGTTTTGATTTTGTTTAGACGAGTTGTGTCTATATATAGGGTCAGCCGACCATAGTAGATGGGGCCTCAAGAGAGCCAAGAGCGCCAAGGGTGCCAAGGCCAAGAGTGCCAAGTACCAATCCCGGGTAGGGTGATTGGTGAGTCAATACCGGGTAGGGTCATTGACAAGAGGCGGCGGGTACTAGTTCGGTTTTGAGTTATTTTCCGAATAATACAAAGCGAATTATGTTTTGTATGTGCACGTGTGTTGTGTTTTGAATCCGTTGTTTACTTCAATTGGTATCAGAGCGGGTGTTATTACTACAATTGGTATCAGAGCCGAGGTTGTTAGAAGAGGGAGGAGCCACCGTGGATGGTTGCCGTGTGGAGGTTGATTCCGTGAGGAGGTTGCCGTGTTCTTCGTATCAACAAGGACCGGATTCTGTTCAACGAGTAAATTCATTTAAAAAAAAAAGCAAAAGGCGAAACAAAAAAAGGGGCTGCCGCCGCTTAAGCCGAAAGGATCCGGCTGGAAGCTTTTGAAACAAGGTGAAAGGAGCAGCTTTTAAAAAAAAGGAGAATTTTTCAAAAACTTAAAAGGGCCGAAGGAACTGGCCTTTAAAAGTTGAGAAATTTTGAATCCTTCCCATCAGGCCGAAGGGTATTCGATCAGCAGGGATCAAACAGGGGTTTTTGATCAACGAGTTCTTGGAAGGATCCAACCACGATGAGTGAAGTCGGTGAAAGCAGCGCAAGGCCCGTGAGCACCGCAAGTCAATCGGCGTGGAAGACCTTCCGAGGGTACATTCGGAAATTAAGGGGGAGAATGTTGGTTAATTTCCTTACGTAATAAGGATAAGGAAGTCTCCTAAGTAGTAGGAGTTTTATTTTGGTATATTTCCTTTTAGGTGTTATTTATTTTCCTATTAGGTTTTGATTTTGTTTAGACGAGTTGTGTCTATATATAGGGTCAGCCGACCATAGTAGATGGGGCCTCAAGAGAGCCAAGAGCGCCAAGGGTGCCAAGGCCAAGAGTGCCAAGTACCAATCCCGGGTAGGGTGATTGGTGAGTCAATACCGGGTAGGGTCATTGACAAGAGGCGGCGGGTACTAGTTCGGTTTTGAGTTATTTTCCGAATAATACAAAGCGAATTATGTTTTGTATGTGCACGTGTGTTGTGTTTTGAATCCGTTGTTTACTTCAATTGGTATCAGAGCGGGTGTTATTACTACATATTATAATACATACATAAAATGGTATGAATTTTAGATTTGTGAGATTTGAACCTAAGATCTCTAGCTGTGAATCATCAAGCCGAACGCTCCCTCCATCTCAAAAGTATTGTCACGGTTAACTTTTTAATATAATAAAATACACACCACATCAAAAAGTAAGCCTTAACAATATTTTTAAAGCACACTGTATTGAAAACCAGGTTACCAGAATTTGGTCATATCCCTCCGATTTCTGATCTGATCTGGTTGTACAGGATTTAAGGTCGACAGAGAACCAGATTGGAAATATCACCGTCCTCATAAAGAAGTCAGAGCTCAAAAGCCTTCAGTTAGGTTCTACCAAAGTTCTATGACAGAAGTTATTTCGTTATTACGACTCTACTGTATGCAGATACTGGAAGGGAGCTTGATGAGTCGGCGACAATAGATTGAAAGGATAGCAGAAAGATAACGAGGAAGACAATGACGAATGCCAAACTCCCACTAGTAATAAATACAAGTACTTTGGGGACGGCGCACCACAATCAACGTTATCTGGCCGTGTAAAGGCTTCAGTTGGTGCTGCTGCTCGTTCCTCTTAGCTCGGCTAGGAAGGCGTAGGACACCTTAGGTCAGCCCAGCTACCTGGCAATAAAACCAACGTGCTCCAGCTTTCTGCTACAAGTCGGCTCAGACCTCACCGCCTGCAATCCCGTTGTTCGACCACACTTATAGAGTTTGACCTCGCTTCAGCTCGGCCTAGCTGTCATAGCATACACCTGCCAGCAAGCAATCTATCCAGGTAGCATGACACATTGCGTCACTTGGCCAACATGCCAACATAGCCAGTCAGCGGGGTAAGACACGTGGCACCCTCCCATAGTCCCTCAACATGCATTGGCTACACCGAGCAACAAAAAGACAAGAAAACACCTACGAAAGACCATCTTCAATAAATTACACGAAAACATCACAGCCACACCATGCAAAAATTGAGCAGGTTTTCTTATCTTTCCAGTATACAAACATCGTGAAACTCATAACTGACTTCAGCATTGGAAGATTTTTCTTGGAGTAATGACTCCAGGCCACTTACGTTGTTCAACCTATGCAGGTTTCTTGGAATGTTAATCCTGGGAACAAACTGCATTCTCGCAAGTCGTTGACAGCGTTCTTCATTTGGCTCATCTCTGATCCCGATGAATATTTGACTTCGCCATTTTGGCGCTAAAAGGAGGGTCACAACCTCTGGACTATAGTTCATCCTTATTTTGCATAAAAGCATTATATCCATTTGATAATATAGAAAAAAAACACCCAATATCACTGCGGCGAGTCTTCTCACTGTCAAAAACAAAGGGGCAAACCTCTCTGCCCATCAGAGCAGGTCTTTGAAGGATAAGGGGTTGCGTAGCCAGCACCAAAGACGTCACCCGTGAAGAACATGAGCAGGCGGTGCATTACGTGGTCAAAAACTCGGGAGAGGTTAAAGGGCAAAGGACCAGAATCTGTACACATGGACGAAGACCTGCCCCAATATTACAGGGACGATTCTCAAGAATAGTCATCCAGATCCTGAGAAGAGTTTATATAGATGCCAGAAGAAAGAGTCGGAAACACTTGACTGAGCCCTTACCGCTAGGCACAAACCCTTAGGAGTGAGATCTCGTCACTTTAAACATGAGCAGTGTGTGCCCCTGCTGCATTACAAACGTGGTAGCCAATATGATGGCTCGCCATCTAGCATCAAAATGGGATTCGAAGCTGTACAGCAAGTACCACTGAGATATTGGTCACGATACCAAAAATTGCAAACAGTTGGCGAACGCCATCATGTGCTCAATTGAGTAGGGTCATCTCCATTAATTTTATGACATGCGATTGTGTTTTCATAATCGGTTAGATTTTTGTCGACCTCTCCTTAAGATATGTGTTATAGGGGAAAGCCTCATCGTTGACCTAGAAATGACGATGTGGACAATGAAGGCCTTAGGCTACAGGTCAACCATAGGTCAATAACGTGATCTGCACCATCTTTGGTGGCCCTGCTCTGCACTTTAATCTAGACCTAGGGGCAGCCGAGACCTCAGTTGAACTGCCATCCGACAAGTTGAAGTTGTCACAGGAAGTAGCCTATGGACCCGATGATCCTGTCCTAGCGGGACTTGACAACACTAGCTTGGTGATTGACCTCCTTATCAATCTAGCGCCTAACAATATAGTGGAGGTACATCGCGTGTATGTTGATACATGTAGTGCAGCCAATATTATGTACTACAGTGTCTCGCAACAACTTAGGCTATAGGACACCTAGCTGAGTCTGGTGCCAACCCCTTCGTTTGGTTTTCTAGTGTGGCAGTGCAGCCAGCAAGTTTGCTACACTTTCTGTCAATTTTGAAAAATACCCCAAGTGCCGCCATTCGTGGGTAGATTTTGTGGTTATAAAGGAAAGATCGGCATATAACATTCCCCTTAGCCGGCTGGCTTTGATGGTTTTAGGGGCAGTTGTGTCACCTCTGCACATTAGCATGAAGTTCCTCTACCTGGTAGGAGTGGTGACTATACATAGAAATTTATAAATGGCTCAGAGATGCTATGCGATCATGTTAAAAGGCAAGCTAACGGTGCAACAGGTCAGTCTTGACGACATTGCCCCTACGACTGAGGAAAGGTTGGAATCTGACGATGCAGTCCATGACTTTGTTCTTGTCCCTATCAGCCTAAAAATGTGATCAAGATTCGGACCTGGATGCCGCCAAGCTGTTAGCCAACTCAAGGATATATTGAGGGAGTTTGCAATTATCTTTGCCTGGACAGTCTAGGATATGCCACGCATCCCGACAACCTTGGTCGAGCACAAGCTTAATGTTGATCCTAGCATTAAATCCGTTAGGCAGAAGAAAAGAAGCTTTGATCCTGAAATAAATATGGTAATCGCTAAAGGAGTTGGAAAGCTCTTGGTGATTAAATATATAGTGGAGGTCCTCTACACTGTCTGGCTGGAAAATCTCGTGGTGGTGACTCAACCTGACTAATCATAGAGAAGGTGTATAGATTACACCTATTTGAACAAGGGTTACCTAGAAGACTGCCATCCGATGTCGAAAATAGACAGGCTAGTGGATTCAACAGTGGGGCATGAAATCTTTTATTCGTTGACGCCTTCAAGGCTATCACCAAATAACCATGGCCAATTACAAATGAATGTGCTAATTGCTATATTAGCAAGCCATTTGGACTGAAATCCTATCTGGCAGAGGTGCCAACATTAACTTTGCCAGTCCTGGGCAAAGTATTATATATCTACCTGGAGTTTCGCCACGAAGCCGTCAATGTGGTTCTTCTCTGAGAGCATGATGTCATACAAAGACCAATCTCTTTTTTTTGATAGACCAATGCTAAAAAAGATGATTTTGCTTTGGCTATAGCAGCAAAAAAACTCAGGCCCTACCGACAAGTTCATCCTATTGTTATGGTCACCGACCAACCTTTAAAACAGATGTTGGTTTAAACCCAGACTTCGGGCCAAGCAGCCAAATGGGTGGTGGAACTAGCCGAATATGACATTGAGCATCAACCTTGAACTTCCATCAAGGCCTAGGCCCTGGCAGCTCTCATTCCTGAGGGAATTTATGTGGAGGATGAGCCACCTGTGGAGGACTATTGGGCCATCTATGGGAATGGGTCCTCGTCCTACGATGGTAGCAGAGCGGTCCTCTTAATCATAAGTACAAAAGGGGAAGAGATTGAGTATGGGCTTCGTTTTTACTTCGATTACACCAACAAAAAAGATGAGTATGAAGCACTAGTTGCTGGATTAAGACTAGCCGAAAGCTAAGAGGACAAAAAATAAAATCGCACAACGACTCCTATCTAAGACACTGGGGATTATTATCCAAAGAAGACCTGATGATACGATACCTAGAGGGACCGGTCCTGAGCCATAGTACTCGAAACGGCTCACCTGTCGTACCTCGCTAAGGAGAATACAAGGCGTCGATACAATTCAATACACGTCATCAAAACAACGTAAATCGATGTCAGTGGAAGTCATAAACTAAAAACCCTCAATAAAATAATCATCATCATTATTACAATGTCTAATCAAATTTAAATCGATACAATGGTCAAACATAGATAAAAACTAAATCTCCATAAATACCGAATATCAAGATCACTGCCTCAACTAAATCCTCGAAAGTCTCATCCGAATATCCTCAGTCTCGAAATCTCCAGTCCCAATCTTCCACAGTATACTAACTCCTTTACCTGTCTATCTGTAAAACTGATTGAAAGAGGGAGGTGAGCGATATACATTGCCCAGCAAGTAACCCAACTATATTTACTATTGGATCATACACGGAGAAGCAAGTGTAAAGAAAATAAATAAATAACATAATATAAAATAGCATGCTTCTCTTCGTAAATAAATTTACCTTTTTCCCTTCCTATACAATCAAGCACGTAAAGCACACGCAACTAAGTCATCGCACACATAAGCCAGTACAATCCATTTATTCTTTATTTATTTCCATTTCATATCTCCTTTTTTCATTTCTCGTATTCCAATTTCCATTTCTCATTTCTCGTATTTTATTTTCCATTTTTCTCTTATTCCATTTTCCAATATCATAGGCTGTTATCCTTTATGGTATCCCTATCGATATCCATCTCTGATATCCATATGCGATTACCCCTTGCGGCACTCATATGCGATATCCATTATTATTAATGCAATGCAATGGTCATGGTGCTTACCTTACAAGTGACTTATATTGCAAGATTTACGTTTTTGGTTCCACAATGGTCAATATGTGTCCAGGCGGCCTAGCTCTGCACAGCGTAGTCAATATGTAGAGATTTACATCTTTAAACTTTCGGATATATATATGTGTGTGTGTGTGTATATATACAGGGCATAAACCGACAAAAATGGCACTGTCGATTGTAGATGTATAATCGGCAGCCGCCGCCACCGTCTCTCGAACGCTTGTTGTCTTCACCGGCGCCAATTCTGCTTTCGCAAGACATCTGCGACTACAAATATCTTTCCTTTTAATCATATTGTGCGATGACTACTACACAATCACCGTCTTTTGCGGTTGTGGTTTCTGGTGCAGCGACGGCTGAGAATATTTTCATATCGCCCAAGACACTATCGCGATACAAAGGTATTACCATGATTTCATTTTCGAATTCTGAGATCGATGCTCTTGCTGTGTCATTCAGGTATTCACTGGTTGGTACATTCTGGTATGGTCGTCCTCCATTGAAAGTTACACGTGAGGTTTTTGAAAAGATCGGCTTTCATCATGATTTGCGGATCACGCCCATTGATCAAAAGCACATCCTTTTGAATTTTCGCAATGAATCCGATTATTTGCACTGCTTTTATCGTCGATCATGGCATATTTTTGGCTGTCACATGCGCATTACAAAATGGACAATAGATTTTGATCCAACCACCGATGTACCAATTGTTCCGGTGTGGGTTGCTTTCCCAGGACTTCCGATTCATCTCCATCGCCGTGAAGCTCTCTTTGAGATTGTTTTGTCCTATTGGCACTCCCACTAAATTGGATGTTGCCACAGCTGATGGTTTGCGACCGTCTGTGGCTAGAGTCTGTGTTGCAGTTGATGTGTCTTAAGACTTGTCGCGAAAAACATAATTTGCAGGCTAAGAGCAGAATCATTCTACAATCAGTGGTTTATGATGATTTTCCTTTATTTTGTACATCCTGTCGTCGACTGGGCCATGCAACGGGATTACGTCCTACTACAGCTTCATCTTCTGTGCCACCCTCGCCACCCCCTCCACCGGCAAAGAGATAAAGAAACCGTCGGCAGTTTTATCTGATGCTCATCAGCAGGATCCTTCAGATGAAGAACCACCTGCGGTTGATCCGCCTGAACCTAGCAGGGAGCAAGACATCAATAGATTAGGCGCAGATGCTAAGTTCCCTCCTCAGCAGGATAATACAGATCACTGTGACCTTGGTCATTCCTTAGATACAGAGTTGCATGCAGACGAACATCAAACGGAGTTTCCTGCTGTTTTGGACGAAGTTGTTCGAAAGATGCAGTTGATTCCTCCATCCCCGGCGGAGGATGTCCTCATATCGCGTTTGGAGGAGCCATCCTCGGATGCTGGTTTTATACCAGTAGTTCCACGCAGGAGATGCCGTGCGAGAAAGGACTTGCCACCTTGCCACCCTCCACAATCTTAACACGAAATGCCTCACGGGTCTCTCAGGGAAGTGATACTATCCTTTCTCAACGAATGTTTTAATTTGGAATATAAGAGACATTCGTGCCTCTTTACCTAGGTTACATCATTTGATACGTGAACATCAGTTAAATTTACTTGCTATTATTGAACCCAAACATTCTCCATCTCGTCTTGTTAGGTTTGGTTTGGACCTGGGATTCTCACAATCTTACTCTTCTCAATCCGAGTGCATAAGGGTTTTTTTGGCGTGATTCGATTTTTCGATTAGTAGCAACTCAGGATGAGGACTAGGTTGTTCATCTCAATTTTGTATTTGTTCCACTGCAACTGGCTTTTGATTTCTCGGTAGTCTATGCTAAGTACACTCCGGCGTTACGTCATCCACTGTGGCAATCATTATGTGATTTTTCGCAGACTTCAAACTTGCCATGGATGATAGGAGGTGATTTCAATACTTTTCGATCTCTAGAAGACCACAGTGGACGTTCACATCCTTCTCTTACGATGTTACAAGACTTTAATGACTGTGCTGAATCTTGTTCTTTGATGGCCCCCCGTTTCATGGTTCCAGATTTACATGGATGGACGGGAGGGGCCTTAGTAGAGTTCGCCGGCGATTAGATTGGCTATTCACAAAATCATCCTTTCATGATGCTTTTGAAGACATGAAACTTACTCACTTACCATGGGTTTCTTCGGATCACACACCTTTGTTATTCATATGTCATATGAACAGCCTGGTTGGCACTCGCACCTTTCGGTTTCTTGATGCATGGTTATTGCATCCAGATTTTCATAATTATATGAAGGACGCTTGGAGTTCGTACCCAACCACTGGTGGTATGTATGGGTTTTATTCGAAACTATTACGTTTGAAGAAAGATATTCAATGTTGGAATAAGGAATTTTTTTGGCAACATTTTCTCCAACTTAACAGAAGCTGAAGCTTCCTTAAGCAGAGCAGAGGGAATATGGGATGCAGACCCTTCTGAGATAAATCGTGCAGTGTATCATAAAGCCAAGGCGGAGTATATTCGCGCCTCTAAATACGAGATGCAGTTCTGGAAACAAAAAGCACGGGTTAGATGGTTGTAGGAAGGTGATGCGAGCACGCGATATTTCCATTCTATTGTTAAAGGTCGACGTTCGCAGCTACGTATACAGTAGATTCGCACATCCACTGGTGATCTATGTACCTCTCCCACATCCATAATGAATGAAGAAGTTTCTTTCTACACTTCATTATTTGCCAAGGAATCTACAAGCAATTATGACGAGATTCTTAGACATATACCTTCATTGATTACGGCTGATGACAATGTCATTCTTACGCAGTTACCACAGGCGAATGAAGTGAAGGAGGCAGTTTGGCATTTAGACCCTCATAATGCCGCAGGGCCAGATGGATTTAGTGGTAACTTTTTCCGTACCTGTTGGCCGATTATTCACAAAGACGTTGTTATAGCAGTGCAAGAATGTCTTCTTGGAGTACCCCAGCCATCGGTGATGGATAGTGCATTAATCACGTTGATTCCAAATACTGCATCTTCGAGTACATTTAGCGATTTCTACCCTATTTGTCTTACAAATTTTCTGAGTAAAGTTTGTACGAGAATAATTGCTACCCGTTTGAATATGTTGCTTCCTAAAATAATTTCGTCAGAGCAGACAAGCTTTATGCAGGGCCATGATATCTTCACGCAGGTATTATTGGCGAGGGAGATGGTTCATATGCTTGATAAGGGAGGATCTCAATTATGTCTAAAGTTGGATATGATGAAAGCCTTTGACAGAGTCAGTTGGGAGTACCTGGAGTTATTGATGCGCCGTTCTGGCTTTTCAAACTTTTTCATTCGGATTATACTGAATCATTTAAGCTCTACGAGCTTAGCAGTATTGATTAATGGTCAGCCTTCTCACACTTTTCGGCCACACAGGAGTGTCAAACAAAGTGACCTTTTATCCCCTTTGCTTTTTATTCTGTCCTCTGAAGGGTTAACAGAGGTTTAAACGCATTAGTGGCATCTGGAGTACTGCAGCCACTACGTCTAGGGCAGATTCCTTTCCATATTACACTTGGCATATGCGGATGATCTGTTAGTGGTTTTACGAGGCTCAAACTGGAATTTACGGCGGTTTCAATCATTCTTAGCATCATATGAGACAACTTACAGTCAAAAGGTAAATTTCCATAAGGTTACCTTCATCCCAGCCGCAACCACATCGCCACATCAACGACGATGTTTTGAGGATCTCCAGCATATGTGCTCCTCTAGCTTGCCATTTCGATATCTTGGTTCTTTTCTACACAAAGGCATAAATCGCTCCAGATACTGTGCTTCTTTACTAGAGCATATTGATGCTTGTCTAAATGGATGGCATAATCGACTACTTTCTGTTGAGAAAAAGGGGTTTGAGTGATTTTAAAATGCATGATTTAAATAACGTGTTACAAAGAAATGCATGACATATTTTATGACATGACACGTTGTTGCATAAAAGTTACCTTATATAGTTCATATATAATGTTGTCGTACTAACGAGCCATGAAGCTTTAAAGCTTACATCAAATGACAAACATTTGTTGTGTTTGAACTATTTTCAGGTGCCACCATTAATGAACTAAACTAGTTCATTAAGTGAAATACTTAGTTAATTAAACTAAGTAGTTCACTAAAGGAAGCAATATTTGGACAAGGCATAAAGGCAACAAGGTGAAGAAAGGAAAGTCTTCCATCCTCCTCCTCTCACCAAGTATACACGCCATTTATGCATATATATATATATATTCAAATTTCTTGAAAAAGGCACATACACACATATTCCAACGTACTACCGACACGTTATATATTTTACGTACGTACGTTAACGTCACACCACCGTACTTAACTCATATTAATGAGTATATTCAGGTCTTATATCATATGATATAAGTCATGGTGATGACAAATTAAATACGACACGTTAAAAGGTTCTAAACCGAAAATTGTTGTATCGGACGAATACCGAAACTTCGTCAACGTGTCACGTACTTGCCATAAATAGATGGCCAGCCCCTACACCTCAAAAATATCAATAATTTTTGTGGCCTATATGTTATATGCAGACATAAAATCATTCTATGTTGGCACACACAAATCACCCCACATTAAGGCCAAATTGTGGAGATTCCGATTTCAATTTTGTCACATGTGTAAGGCGCCACTTTAAGACCAGCCAAGTGCTGAATATTAAAGTTTAATTTATGTATATTATGTGCAACATAATATATATAGCATGTGCAAAAAGTTAGAATTTAATTAGAGAAAAATCGGGTAATCGATAAACATCGAAAATTCGGTTTTCTACGTACACAACACATGGAACGTTTTTGGCACATCATACGACATGTATCTAGGCACTTTTTACATATGTCATACATCTTAAAGTGTTCTAAAAAATTAAATTAAGGGCTGATTGGAATATACCATGTGTGTATTATTAAATGTGCACTATTTTACAAAGTTTGCAAAAATAAAATTCAGCACATGTATCTACACATTATACACGCCTATACCGGCTTGATGGAGCATATGTGGAGCCTTGTTGGCATATTGATTGGTCAAGAATGAAGCATGAAATGTTGATGACATAAAGGAAGGAACTACATAAGGTAACATTTCAAACTTATGTCACAATTGTGACACATGCTGAAAATTCAGCATGTGCACTAAAGAGCTGGCCGATTTTGAGACTATTATGACTCATATTTTGTGCCTTGATTAAGGTGGATGGATTAGAAGATAATTTGGAAGTATTTTGAATAAGTAATGGAATTAAAGTTGGGATATTTTTGAATGTCACACATGTTGAAAATTTCAGCATGTGTGGGAATGTATATGGCCGAAATATAGGCCACATTGTTGTCTAATTTTTATTCCATAAAAGATGAGAATATTGCATACTAAATGGTGATTGAATTATCCTTTGATTTCTTGGATTAAATCAATGCAAAATAGGCAATATTTTGAACAAAAGGTGAATGTTATACATGCTGAAATTTCAGCATGTGCAAGATGTGTATGGCCGATTTTGTTGGTGATTATTGTGGCAATTGGTTTTCCAAATTAGTTGTGATTGATTGTGAGATATTTGACAAAGTTTTTATGATGATTTTGGCACATTTTTTAGTGGAATTCTCAGATTTTCCTAGTCATCAAGTGATGACAACATTCAACCAATCAATGAGTGTCAAGTAAGCAAGAGTTAAATGATCATCCAATGAGGAGGTGCCAAGTAAGCAAGAACATGTCACAATGATGACACATATTCTCCCAAGGACTTAGAAGATAATTTTCAAGAGGGGGAAGAGCAATAGGGGGCGGCCAAATTATTGATAAAAAGAGAAGAAGGAGAACAAACAAAATAGAAGACAAGGGTTACAAGTTTCAAAGATCAAAAACGTTTTCTATTTCTTCTTTCTACACTTCTTTCTTTCTTGTTCCTAAAAGCCTATAGTACTTACATTCATATACTTGAATAGGCTTCTCTTAGACCACCACATATTCTCTTATCTTTGTAAAAGATTGATTAAGGTGTGATCAATCTTCAATCTTGCAAGGTGGTAGTGTTCGTGTGCATTGTATTCAACATACAAGGTTTGTAAAGGGTTGGAGTTGGTGTGTAACTCCATCAACCCTGTGGTAAGGTGTTTTTGTGTTGTGTAATTAGTGTGAACCGAGGAAGGCATCCTCGAAGACTGGAGTAGGTTGTTTATAACCGAACCAGTATAAAATTCTTGGTGTCATTTACTTTCAGCATCTACTTTCAGTTTCAGCACTATTTATCCTTTTTGATCACGCTCGTAAAAATAGTAAACGGATTTCAAAAATTACGAAACTTTCATAAAACATAGCCACACGTTTTAAGGTTCTTTTGGCACAAGTTTCAACCTTCTTGGACAAGTATAAGTCACCCAAACGTCCAAAGTTCTGAGACTAGTGCAGTCTGATTTTCAGGCTTGCAAAGGTTGAGACTTTGATCATATTTGACTAAGATACCAAAAGAAGTTTTCAAAAATATTTCAACCTATTTAAATATAGCATATAAGGGGTTAGTGTTTAAAATTTCAGAGCATTTGTAGTTACGTACAAATAGGAATACAATTTTCAAATCAGTCTACCGTTTCTGGCAGATTCGCGCAATCTGACCACCAACGATATTTGAAGGGGTTAAAGGTTTAATTTAAATCTGAAATTTTTAGGAGACACTCATAACATATGAGGCTAAGTTATTTCAAAATTTCAGAATTTTTGAAGACCTGCAACCTAGTTTTAAAAACGTTTTAAAACTGGTCCTGAAAACAGAAACTGTTTTTAGAAGTTGGGTTTTTAGTTTAAAACTATTTTAAAAACCACATTTTCCGCACCCACTATTCAACCCCCCCTTCTAGTGGTGCCTTGCAGATCCTACAATTGGTATCAGACCGCGGGAACACTCACATCAAAAGGATCCAACGATCTAAGTGAGATGGCAACCACTAGCCACGAAACCGAGGAAAAAGATATATCAAGCCAAATGCCTCCACTATTTGAAAATGAGGTAAATTCTGGTTTTGACTCGGATTCTGAACTATCTTATGATGATTTATATGTTGAATATTTTGAATTACATAAGTTTTCTAGAACTCTTGCAAAACAAAAGAAACGGTTAATTTAAGACAAGAAATTGTTAGAATCTTCTAACGAGAATCTTGTTGCTCAATTAAACGATTCAAAAGAAGAGTCGTCATGTATCATTACTGCATTAAAGACAGAGATCTCATCATTGACCATGCAAAATAATAAAATGAAATCCGAGATTTCAAGTTTGAAATCAAGGAATATAGACTTAGAGGAAATGGTGAAGAAATTTGATACGGGAACAAACATGCTAGATCGCATAATTTCTTCACAAAAGCATGATAGTGACAAAACCGTATTAGGATACCTGGAGACAAACGAAACATCATCTAAACCATCCAAGTTTGTTTTGTCTATGAAAGTAGACACATCAACGGCATACGTAGCGCCTAAAGTGACGGAAAGACCCCCTCTCCCCTCATCTCGTCATACTTCTTCTTCATATCATGCGAAGCATAATTATGTGCCGTATAAATATAAGAAGAAGACTAGTACACCACTCATCTCATCTCATCGTGCCTCTTATTCTTCATATCATACAAAGAGTAATCATGTGCCATATAGAAAGCCACTGATGCATGTGCGACATTCATATCATACAAATACGTCTAGATCACGCCCCGTGTATGTAAACCGAAATACATATCAAAAACGAAAACAACACTATACGCATGATGGGATTCTTGGCCAAAGGCTAACGCATTTGCCCCTAACATATATTATGTTGCGTGTTCATCACCTTTCTCACCTTTTGGAAGACCTAGAAAGGTCACCCAAATTTGGGTACCAAAAGGGACATTTTCAAAGGGTTGAATTTATAACCCTTACGAACGCACGTTTGACATTATAAAATGCATGATTTCTTTTTCATCTCTACATGCGCTTTTGATTGTCTTTCCAAAATAAAGGGGAGAGAATGCATGATTTAAGGGAGAGAGAGAAAGATTAATTGCATAAATCAAGGGGGAGCGGATTTGAAATTTGAAATTCAAAAGTTGAATTTATGCACGATTGAAGGGGGAGTGATAAGATTTAAATCATGCATGTAGGTTATTTTGAAAATCATCAAAAGGGGGAGATTGTTGAGAAAAAGGGGTTTGAGTGATTTCAAAATGCATGATTTAAATAACGTGTTATAAAGAAATGCATGACATATTTTATGACATGACACGTTGTTGCATAAAAGTTGCCTTATATAGTTCATATATAATGTTGTCGTACTAACGAGCCATGAAGCTTTAAAGCTTACATCAAATGGCAAACATTTGTTGTGTTAGAACTATTTTCAGGTGCCATCATTAATGAACTAAACTAGTTCATCAAGTGAAGTACTTAGTTAATTAAACTAAGTAGTTAATTCCAACGTACTACCGACACGTTATATATTTTACGTACGTACATTAACGTCACACCACCGTACTTAACTCATATTAATGAGTATATTCAGGTCTTATATCATATGATATAAGTCATGGTGATGACAAATTAAATACGACACGTTAAAAGGTTCTAAACCGAAAATTGTCGTATCGGGCGAATACCGAACTTCGTCAACGTGTTACGTACTTGCCATAAATAGATGGCCAGCCCTTACACCTCAAAAATATCAATAATTTTCGTGGCCTATATGTTATATGCAGACATAAAATCATTCCATGTTGGCACACACAAGTCACCCCACATTAAGGCCAAATTGTGGAGATTCCAATTTCAATTTTGTCACATGTGTAAGGCACCACTTTAAGACCAGCCAAGTGCTGAATATTAAAGTTTAATTTATGTATATTATGTATAACATAATATATATAGCATGTGCAAAAAGTTGGAATTTAATTAGAGAAAAATCGGGTAATCGATAAACATCGAAAATTCGGTTTTCTACGTACACAACACATGGAACGTTTTTGGCACATCATACGACGTGTATCTAGACACTTTTTACATATGTCATACATCTTAAAGTGTTCTAAAAAATTAAATTAAGGGCTGATTGGAATATACCATGTGTGTATTATTAAATGTGCACTATTTTACAAAGTTTGCAAAAATAAAATTCAGCACATGTATCTACACATTATACATGCCTATACCAGCTTGATGGAGCATATGTAGAGCCTTGTTGGCATATTGATTGGTCAAGAATGAAGTATGAAATGTTGATGACATAAAGGAAGGAACTACATAAGGTAACATTTCAAACTTATGTCACAATTGTGACACATGCTGAAAATTCAGCATGTGCACTAAAGAGCTGGCCGATTTTGAGACTATTATGACTCATATTTTGTGTCTTGATTAAGGTGGATTGATTAGAAGATAATTTAGAAGTATTTTGAATAAGTTATGGAATTAAAGTTGTGATATTTTTGAATGTCACACATGCTGAAAATTTCAGCATGTGTGGGAATGTATATGGCCGAAATATAGGCCACATTGTTGTCTAATTTTTATTCCATACAAGATGAGAATATTGCATACTAAATGGTGATTGAATTATCCTTTGATTTCTTGGATTAAATCAATGCAAAATAGGCAATATTTTGAACAAAAGGTGAATGTTATACATGCTGAAATTTCAGCATGTGCAAGATGTGTATGGCCGATTTTGTTGGTGATTATTGTGGCAATTTGTTTTCCAGATTAGTTGGGATTGATTGTGAGATATTTGGCAAAGTTTTTACGATGATTTTGGCACATTTTTTAGTGGAATTCTCAGATTTTCCTAGTCATCAAGTGATGACAACATTCAACCAATCAATGAGTGTCAAGTAAGCAAGAGTTAAATGATCATCCAATGAGGAGGTGCCAAGTAAGCAAGAACATGTCACAATGATGCCACATATTCTCCCAAGGACTTAGAAGATAATTTTCAAGAGGGAGAAGAGCAATAGGAGGCGGCCAAATCATTGATAAAAAGAGAAGAAGGAGAACAAACAAAATAGAAGACAAGGGTTACAAGTTTCAAAGATCAAAAACGTTTTCTACTTCTTCTTTCTACACTTCTTTCTTTCTTGTTCCTAAAAGCCTATAGTACTTACATTCATATACTTGAATAGGCTTCTCTTAGACCACCACATATTCTCTTATCTTTGTAAAAGATTGATCAAGGTGTGATTAATCTTCAATCTTGCAAGATGGTGGTGTTCGTGTGCATTGTATTCAACATACAAGGTTTGTAAAGGGTTGGAGTTGGTGTGTAACTCCATCAACCCTGTGGTAAGGTGTGTTTGTGTTTTGTGATTAGTGTGAACCAAGGAAGGCGTCCTCGAAGACTGGAGTAAGTTGTTTATAACCGAACCAGTATAAAATTCTTGGTGTCATTTACTTTCAGCATCTACTTTCAGTTTCAGCACTGTTTATCCTTTTTGATCATGCTCGTAAAAATAGTAAACGGATTTCAAAAATTACGAAACTTTCATAAAACATAGACACACGTTTTAAGGTTCTTTTGGCACAAGTTTTAACCTTTTTGGACAAGTATAAGTCACCCAAACGTCCAAAGTTCTGAGACTAGTGCAGTCTGATTTTCAGGCTTGCAAAGGTTGAGACTTTGATCGTATTTGACTAACTTACCAAAAGAATTTTTCAAAAATGTTTCAACCTATTTAAATATAGCATATAAGGGGTTAGTGGTTAAAATTTCAGAGCATTTGTAGTTACGTACAAATAGGAATAAAATTTTCAAGTCAGTCTACCGTTTCTGGCAGATTCGCGCAATCTGACCACCAACAAGTTTTGAAGGGGTTAAAGGTTGAATTTAAATCTGAAATTTTTAGGAGACACTGATAACATCTGAGGATAAGTTCTCTCAAAATTTCAGAATTTTTGAAGACCTGCAACCTAGTTTTAAAAACTTTTTAAAACTGGTCCTGAAAACAGAAACTGTTTTCAGAAGTTGGGTTTTTGGTTTAAAACTATTTTAAAAACCACATTTTCCGCACCCACTATTCAACCCCCCCTTCTAGTGGTGCCTTGCAGATCCTACACTTTCTTCGGCAGGTAGACTTGTTTTACTTCGTGTAGTTATTTCGGCCCTTCCATTGCATGTTATTGCTGCATGCGGATTGCCAAAATCGGTGATTAAAGTTATAGAATGGAAAATGGATACATTTTATTAGGGACAGACATCATTGGGTTGCATGGTCCACTGTCACTACGCCTTGTGAAGAAGGAGGTTTGGGCATTAGAGATCTTCGATTGCTACAAGAGGCTTACTACTGTCGCATTTGGTGGTCTTATCAACAAAACAACACACTCTGGAGTCAATATATGCACGCTAAATATGGAAACCGTGGTGATTACCGACCTCGACTGCCTGATTCACCTGTTTGGAATATCATTTGTAGGACTCATGATTTATGTATTAGCCAAACCGTAGGGCAAGGGACGACTATTAGTTGGACACCTACCGCTACTAGAGAGTTTTCACTGCGCACTGCATATGATCTTTGTCGCACATATAGGCCTACATTGCTTTCAGCGCAATTTATTTGGAATAAGCATCATTCGCCTGCCGTCAAACAGTTTTTGTGGCGTGTTTATCATTCCGCTCTACCTTTTGAGGACTACATTGGTAATTATAATGCTGCTCGACCTACGCAATGCCGTTTTTGCAAAAGTGCCTCGGTAGCGGTGGATCATGTTTTTTTGTATTGTGAGTGTATTCGACATGTATGGGAGTTTTATGCATCGGAGTTGCATTGCGTTTCCCCAGCATCTATGAAGCTTTGACAGTATCTCTTATCTTGGTGGTATCGCTCTACGTTATCCTCTCTATTTGGGGTGCTCAAAGTTGTGGTTCCGGCAATTATCGTTCATAATATATGGCGCACTTACGCATCATTAGTCTATGGGGATATGGTTGCTTTTTCATCGGCATCCCTTCGGGGTTCAATACCTTTTGACATTTTTATGTGGGGTAAAGCGCTGGATGGCACAAAGCTGGCGGCTGGGATATGCTCGTTACAACATCTTCTTTTTCTACCGCAAATTCGTCCGCCACGTCCCCAGGTGGTTCGCTGGTTATCTTCCCCTTCGGGTAGATTAAATTTAAATGTGGATGCGGCGGTTGACAGGCAGTATGCTGCAGGAGGAGCTATTTTATGTGATCACACTAGTTTCTGTGTGGGCGCTATTTCATTTCGCTTGCTTCAAAGTGCTCCGTTGATGGCAGAGATTTATGCTGCTGTATTCGGATTGTTGTATTTTTTGCCACTGTATCGTTCGATTATTCTTGAATCGGATTGCTCTCAGATTTATACACTCCTGGCCCGCCCTCAAGCAGTTTTAGGGAATTATCATTTGCGTTTGTTAAAGTCGTTGAAGGATCAGCATAGGCTTTAATTCAATCATGTTTATAGAGAAGCAAACATGGCTGCTCATTACCTAGCCCAACACGGAATGCTGGACCCTTGGACTAACACTTATGCTTATCACACTCTTCCATCGTTAGTCCAAGGAACAGTTCGTTTGGATATCTCTTCCGTACATCTGCGCGCCTCTTGAGATTCACCATGTCTTCCGAATGGATTGGCTATCACTGACTTTTTCTGCCTGTATCCTGCGAAATGCAGGCAGACTCGGTATGCTTTTGTTTCTGATGGCTTCTATGTTTTCGCTATGTCTATTATCCTAATTTAACTTTGCCTTCTCTTTACATGTGCATGGACTGGACCGGACGAGGCTGACCTTTTTCTGACATTGTATGTGGCTGATCACTCACTATGCGGGATCATATTAGCGACTGGGCTGTGGAGGTTACCACGACTGTTTTCAAAGGTGGTAAATATGCACTCTTTTTCCTTCGTGCAAGATTTTATCCACAAGGGTGATTTTGCTTGCCAAGGTTTTAATGAGACATATCAAACCACTTTGAAAACACACCTCCCCCTTTAGATAGTATTTGGCATAATATGTATCGCCCCTTGGGTTCTTTCATTTAATTATGTAATGACTTTCTATGTAATAATGGTATTCCTCCGCCATAAATGAGGGTTATATTCTAAATAAATTGTAGAGACCTGCGTCTCTTTTATAAAAAAATATATATTTTTTAACAAAAGAAATGGGTATATATTAATGCCTCACTTTTGGCGGAGGAATACCATCGTACATGTGGGATCGTCCATTGAATGATGATAATATAATAAACTTATAATGTCTAGCCTCCAATCGTATACGATATGCCGCATTAAAACCTTGCCAAGTAAAACCACCTTTGTGGATAAAACCCTTGCGAAGGAAAAAGCGTACATATTTATATGTTTGGATTTAGTACATGAATACAACAAGTAGTAACATCTTCGATACTGCCAAATGAAAGTCTGATTTCCCAGCTCTTTTACTGCAGGCTCCTAGAGTCGAAGCTGGAACCTTGCAACAGTTGTGCTCCTCGCCAATTGCAACCATGAATTCATGCCATGAAGAATGGATAAAGTAATTAGTGAGAGAATGCCTATGTCAACCATGAAATCGAAGGAAAGAAAAGCTAAAGGCTGATTACCCATGTTGCCTATATCTTGTGATATACGCAACCTAAAATATGTTAAGAGCCAGTAGATTATAAAGCATATATAAACTTTGAGTGGGAGCTTAGTATATAACCATACCCGTGTTGCCCATATCCTGAGATATAGGCAACCGTACAAGAGTGAATGATTATCCATGCCGAAGATGAGGTGTTGATTCCGTCTGAAAACTTGCTCTAGCTAGAGGTGGTAAGTCTGCCACTGTAGTGTAAAACGATAAACCTCGATGAGTTTGTGCATATTGCGCTAAATAATGGGCCGGTTGATTAGCCTCCCTTGGAGCATATGATAATGAAGAAGATGTAGATATCAACAAATCTCGAAAGAGAACTGCGTGAGGGGATCGACTATTATGAACTTCAGTGATGACACTCTGCGCATCCACCTCTATTTCTATTGAAGGCCAATACCGTACAAAATATAAGAAAGCCAAATATGCTGCCTGGAACTCTGCTATCGCTGGAGTTGACAATGGAAGGTAGAAAGCAAACGCTCCCATGAAGTTCCCATGACTATCTCGTAATATTGCTCCTCCGGCCACTATAGTACGTCCATGTGCTTCATCTGTGTTTAGCTTAAATCTATTAGGAGGTGGTGCCATCCAACGTACCACCATGCAGCGTGGCGATTTTATGGGAGGTGAGAATCCATTTTCGATCAATGAATAATCCGGTGTAGCATACTTTTTGCCCTCCTGAGCTTTCGACCACATATAGATGGAACGTCAGATATTTTCATTAGCTGTTCGAATGTGCCAACGGCCCTCTCCAAAAGTAATGGAGGCATATATCTTCCAAATTTCCCATATGATGATCGATGGAACTCCAATACGTAAAATTCCTTTGAATGATTTTTCCTTTGTGGACAACCACCATTGCAAAAGATGTTGATGTAAATTAATATCTTGTGTTGTAGGTCCATTAAAATGGAGCTTGTGAGTATCCCAAATGCATCTAATTGCTGGGCATTGGAGGAAAATATGATCCTCTGTAACCCTATCGTTAAAACAAAAGGGACATTGCGTTGGAAAAACATGGGTGAATCTGGCAAGATTATCTGGAAGAGGAAGTGCCTTCTGATATAACCTCCAGAGGAAAAATCTAACTTGAGGAGGTATGCGCTTATGCCATACATACTTAAAAGAAAATCGTCGGCATTTGTCATACGCCTCTTTGATGGTAAATGTTTCATCCGAAAAATTATCGAAGCAAAAAGTGTGGACTCTGCAAATGCGCTTCCATACTGGTGAATCCGTGATTCGCATTTCAAAGGAGTTGCGGTTGCCATATCTTGATTGGAAAAAATTACTCCATTGCAAATCTTGTTTCTAATACCTCCACCATAATCTGCAAGAATATGCCATACATAGTTCTTTGAGGTTTCTAACTCCAACCCCTCCTTCCTCAGTTGGCCGAAATAGTTTATCTCCAAAAACCCACAAAAATCGTATGTGATCATCATTGCTACTCCAAAGAAATTTAGACATTAACCGATGCATGGTTCGAATTACACTTTGTGGCATAGCAAAAGCTGAAAAGATGTCCAAAGGTATTGCAGATAACACATGTTTGATTAATATAAGTCGACCTGCATGATTCAGAAATTTATTCTGTCACATATTTAGCTTGGTCTGAAACGATGATAATAAACTTGCGAAGTGAATAGCTCTTTCTTTGCCACGATGCAACTGAACTCCCAGATATTTGATGGGCAATGTAGTCGATTTCATGTGCTATTCCGTTTCCATCCTGTGTACTGTTGTTGTAGATACATAAGATGCTTGGACAAAATGGCTCTTCTGAAAATTTACTGCTTGACCCGATGCACTTTGATATGACATCAAGAATTTTTGGAATCTCCTCAGGTTGACTAATACTCCATTTATAAATACAAGCAAATCGTCTGCAAATGCAAGATGCTTAATCCTTGGACGTGCTCTTCCTGTGTGATAGTATTGAATGGCTCCTGTTGCAGCCTCTTTGTTCAACCCCATTGAAAATGCTTCTGAGGCTAAGATAAATAATATTGGTGATAACGGATCACCTTGTTTAACCCCGCGTGATGGCTTGAAGAATCTCGAAGTCATCCCGCTTATCAAAACTGATAAATAAGTTCCATTTAAATGATGAAAAATAAGATTAGTCAAACGTGAAGAAAAACTCATTTTTGTGAGCAGCCTTGAAAGAAATATCCAGTTCACTCTGTCAAAGGCTTTCATCATATCCAGCTTAATGACTACATTCGATCCCCTTACCTTCTTGTCTAGTAAATGTATCATCTCTCGTGCCATTATAATCTGATCCGATATATCCCGTCCTTTGATGAATCCTGCTTGCTCTGGAGAGATTATTTTCGACAGTAACGATTGCATTCTAGAAGATATGATACGCGTGGCCACCTTTGAGACAAAATTGGCCAGACTAATGGGCCTAAAATCTGAGAATGTTCGAGGATTGGGCACCTTGGGCAAGACAGTAAAGAAAGTACTACCCATCGCTCTGGGGACATGAATACCTAGGAAAAATTCATGCATGGCCTTATGCAAATCTTGTTTGACAATATCCCAACATGTCCTGAAAAAATGACCATTGTATCCATCCGGTCCTGGGGTACTGTTAGGATCTAGGAGCCACACTGCTTCTTTGACCTCAATGATTGTTGGCAATTGAACCAATATGTGATTATCAGAATCTGTAACTAGGCGCGGTATGTTATCCAGGATCTCGCAATTTTCTGTCGTTGGTTCCGCAGTAAACAACTGAGTATAAAACGATACCGCAGCTTGTTGTATAGTGGACTGTGTGTCACAGATACTGCCATCAGGATGTCGAATCGATGTGATCCTTTGCCGAGAGTGCCTATCCTTGACTATGTTATGAAAATAAGATGCGTTCGCATCCCCTTCAGATAACCATTTGACTCTTGCTTTTTGCACCCAATATACAAGTCTATTTCACTCTGCCATCTTATATTTCGCTTGAGCGGCATGATACTGCATTCAATTGTCGGGTATTGAATACGGATCAAACTATGTTTCCCATCTCTGAAGCTCTTGTTCTGCATGATAGAGGTTATCAAAGACATTTCCATACACATTTTTATTCCATTCTCCCAAATCTTTTTTTGGCTGATGCAGCTTATGGTACAATCCGCGCATACCACCTACTGTAGGATAAGAGCTCCAAGATATTTTAACGAATAGCAAAAATTCCTCATGCTCCGTCCACATGTTTTAAAAACGAAAGGATTTTGGACCATCAAATTCATTCTGTATACAACGCAACAAAAGAGGCGCATGATCTGAAGTTAACCTGGGGAGATGTTTGACGCGAAGACTTTCAAACAATCGAAGAAATGATTCGGAGCATAGCATACGATCCAGTCGTCATTTAACAATTCCCAGACCTCTGCCACTCACCCAAGTATGCATTGGACCGTCGTAAGGCAAATCGATTAGAGAGCAGTATGAGACACAACCATTAAAATCTTCTAGAGTTGAAATAGATGGATTTGAAAGGCCTACATGTTCCTCCAATGCTAGAAAGGTATTGAAATCACCTCCAATTAGCCATGATTCTGTATTATTATCACAATGTTGTTGTAAAGCCATCCACAGCCTCTGTCTTTCTGTGATTGTATGCAAGCCATATATTGGAGTAAACCAAACAATAATATCTGTTCCCACCAGCTGAAATTTAAAATGTGAACATTGCTCTTCATATATACTATTTATCAGTCGGAGTGTTGTGCTGTTCCAGAATATCCATATCTTTCCTCGACAGATTGCATCAGAATGCGAAAAGTGTAGTTGCCGCTGCATGCGCTTAATTTGAGAATTGTATTTCATTGGTTCAATAAGTACTAGTAATTGCAGTTTGTGAGTATTTACCAGCTTACTGATGCGTACGAAAGAGGTAGCGGTTCCTCTTACATTCCATATGAGGCAATTCATTAGAGAGGAGGTAGTTGGGTAGTTTGAAGATCGAGTTACCCTATTCGGTAATTGTGAGTATGATGTCAACATCTCTTGCTTTGTGCGTCTGCGCCGTGTGATTGGGTTTATATTCTCTAGTTCTTGAATCAATCGGTCTGTTGATTTCCCTGATTCCTCTAGATTATCAATACGACGAGTAAGTTCATCTGATGATTCTATGAGATTTTCCCTAGAAGCATTCGAAGCCTGTAACCCCTCTGTATTTATACCTTCTGGGATGTTCGTTGTTATTTCCAGATGTTGATCAGCTGTATTTTGTTCTTGTATTTGTATTTCAGAGTCCGACACTGTTGCCACTAGTACATCGTCTGATTCTTCAACTATTTTCTCTAGAGATGCTCCAATTCTTGACATTTCTTGGTGAATGTGCACGTCTTCTTGAATTGTGATATCATGTTGAATTTCTTGTTGCAAATTTTTAGGATCCATATTTTGGTCTTCCGGCTGGAGCTCAATATTTTGGCTTTCTGACTGAACCAAAATATCCTCCATTTCCAGGTGAATATCCTCTTTGTTCTTATTTGTAAGGTTTGGTTGGTGTGTATGTTTCTTTGGTGTCCAGCATTTGGATTTTTCCATTTTGTCCTTATTCTCCACTGCTGGAAACTTATCTGCCTCCTGTGTGTGTACCGCCCCTGCATTGCACTGTTTGATCTCGTGCCCAAGTATGTGACAGAATATGCAAAATAGAGGAACACTTTCATATTCCACTGTTGGTAACAATTCATGACTTCCACTCTGAATATGCAGGCGAGTAGGTGAAGTCTTCGATATGTCGACTTCCAAACATAGTCGTACCACAGAAGGCCATACTCCATTTGAAGTGGCTGAGCCCATTTTCAATGGAAAACCAATCATTCTGAGCTATATCTCATAGAGCTAATTTATTCTGTAAATATAATGGGAGTCCTCGAATTGAAATCCATATTGGGACAATCGGTTTATCAACTTTGGGATCAAAGTCTGGAGTCCACTTAGTTACACGCATAGTATATCCATTAAGTGACCATGAGCTACGTAAAAAACATCGTTGATAGTCTTCCGGATGTGTGAAAATAAGAATAATGTGCTGATCATCAAGAAGACCTAACTTTGGATTTGATTTAAATCCTATCCTCTCCATTCAATTCGAAATCTGCTTCATATTAGGTCTACCATGCCAAAATGTTCCGACCAGTGTATATTTGAAAGGCTGTGAATAACGATCCACTTCTTCATCCGTAAACGATATTGAAGGCATACCATTGTATCTTGAAATTGGTCGTTGACGAATCGCAGCAGGCTCCAGTGTCGTAGGCGCTAGGGCCTCGGCGAAGGTTTTCTTTTTTGTGATTGTGTTCGACATTGTCGGATCCATCCCGAAGCATAAGAAGGAAGGCGAGATAACAGAGAAATAACAGTAATGTAATGAACTGAAGCAATCGATGAGAATATTTCAATCTATTACCAAGATTATCACAGAAAACGAGAATATTTTGCATGCTGGATGAAGGCTTTCGAAATCGCCAGAGCCGCCGCCATCCCCTCTCTTATCTTAAGAATTTATTTCTTACAAATATATATATATATATATTCTAGCGAAATTCCAATCTACAGCATGCACAACTTTTGATTCCTCTATATATTAATATATTTATTTCATGCACGCATATATATATATATATATATATATATATATATATATATATATATATATATATATATATACTCACATATAATTCAACCAACTATGCAGCCAAAAGTATTCATGCATGATCCGTTTTTTTGATACGAAAATAACATCATAAGATTTGTAAAAACATAGCAAATATAGCAAAGACACTTGCCTCGTGTCTCGATTATACACGATATACGAAGAATTAGAGTTGAACGAACCAAAAATTATTTGTTTCTTGGCTCCTAGGCTGGCGGCAGAAAGTTGAAAGAATAAGGCAGTGGCTGCTGAGTTTTTCAATGAAGAATGTGGGGTAGAGTTTCGTGTGTATAGGTGATGTATATATATTTAAATAAAATAAATAAAATAAGGGGCCATCTTCCCTTTTCTCCCTGTTGCTGGTCCATGCTCTTTGCTGGGAGAAAATAGATTTGTTGGGAAATTGCTGCCATGAGCTGGAGAGAGAGGCAGCAAGGCTGCCATCCAACTTGGGGTGCTGCCGTTTTTTTTTTTTTTTTTTAAGAATAGGAGGGGATGAAATTTGTATGTGTATATCTAGGTATATATAGATTTAGGTTAGTATAATTCTAATATGATTAGGATTTATATTTAATTAAAATTCCACCATCGCCTTATTCTTTTCCTAGTATGATTAGGATGCTAATTAGTAAAACTATGTCTCAATTCCTCTTTCTTTTCCTATTAGGATACTACTACTTAGGATTTAATTTATTTTATATTTTCTTTTTTCTTTTTCATTCTCAGTGCACAGGGCATAACATTACCTCTCAAATGTAGAGCACCTCAAAGGAATGTTCGAATCCTTTATGATTGAGCACGTATCCAGGTCGGCCAACAAAAAGGCCGATGCCCTATCTCTTATATCAGCATCCACCTCGACCGCGTTACGAAAAATGATCATGCTACTAGTAAAGCACCGAGCTTATGACCAAGCCGAGATGCTTCAAGCTGGTTACCGAGGCATGTGTGTAGACAAAATTGTCAACTTTTTAAAGCATGCCACTCAGCTGCAAGATAAATAGGTGCGCAAGAAACTACACATCAAGCGGCCAGTACGTCCTCTTTAATGAAGTTTTTTATAGAAGGTCTTTCGTGTAGCACTGGCTGAAGTGCGTCACTCATGACAAAGGGGATCACATTCTCTGTGAAAGTCACATGGGAATCTGAGGGAACCATTCTGGGTCGAGGTCTTTTGCTCAGAAGTGTTATCTGGCGGTCTATTATTGGCTAACCTTACACCAGGACGCGCTCGAGTTGGTGAAGAGATGTCAATCTTGCCAAATTCACGCCCCTCTATCGCATGTTTCCAACCAAGAAATAAAAAAGCGTTTCCGGTGCACTAAGCTCTCTCATTTGCATAGGGTCCGAAGATAGGTCAGATCGCTTCGCGATCTGATGTACGCAGCCTTACCCTGCACTTTGTGCAAAAAGATGTTTCCAACTAAGAAATGACTCCCATTATTAGTGTAGCGCCCCGCCCCAAACTAGGATTTTGGCCCATTGCACCCATCGTACTCTACTACGAGAAGTACAAGGTGTCCACACCATACATGTACGTGTTGACATAATCATGGTACGATATAGTGTAAGCAACATAAACATAAACAAAATACAATCAACATGCGTTATTTAACATTATAATTCTATACGAATCATACTATACCAAATCCTGAAATCCTCTGAATACATGATAACCAAAAGACTAACATCTTTAAAGGTAATCTCTCGGCATACTTCGTCACTATTGGCAATCTATTTGTACTCGTTTTCAATAAACCTGTAAAATGAGTTCTGTTCTCTGTAAAGTGATAAGGCAAGTATGAGCGAAAACACTAATCGTCCAGCAAGTAGTCCGACTAGATACATCATATGGATCATGCATGAGAAGACAGGGTAAGAAAATAATACTGCATAAATAGGAAGATAAAAAATCATATCTCCAATTTAAACAAGTAAAACGAACTATAATCAAGGAAAGTACCACATGTATATAATTAATATCATCACAAGAGTAATAGTTTTCTATCATCGAGTCTATAAAACATTATCTCTCCATATTCATCCTAAATATCTCACTCGAGGTCTAAGATAACCATCATACATATTATAAATCTCCTTATTCATCAAATCCCTCTATAACTCATGTAACTGTCGTAATCTTATGATGAGATGCCTTTGAAACAATGCCATAAAGATTTCCATGCGATGAAAAATCAAAATCGATGTCTTAAAACTTTCCATGTACTATACGATAAAACATCCTGTCCATATCCATTTTCTGTAATCTGTTTGTACACATCATGTCCATAAAACGTTTAAAACATGTCATTTCATACGATGGCTATAGCACTTATCATAACATAAGAACGATACCACATGATATATCGAATTATTTTCCATATAGTCATCATGTACAAATATGAATCTCGATGAGTTCACATGGTGTTACATCATATGTACATGGGTCGATAGGGCGGAGATCCCTTGTCTTAGACAAGGTGTTACACTTGGCCAAACTGTATGTAACTGTAAGGTAGCAAAAATATGCCCATGACGCAAACCTCTCCTAGGTTCCAGTGTCATGCTGGCGGTTCGATCATCGATATCATACTGTATGCCCTTGACACAACCACTCTGGAACTGTGTCAAGATGGCGCTCCATGATCATAACATAACATATCATAACATATGTCGATGGAATCAATCGTCTCGTCGGTGTGGTTCATTACGTATCAAAACTTGTACGAGATGCAAAAATGTATGTAAATACCTCCATTTCTAATCCATCCAACATATATAAATACTCAAGTATCCTCATATCATCATGTACTTGAAACCCAGCATATATGTATATAATTCATGTCTTAAATCATGAAATTCCTCTATCTTTTCTACCTTTCCCACTCTCGGCCAAACAGCCCTATCTTTGTACAAATTTATCCATCCACATATTCTTAAAATATCCATCTTATACATAGTGAAAAGGGCAAAACCCCCTAATCTAATATTCATTTCTATTTACTTTCTTATTTCATAAAAATATACATAAAGTAATCATATTTTCTGTCATACTTTATTTTATATATCTTTATATCCATAAACATATATCAAGTGCTTTATTCCATGTCAAAATATATATATGTGCCGTGAATGGCCCTTTGGCCGAAATACATATATATACATACATAAAATTTCTTTTTTATGCAGCACACTTTTTTATTCCATATTTTAATATTATGACCCTTTCTTTTCATGAAATGCATATTCATATTTATAACATGTCATAAGGTTTATTCTTTCTCTTCATTTCCCCCTTTGGACGAATATATATATCTTGGTACATGGCACCTAAATCCATTCTTTTCACCTATTTTACTTATACTTGATTTTTATATTTATTCCAAATATATGCATATTAGTTTCCATCAGCATAATGTCTTGTAAAATCATCATAAAATACATAAACATACCAAATGATAGAAATCATTGAAATAAAGTAAATGAGCTACAAACACCCTCTCAAGGCCGAATACATATGTACATGTAACAAACATGTAGATTATCAAGAAACATACCTAAATCATAAATAACACATAAGTGATGATCTTTAGGAAAAACATATGAACACATCTATAAAAATGCCCTCTTAGTAATCTTTTTCGAATATGTCATATATCTTCATTTTCGTTTCTTAACTTGGACATATATTACATACGAGTGTTCATTTCATATCATTTGTGCATATAGTCCTTTTTTTCATGTTGGTCGTGTACATATATATACATTATATCATCATGTTTGCATCACTTATGAACATAGCTTTTACATATTCTTCATACTAAAACATTGAACGTACATCAAGAATGATCCACCTTTATATGAACATATATACATAGTTCTTTGAAAATTCATGAAGGATCTAGGAAGAGTACTTGCCTTTATCACTTAACCTTAGTATGGAAGTGAAGATTTCTTCACTTGGCTTGAAGAAAATCTTCCCCTTTTGCCTTAGCTCACCCACTGTTTATACACCAAAAATGGAGGAGTTAGTGAGTAGCTTATGGAATAGGATAAATGGAGAAATATAAACTTATCTTATATGATGTTCTTACCTTGCTATGCCTTGGTTCTCAACCCTTAATAGTTCGACCATAGTGTTGGAATGAAGGAGAATGTTGTAGTTATTATTTGGATGAATATATGAGATGAAGAGAAGAAATTTTCCTCCTTGTTTGTGCTTTGTAACTCACAGCCATGAGGAGCAAAAAATAGAGGTTGGAAGACTTTGTTTTTCTTCTCTTGGAGAGAAAAGAAAGTCGTCTTGGAGATGGAAGTTTACCAAGTGCGAAATGAGAAGAAGGAGAAAGTTTTTCTTGGTTCCTCTCTTCTTGAAGCTTTCGGCCATGGGGGATGAAAAGAAGCTAGGAAGACTTGTTCTTCCTTTGGAGAAAGAAGAGAGAGTGTGTAGGAGATGAAATAAGTTGAAGAATGAAAATGAGAAGAAAGGAGATGGAGAGAACAGTTTTAGAAAGGAGATGGAATTGAGAGGAAGAAATTATGAAGTCGGAAGATTGATGGGAGAAGATAGAATAGTGGGTAATGGTCTTGTAAGACAATGGAGTGAAGAAGAAGAAAAACCTTTTCATTGTTGTCTTGGATGGGCGGTCACAACAAAAAAAAAGAGGGATTGGTTTGGCTTGGTAGAGTAATGCAAGGCTTTGTAAGAAAAAGTGTAAGAAGTTGAAAGACTTTTGGGGAGATGTATTATGTGGGTTGAAGACAAAAAGATTTCTTACTTTTCTATTAATTGGTCGGGTACACGGGTGGGATATGGGGATTGGTTTTGTTTTGTTGAATGTGTAAAAAAGGGTTTAAGATGTGTGTAAGAGAGTGTAAAGTGCTTGGAAGAAAAACCTTCCCTTCTCTTGACCATTAGGCCGGCCATGTGGGAGAGGAAGAAAGGAGTAGTTTTGGGTTGTTGAAAGGTGTAAGAAGTGTAAGGAAATTATAAGCTTTTTGGTGGAGGAAAAGATAATTTATGTGACTTGGAAGCAGTACTAAGTTTTCTTTCTTTCTTGTACAATTGAAAACCGATTTCTTTGGGTGAGTGGGAGTGGTTAGGATAGGAGAAAATTTTATCATTTGGTTTATACACAATTTTGCAAACTTGGCATTTTGTTGTGATATTTTTCTAACCAAAATTTCTTCTTCCTTATTCTACCTAAATGGCGTTAACTATATGAGTGAGTGTGTGTGTGTGTGTGTATATTCATTTTCCTTTTTCTTCTTTTCCAAGTATTTTATTATGTTCTACTTTTTTTTCTTTTGTTTAAGTGGTTTTAATTTCTTATGTTATGTCTTTTTATTGGATTTAATTTAATCTAATGACTTAAGTTGTTACTGTTGAGAAACAGGAGTTTGAGTGATTTGAAAATGCATGATTTAAATGTTACGTGTTTTCAAAATGTATGACTTAAGTGTTACATGACATGCGTACATGATAAATATACTTTATATATTTATATATATCATTGTTGTAATAACGTGCCATGAAGCGTCAAGGCTTACATCATATGGAAAACATTTTTTGTGTTTATCTTATTTTCAGGTGCCATGTTAAATGATCTAAACTAGCTCATTTGATGAGTGCTTAAGGAGATGAACTAAACTAGTTCATTTAAAGAAGTGCTTAAATTGATATATTTGAAGATACCTACTTGGCAACAAATTTGGAATGGAAAGTTCCTCTCCACACTACCCACACACGGCCACATATATATTAATATGTAGCGCTCTGCCTGGGACTAAGGTCTCGGCACGGTGCACCTGCTGTACCCTACTACAAGAAGTACAATGCATCGATGACATTCATGTGCACGTCGATATACCATGTATCGAAATCGCGGAAGCAATATAAAATGCACAAAGCATAATCGACATGCATAAAACAGAGTAACTAAACCTAAGTACATCTGATGTATCATCAGTGCAATATCAGAATACCAGTCTGAAATAACATCTGAACTACACAGTCTAATTTGTACATCCATCACTAATGAGCTAGCTCCGGCTCCTCTTTCCCTATCACAGAACTGGATCTTGACCCTGCGATGTGGTAAATGATAGGGTGAGCGATAACGAATTGCTCAGCAAGTCTATCCGCCTAGGTTTGTCATGTGGATCATGCATGGTGAACACTAAATGCAACTTGCATAGTGACATGATATGCCACGTAATGTCAGATAAGTAAAGCAAAGCAGGTAAAACATAACAGTTGACTTATCGTAAGCCAATCATAACAGGGACAATTACATCATGTAGTTCAACAGGTACTAACAGGTAAGGTACTGTAGCACGAAAACATAAAAAAGACAACTCTAAAAATACATCACAGAAACAATCATTATACATCTGTCATGTTTTCTTTTCTTATACTTAGTAGTCAGTTTCTTTTTCTTGTGTCTATGTTCTTTGAACTTGTATTGTCATCCAATGTCCTTTGTACTTGTACTATCATCATTGGTTTACTAAAAGTCAGAACTTTGGTCAAGTAGGCTGACATGGGTAAGCATACAGTATGCTCATGTCATAGAAAAATCATGCATCCTTTTCAGAAAAATCTGTCATATCATGATCATGTCAAAATCGTCGTATCATAACTGGTACAGATGTGCTCATACATAACATGTCTGGCACAAACGTACACAAGGCTCACCGACTGAACTCCCCGAGTAGCCTCCAGTGTCGCCTATGAATCTTGTGGTCCAACTATGGTGTTACATCGTACGCACGTGGACTACCGGTGACTCTCCAAATATCCATCATACCATCTATGAATCCCGATGGTCCAACCTCGGTGTTACATCATACATATGTAGGCTAATGGGGACACGAATGGCACAGATCCCAGATCTCAGACACGATGTTACACTCAGCGAAACGTAACATAACTCGCCCCCATGACACCTAACCGCTCACCTAGATTTCGATGTCATGGAGCGGACACATTAACATAAACACCCATAAGAAGGTGTAACATGCATAAGTTGCCTCTAACATCTTCACTACTACACCTAATGTCAGGCGGCCTCCAACATAAACATGAGCTGTCGTGACTGATTGGAGAAAAATCGCGTAACCGACGGAAGTCAAAAATTCGGTTTTCTATACTTCTCTTACATGTGACATTTTCCTTATCTTGGTGTGATATGTATCTAGACACATTTTACATATCTAAGACACATTGGAGTATTCTAGAAAATAATTTAAGTGATGATTGAAATTTACCATATGTGTGAAGATATTGCACCATTATTTCAAAAATAATTTTAGCATATGGAGCTGAGCATTGCATGCCATTTTCAGCCTACGTAGAGCTTAGGTGGGGTTTTTTTGGCACTTTTATTTGTGGAGGATGATCCACAAATGGTTGGTGATATTGAAGAAAACCAAGGTGCACTAGGAAAGGATTCAAATTCAAACAAGTGCATGTTTAAGATGGCCAAATTTTTGCATATTTTGTCTTCAAAATGTTAGGAAATCAAACGAGATCACTGCAAAACACGCAGCGTAAAAACAAAACTTGATCTCCGATTTCCTACCAAGGATCTATGTTGTTCGTTTAATTCGACAAAAGAAATAAAAAATTACCTCCGTAGATTCGAAATCTGCAGATGGAAGAGGTGCGAAATCACGAACACCCTCTGTAGGTATCCACATGAACGCTTCTGCCCGGAGTGCTAGCTCTTCAAACGGCGCGGCAGAAGAACTCGGTTTTTAGGAAAACGATTCTAGGGTTTCGTTTTCTGTTGGTTTTCGTCTGTCTTCTCTATACGAGATACACAGATATATATACACATATATGGACATCAAAATCCGAGTCCCAATCGGATTAGTTGATGCCAATCAAAATCCATATCAAATATGGATTCTATTAGGATATTCAAAATCCATATCAGACACGGATTCTCTCGTTATTATCCGATAATGCATATATATATATATAATCACCAAAAAAACGAAAATAATAATAATAATAATTAATATCCAATATTAATATTATTATTATTATTATTAAAAGCGATAATAATAATAATAATTAATATCCAATATTAATATTATTAATATTATTAATCTCAGCCATACGCATTCTTGTTTGTGACCCGATAGGCCCATATTAATTGGTAGTTGATTAAATCTCTATTAAACCAACAAGTCGTAATTGGCCTCTAGCAAGGCATTACGACTACCCAATTAATACGAGTATAATCCAATTAGCCTAATAATAGCACATGCATTAATCCCTTTGTCACACGATATCTAGTTTGAACATAAGTCATGGTCAGCGTCATACTTATATTGTTCAAACATATGATTACTCGATCTCTGAGTAGACTGATAAAACAAATGATATTGATCACACTATCAATTCATTTGAGCACGGCCATGCATTTCACAGTCTCACTAATCAAGGGGCCCAAAGATATCTCTCTCAAAAGAGAGGGACAAATTCTATCTTGATTGTTCAATATCCTCTACATAATTTCTATCACATTCAATCATGACCTTTATTATTATCCAGTTACGGATAACGTTTGATCATGTCAAAATATAATAGTCCTTATGTTGGAAACTATGACAATCTCAAGTCAAAGGATTAAAACATGACTATCATGAGATTTACTTATGATGCTAATCCATGTAGTAATCTCATGATAGGTCTATCCAATACACTGTTCTCTAACAAGTATCTATGAGATTGATTCGTATCACCATACACATAATCATCTCATGATTATCAAATCAATACTCATACTGATTATAAATTATTTTATCTCTATAACAATAATGAATCAGGGACATATATCAATATTGTGTAACATACTAACCAACAATAATGATAATAAAACCTCTTTTATTAATAATAAATGTATAACATAAATATCCAAATCATGGCCTAGGGCACAAACACTAACACAAAATCATTCCAAAAATAAGGTGCAATCACATTATGATTGTTTGGAAATTAACACATTTGAATTTCTACATGTTTTCAGATTTTGTTTGGTTAAATTCCACATCCTATTATGTGTGCCAAGGTGGAAAATACAGGCCCTATCATAGAATGACAACAGGGCGAAGACACATCGTTTGTCCAATCATATTTCTCCAAGTGAGCAAAGGTGTGTCACAAAGCTATACAAGGCTTACAAGAGTATTCAAGACATATTTCAAGGAAGAATTCAGCCCATGGGGCGTGCCTCACACCTATAAAATGGAGCAAGATGTTCAAGACAAAGCAAGATCATTTCATATCCAAGTAAGTGCAAAGCAAGACTTCTCTTCTTCTTCTATCCTCTTCTCTTGCACATAGCCTCAAGCCTATTATACTTACATTCCAAAATCTTTATAGGATTTGTTTTTACCACCCATATACATCTCATTCTTGTACAAGGTTGATCAAGGTGTGACCAAACCTTCATTAGTGCGGTGGTGGTGTTTGTGTTGGTTGTTTGTGTTTGTTCATTGTAAAAAGGGTGGATATTGAAGGAGTTGGTGTATAACTCTAGCCACCCTTGTCTTAAGGTGTTTTTGTGTTTAGTGAATACTGAGGAAGGTCTCCTAGAAGATTGGAGTAGGTTAATTTGACCGAACCAGTATAAACATCTCGGTGTTCTTACTTTTCAGTACTTTTACTTTGAGTTCCTGTTTTTGCATTGTTATCATAGCCACGGTAAAAATAGCAATGTTTTTCAAAGATCGTCAAACTTTGCAGAAACATAGCCACATGTCTTAGGTTTCATTTGAGAAAATTTTCAATGAATTTGGATAAGTATATTGAAACGTTCATAGTTCTGATAGTGCAATATGATTCCCACATGTTCAAAGGTTGAGAATCTCAACGTGGTTGATATACTTACCAAAAGAATTTTGAAAAATTGTTTCAACCTTTTAAAGTATGCATCTTAAGGGTCATAAAATTTTTAGAGCATTTAGAGTCGTCATTGAATTGGAATTAATTTTTCATTGTAGGAACAATTTCTGGCAGATTGACAGAGTCTAGGTACAAACAGTTTTTAAGGCCTTACACTTTGAATTATAATGTGCAATTTTTATGACACATTCATAACATCGGAGATTACATTGTCACCAAAATTCATGATTTTTGGAGGTTTATAACTTGATCATTCAGTTAATCAAAAAAAGGATATGAAAAATGAATTTGTTTTCAGAAGTGGGTAATTGGTAACAAAAAGTTTTAAAAACCAATTTTTGCGCACTCATTAATCATCTCTCCCCCCTCTTCTAGTGGTACTATACAAGTCCGAGAGTTATCGACTAATTTATGTAAATCTTATCGTATGTTCGAAAATGATCGCTACCTAGTTTCATCGTATATCGATATATTGGGTAATTTATCATTCGGTTGTTGTTTTGAGAATTTCTAACCTCGATATTGTATCATAGTCTATTTTATGTTGTCGTACGATAATGAAATTGGAAGTGTGAACTAATTATATGAATCCATTGTATATGATTTGTCCCATTAAATTTCTGTTCAAGTTTTTATTCCACTAAAAATTTACCGATATTGCACTTTTATTTTCTTTTCTATTATCTTATTTCTTTTACTACCGACCCAGAAATGCGGGTCGTAACATTCTCTCTCTCTCTTATAAAAAGTTTTGTCCTCAAAACTTGGGGGTTGTATCGATCTCACTATTAGGAATTTCAAATACTTAGATTCTATTGGCATCGTTTAATCGTATGTCCTTCAACTTAATATATGATATCCCCAAATTTCTAGCGAATCCCCTAATACATTAATCGTACTTTGTTCCACTATAAAGTCGATCCTCGAAATCCATTCTCGTGTATTGTTGATCTTATTCTATGATCCTACTCTTATTTATTCAGGTACTTCTCTAATTTAATATCCATTTATTTATGATAAGATCTCCCCTTAAATTCCTATTGAAGTACACTTCATATTGATCGGCTTATGATATTCTACATCCTCATGCTTCTACACGTTATGCTAACTTCTGTACTTACTTATCTCAACTGCTAATCCTAACCCAGTTAAATCTTACATAATATCAATCACTATTTAGTGATGCTTACTCGACTTCAACTTAAGCCTACTAATTATAGCCAAATAAGTCGATGTTCCTTAGAGTTAATAATTAACCCACGATATGTAATAACCTATCATGCCATTATCTTTACTTATATTACTGTATGCTTAATGCTATGGATTTATATCTCTATTGTGACTAATAGTGTTGTACCCAACGAAAAGTCAATTGTACTTGAAGACTTGTATAAGTGAATTAATAAAAGTTGCATCCTTCAAGTACATTTTACTAAGTTTTATTATGACTTCTTTTATTTTATTTTGATAAAGCAAATATTATATTCATTCAAGCATGAGTTATGGACCATGGTCAATTCGCCTAAGGGCCTAAGGAATTTCAGCCACAAGGCATGAAAAGGGCCTTAGAAGGTCTTTCAAATTTATAAGAAGGCTAATCTTAAGGGCCTTCTTAAAATAAGTCCAAATAGAAATTAAGGAGTTTTAAGTAGTGGGGCAATTTCCCCCAACTCTCACAAAATTTCGGCCCCATGAGCCCAAGAGGGATCATAATTTTCCTAATTATATTTTAAATCAAGAAAAAGGGAAAATAATTAGTAAAAAAGGGGGGCGACTACCCACATAGCTTTTCATTAAAAACACTTGAAAAGTGATTTAAGCATGGTAATGGCTACTAAATACCACTACCGTCGGATTTCCCCCTATAGTTAACCAAAAAGCCTTTCAAATCTTACTATGGTTACTTTATGTTAACCCCAAGGCTAAAGTAACCCAAGTTAGCCTTAAAGTAACTCTAGTTGGATAAAGTAACCCAAGTTAGCATTAAAGTAACCTTGGTTAGCTAAATTAACTTAAGTTAATTAACTCTAATTAACCTAACCATGCCAAGGTAAACTCTTTCTTCCCTCTTGCTTTCCAACGGCTAAACCACTTAGCCTAGTGAAGAAATTTCTCTCCAAGAAACTCTAGAGCACTCTCAATCTCAACCCTCAAGAATTCACAAAAGAAAAGGGACAAGGACTTCCTCCCCATCTCACACGGCCAACTTGAGCCAATGTAGAGCAAATCTTCAAGCCTCAAGAATCTTCTAGGTGCAAGCTTTCAAGCTCTTAAGTGGTACTAGTTTCTTAAGAGGTTTAAACACCATTCAAGCTTCATCTTGAGGAGGAAGACTCCACTTCATTTCATCCAAGTTCCAAGCTAAGGAAAGGTTTAAGCTTGAAGAGGCAAGTACACTATAAATACTCTTGACTTGTGTGTGAAAATATGCTTGAATGTCTAGTTATTACTAAGATTTAATCTTAGATGGAAATGTTAAGCTTGATGCATGTAAATTTCGGATTCCTTAGGAAAGGGGCTTGCATGTATGAGATTCCTTCAAAAGACGGATTCTTTGTCCTTTTGAATATGAAAATGATGCTAGTCTAAGATGAATGTGGCAAAGTTCTCTTCTTTCATATGTAAGGAGGATGGTTGGATGAAAAGTTTGGGATAAAGATTGTTCTTGTGAAAGATTGTGATTTGTAGGGTAAAGAAGGCATATAAGTTGTATGCTTTATGACTTAGGTGTAAAATGTTCATTATGGAAATTAAATTTAAGCCCTTACATGTGAATGAAACGGGATGTTTTGGAGGTATGGGACACACAAACTAGATGTGCCATGAATGGACTTTACTATGTACAAAATGTGCAAATTCAAGGTGTGCTAAGTGTAACCTTCAAAATCGTTGCGATGTGATTTGTAGGTGACCCTTGTAATGTATTAGAATCTGTAAAGTTTATGTTAAGAAGTGTAGTTGATGATTTGTAAGCCATTCTTGAAGAATAACTTAAATTGGGACACTTGTAGTAAGTAAAGTGACAAAATGGAATTTACTGGAACAGGGCAGAATAATGTGACGTTTTGTATGACCTAAAAAATGGTCTTAGAAGTATTAAATTTATCTAATTTTGGCATTACACTAGCCCTATGTGTACGGTAAATATGAGAGTTGGAATTTTGGTAAAAGAAGCTATGGTTTGTCCTTAGTGGAATTTTTAGTAAAACTGGTCAAGCTGAAATTACTGGACTGGACAGAAATTAAGTGATGTATTTATTGACCCAAAAATGGACCTTAGAAATATGAAAATGGGCTGATTTTTGGTAGGATGCTAGCCCTATGTGTTTACTAAGTCTGCAAGTTGGAAGTTTCGAAAAAGGACTTACGGTTTGGTCACAATAAAATTCGTAGCAAAACTGGTCACTCCAGAATCAGCATGTACCCGTTTTTGGAAAAGTAAGTAAGTGACCCCTTAAAAGTTATTATATTACTCCGGAAATTTTATGCCAATTACTTAGGACATAGATGAGCATATCGATGTAAATTATTCATCTTGAAATTATTATTTTAAGGGGTAATTACTGAAGTTAAGTGAGCACTACTAAACTGGGAAAACTGGGCCGAATTACGGAACTAGTTGGGGGACTTCATTCTTGTGGTTTAGACTTGTTCGAACGGCTTGGGCTTATGGATATTAATTCGTGGCATGTTTACAGTATTTTCCAGGTCTGGCTCAAATTAAGTAAGACTTATTGGACTTGAAAGAAAGGTAAAAAGAGGGGTACTGCACTGCTGAATTCAGCAGTACCCTGTTTGGTAATTTAATAGTTTAAGGGTCTTACATGTCTCGAAACATCACGAAAATTTTATGGCAAGTAGAAAAGACACCTTTATGCATGTGTATGTCAAGAAATCATGATAATTGGCCTAAAATGAGAAGTTTTGAGGCCGCGCAAATGGAACGATAATTCTGGAAATTTTTCCAGCCTAAAGAATAAGATCGTATTTGTATGCATGTGATGCATATTGTTACATATTGCATAGTGCACGTCATACATTGCATCATCGTCATTTATATGATTTATGGAACTGATTTTATGAAAAAGAATGATGAAAAAGCGTTTTAAAGAAAATGTTCCGTCCTGAAAAGAACACTTTCCATTGGTACCGTTTATTTCTGGCCAGCATGACCCGCTCCAGATCCGGGGTTAATTGATCTGATGATTATGACCGTTAAGGCCCAGAGAGAATAGACCTGATTATGATTATGACCGTACAGGCCCAGACCTAGTTATGACGATTATGACCGTACAGGCCCGGAGAGAATAGAACTGATGACTATGATTGATGATGTGACCGTTTTTGGATCTGGAAACAATAGATTCGAAGGGAAGAATACGACCGCCTCAGATCCGGATAGAATAGATCTGAATACTCTCTTGTTTTTATTGACGATGATGTTTTGAAAGAAAGAAAGAAAGAAAGAATTTATTCTCATATTTATCACGACGCATCCCATGTGCATACTCATGCATGTTGCATATAATGGCTTGTCGAATACTTGGTGCACTGTTACTTAGGCTAAGATGTTACGAATTGATATCTCCTAAGTTATGATTCTTAATGAGTTATGAGCTTGATACTTATGGATATTGGATGGAAGGTCAGGTATGTTACTAAGCCAAAACTTTTGGGGTTTGGTTCTTGCATGTACTTTCCATTTAATTCATGATTATTTATGGTTTACTTGCTGGTGACGTTGTCACTTACCCCTTATTTTTCCTCCTAGAACCCGCAGGAAATAGGGTCGAGTGGATCGAGGATGAGCCTTGGGTTCCCTATCCGTAGAAGAGCGAAAGAAGGACGACTTAAGGGTTTTTGCCATGATGGTCATGATTGATGAACTTTTTATGAACTTGTGTTGGAAACATTTACGTTCGGGTTTCTGCATTTTATGAACATGTTTGTAAGACTTGTGATGGATGTTTAGACTCTGTTATTTTGAAAGTTTTGATTCTGCCTCGGTTTCGCTTACTTGTTAAAGTGTAAGCATGAAGGTCCGCATACTTTGTTATAGACTAAGACATGTTATGGATTGACGCCTGGTACTCTCCGTAGCGAAGTACGGCGGGCGCACCGTATCCGGCTAGGCCGGGGTGCGGGGCGCTACAAATAGTTTTTACCTTACTCCGAAAATTATAAGTTCATCTTGTTAACCTTAACTATAACCCTTTGCAAAAATTTTTTATTAAACCCTATTTGTTATAACTCTGGTAAAGTATTTCTTAATACTTATAGTTTTACTACACACCATAACTAGCAAATTACGTAATTTCCATTTTAATAGTATACCTTAGGTATATGTGAATTTACTCTTCACATGATCATATCTTAAATCTAAAATCAATACTTATTGCTAAGGTTACGATCATTTCTAAAATCATTACCAGTGTGATAATTTAATATTGCAATTTAAATTCTAAAAGTCGTTCCTTATAGCTCAAATAAATACTTAAGTTCAAGACTATCTTATTGGAATTATTTCCATAGGATCATAAGGGACTTTTCCATTTCAATGGTTTATCCTTGTCCTCTAGGAAACAGTTTATTGGTTAGCGTTCCAAGGCAACCCTCTATTTGGTAATGGTATGGTTGATTTGGACGTTGCCTAACACAATTCTGTTTAGCTTAGTCTAAGGCTATCGCTCTCGTCTAAGATCATTTTTTTGCATCTGTGATCATTACTTAAATTCTAAGATCACTTCTTGAGTTCATCTCGTTGTTTCCTTTATGTGTCCGCAGTGGATCTAGAGCCATTGCTCTGATACCACATGTAGCGCCCCACTCGAAATTAGGGTTTTGGTCTGGTGCATCCACCATACTCTACTATGAGAAGTACTAACATCCATACCATACATGTACATGTCGGCATAATCATGAAAAGTCGTGACTTTTGGCACATCGATCGATCGATATGATCGATCGATGTTGGACAGAGAGCTCCAACTTTGCATCCTGCCAACATTGATCGGTCGATGTCACATTGATCGATTTATGTGATCGATCTATGTTGGACTGAGAGTTCCAACTTTGCATCCATACCACATCGGCAGATCGATATATACATCGATTAATTGATGTGATCGATCTATGTCCAACAGAACACTCAACTTTATTTCAGCTTTCACTTAGTTCGATCCAACTTACACATGGATCAATCCAAGTGATTTCTTAAAAGTTCAAAGTGTTCAAATCGTCTTTCAATCTCCCAGAAAACATCTTACATATTTTTATATAAGTTTGGAGCACATTTTAAAGTACTTTTGACGTACTTTTCTAACAATTCCTCACATGATCCAAACTTACATACAAACATTTCCAGACGTTAATAAACCAACCTCTCCACTATCAAACGAAGATAAAAACACATAACGGACCACTGACAAACGTCTTGAACTAGCCGATAGTACAATTTGTAGTTATATAAATGTAAATAGGGTGACAACCGTATTGAACTTCATATTTCACTACTGTTGATATGAACACATAAATGACATGCCATTATCTAACTTGTTACAAGTTCTTGGTGTGGTGCATTAATGGTCCTGCACCCAATCCCAGGATTTAAAAATGATGTAGAGAGTTTTCCAGGCTCTCATAGGAAGCGGCTCCACTTCCACACTCATATAGGTCATATTCATCAAGTGTGTACTGCAACACTCCACCATCTATAATGACTATGAATTATCCATTAAGAGATTTAAATCTTACCCTCAAACATGCAGTAAGTACTATCATCGGGCATCAAAACAGGAAAGGACATGTATGATAGTACTTAACGGAACTCTTCTACAACGTGTTTTTATCACATTGAACTCCGTTTGTAGGATATCGACTAATAGTGAGTTGGGTTCCTCTCATAGAGAGTTCACGTCAGATGGAATTAGTCCCATTCCTATCGATGTTCTTAGAACCATCTTACGGTTCAGTACTTTAGTTAAGGGTCTGCAAGGTTCAACTCGGCCATCACGTACTCCAAGTTGACGACCCCAGAATTAATCAAATCATGCACAATATTGTGTCTCAAATGGATGTGTCGGCTCTTCCCATTATATGTCTTATTCTTTGCTCGAGCGATCGCTGCCTATGAATCACAATGAACAAACGCAGAAGGCATAAGTTCAGTCTATATAGGAATATCAACAAATAAATTCCTTAACAGTTCCGCTTCTGAACATGCAAGTTCTAAAGCCACAAATTCTGACTCCATTTTTGATTTAGCTAGCCTTATAAGTTTATTTAGAATATTTCCACGAAATAGCACCACCACCAAAAGTAAACACATACCCACTAGTTGAGTTTATTTCATCATTATCTGTGACCCAATTGGCATCACAATAAGATTCTAACATTGCTGGAAAACCATTAAACGTGAGTCATAAATTCATAGTTCCTCTTAGATATCTCAATAATCATTTTAGAGCATCCCAATGTTCTTTACTAAGGTTATCAGTATATCTTGCTGACCTGTTTACAGAATATGCAATATCTGACCTAGTGCAATTTATTAGATACAATACACTATCAATGGTTCTAGCATATTCACATTAAGATACACTATCATTTTCAGCCTTTTTTAATCACATAAATGAATCATTTGGAGTGCTAACAGGTTTGACATCAAAGTGACTGATTTTTCTCAAAATCATTTCAACATAGTGAAATTGAGAAAGCATATACCTCCTGTTGAGAAAAAGAGTTTGAATGATTTACAAATGCATGATTTAAATGGTACGAGTTTACGAAATGCATAAATAAATTATTACTTGACACGTTTATGTGATATACATGCTTCATATGCTTATATATATTATTGTCGTACTAAAAAGCCATAAAGCGTTAAACCTTACATCATATGGCAAATATTTGTTGTCTTTGTACTATTCTCATGTGCCGCAATTAATGAACTAAACTAATTCATTAAGTAAAGTGCTTAAGTTAATGAACTAACTAGTTCATTAAATGGAGACATATTTGGTGGAAGCTATATGGCAACAAATCTGGAAATGGAAAGTCTTCTCCCCATATGCATTTACAAGTCATATAATATATATATATATATATATATATATGTATGTATATATCCATATTTTTTAAGAAAGGCACAATACACATATATTCCGACGTACCACCGACACGTCACTTATATTACAAACGTACGTCGACGTCACACCACTATATACACGTTATATTTATGAGTATATTCAGGTCTTATAATATATGATATAAGTCATGGTGACGTCAAAATTATAACAACATGTTACAAGGTCATAAACCAAAAAATTGTCGTATCGGGTAACTACCGAAACTTCACCGACATGTCACGTACTTGCCATGTAAAGATGGCCAGCCCATATACTTCAAAAAGGGCTAAACATTTCGTGGCTCACATGTTACAAACAGCCACAAAGTCATACCATGTTGGCACACACAAATCACCCACAATTTAGCCTAGATTTGCGGAGAATTCAAACTCAACTTCATTTTTGCATATAAGAATTTTTTTACTTAACCTCTATAGCTGAATAAACATCTCATTTTATGTATATTATGTGTGACATAATATATATTACATGTGCTAGAAGTTGGAATTTAATCAAATAAAAATCTCGCAATCGACAAAAGTCGAAAATTCGGTTTTCTACAAACATACACACATGGAACGTTTTTCAGACATAGATGTAACATTCATCTAGAAACTTTTTACACATTCAAGACATGTTAAAGTGTTCTAGAAAATTCAAAATAAGGCTGATTGTATTTACCATATATGTGTAAATATTGTGCATTATTTGACTAAGCTTGCCAAAATAAAATTTCAGTACATGTGCAGCCTCTCTTACTCGCCTACTACATCCGTGTTGCAGTTAGGATGGAGCTTATTTGGCACTTCAATTGGTGGAGGATATGCCACGCAAAAATGGTGACATTGAAGAGGGCACCACACAAGGAAAGAATTCAAAAGAGACACATGCTTAAAATTTCAGCACATGTCTACTAATGGTGGCTGATTTTCCCCTTGATTGCACTTCAATTGTCTTCCAAAATTGAAGGAGGATTAATGTGTGATTGTATGGTAATTATTTGATTAGAGTTTGAGCACATGTTTTCAGATTTTTGTTGGAATTTACAGCTCATTTAAAGGGTGCCAAGGTGGACCAATCAACAAGTGACAACTAAGCAAGGTCAAGTCATCCTTCCAATCATATTGCACCAAGTAAGCAAAATTGTGTCATCTTCTACACAAGAGAATCTTCCAAGGAAATTAAAGACAATTCTTAAGGTAGGAAGAAAGCCCTAGGGGGCGGCCAAACTGTAGCGCCCCAACCCGGACAGCGGAATCCGACCCGGTGCACCCGTCGTAGCTTACTGAGAAGACTACTAGACGTCTCATCTCTCAAATACACATCATCAGTGACGTAAGAGAAATAAATGCAGAAACATATCTCTTAAATCTAAATCATCAATGTAGCCCGTTAAAAGACAATATGAATACCCAAAAACTGTATTTGGTTGCAGCCATCTAAAACCTTCAATGAAATAAGAACCAGAATTAACAGAAACTATCTAATCAATCTCTCCATAAGGCCTATGCATCCCATTCTGCCCACTCGCCGTCATCCTCAATGAAAATCATATCATAACTGGGTTCATCTGCAAAACCAAAGGCAGTACCCTTAGCGAAAAACGCTAGCAAGTAACCCGCTTATAAGACATACGGGATCAACACATGGCAAGACATGAGTAATATATAATTCAAGGGAATTGTGGGGGCACATGTCTTGTAGAACTTCCAAATACATATAGGCAAATAACGTAATAAAGCAAGTACAGCAATTTGCACGCAAATAACAATTCATTGGCAATCAGATATCACTCACATTCATACCACCTTGACTCTCGTGATGCATGTCAAAATATGCACTACACGACACATTCACATATGCATGAACACTTTCTCTTTTAAAACAGTGCAATGCATGTCATAATGTCCGGTCACTTCACATAACTTTATACCCTGTAACGCGCCCCGGCTTATATTTCCATCCCGGTTTACGTTACAGCCAACTTTATACCCTGTAATGCACCTCGGCTTATATTTCCATCCCGATTAGCATTACAGACAACTTTATACCCTGTAACGCGCCCCGGCTTATATTTCCATCCCGGTTTACGTTACAGTCTTTTGTGCCCTGCAATGCACCCCGGCTTAAATTTCCATCCCGGTTAACATTGCAGGTCACCTTCGCAAATCTGTGCCGAAGCACCTTTCTTTTCAAATCAATATGCAAATGCACGTGCTATGATGCAAGACTCCTGATTTCATTCTCATTTCTCATTCTCGTATGCAATTCACATTCATATAAGTCATTCATGTACACATGCGCAAGTACAAACACACACGAGTTTTCACTAACTTACACGTCATCACTTAGGCTTCTACTATCGCGTCAACACTTAGTCATGACCCTAAGATCCATAACCTAAGGCAAATATCCCTAACCATTCTTCGTTGAACTCTCAAACACCTCGTACCTTCATCTCCTAACCCCTCTAAGTCATATACATTGAAATGCGATTCGAAAACCCCTTTCGAACCCCCCAAATTGATTCACCATCCTAAGCCATGTTCCCGAGACTTAAACTACCTTTAATCAGGTCTTAAGAAGCCTCTAAGGTCACCCAAAGGTTCCCCGAACTTCCCTCTTTCTTCCTCTATTTCCCACAAAATTGGCGGACTTCATTCCCTAGCTTCGATCGATCGATGTCCAACTGGGGACATCGATCTCTCCACTTTGATCGATCGATGTCCTACTGAGGACATCGATCTCTCAGGCTTACCCACATCGATCGATCGATGTCCTTCTGGGGACATCGATCTTTCCACTTCGATCGATCGATGTCCTACTGAGGACATCGATCTCTCAGCAACCTGTACATCGATCGATCGATGTCCAACTGGGGACATCGATCTCTGACATCGATCGATCGATGTCTGCGGTTCCTCCAAACTTCCTCTGCATTTTTTGCAACCACTGCAGAACCAAAAACACCAACAAATCCAAACATCGATCCATTCAATCCAAGCCTAATCCCTGCTAACATCCATGCTTAAACTATAGGTTCAAACACTTATACGCTATACCACACAACGATTCAAGCCTAGAACGCAATTATCCGACTCTCTCAATCCCAAAAAAATCTCGTCTTTCCCCTCAAACCCTTCACAACTATGAAATCACGCAATCACATCAAGAAGGGATTCAAGGGGTAGGGATTTGCAGGATTTCACATAGTCAACAACATCAACGAATGCTTTTTCATATACATCGGCCAAATCTCGAAACGAAAACACAAATCATATGCAAATATTCACAGAACGAGACTACTGCATGGTGATCCAATTTGATAACAAAATAGGCCAGTTTTCTTTCACAAAACGTAGGAACTTATAAGATGATTACTTGCCTTTGATTACTCGGAGACGGATTGGGAAACAAATGAAGGTAGGATCGGTTCCCAGAGACTATCTTCTTCCTCTACGTGGCTGGAACAGGAACGGCTAGGGTAGGGAGAAAAGGAGCGTCGATGTTTTCTGTAAAATAGAGAAACTGACGCTTTGTCAGTTTTTTATATGGGAAGGGAAAGGTTTGGTGTTTCTAAATTATATCCTATTTTCTTATTTATCTTAAAGGATAAACCTTTATTATTTAATTCTAAAATTAAATGCAATTTAATTCTAATACTTAATCTCCTCATTAATTTCCAATTAATCTCATACTTAATGTCTAATTCATTACCGTTGACCGTCATTAATCTCCTTTATTTCCTCCTTTGCCTTTTAATTATCCTACGGAGGGTGCGGGGCATAACATTCCACCCCCTTACAAAAAGTTTCGTCCTCGAAACTGGCATACCTTATTGGAAGAGATGTGGATATAACTCCTTCATTTGTTCTTCAAGCTCCCACGTGGCTTCACGCTCCGTATGGTTACTCCACTGAACTTTAACATACGGAATGACGCGTCGGCGTAGGACTTGATCCTTTCTATCCACAATCCTTATTGGATGCTCTTCATAGGTGACATCTTCTTTTACATCCAAGGGTTGGGCTTCAAGGACATGGCTCGGGTCCGATACATATTTCCGTAGCTGAGATACGTGAAATACGTTATGGACTTGGAACAAGCTCGGAGGCAAGGCTAGTCGGTATGCTCTTTCTCCAACTTTGCCTAGTACTTCGTAAGGGCCAATATATCTAGGGCTTAACTTGCCCTTCACTCCGAATCTTGTAACTCCCTTGGTTGGTGAGACTCGTAAATAAACCTTCTCACCTTCCTTGAACTCCAAGGGTCGCCTCTTGGTGTCAGCCCAACTCTTACTGCGATCTTGAGCCACCTTGAGTTTCTCTCTTATCACTTTCACCTTTTCAATTGTTTGCTCAACCAACTCTGGTACAGTGATCATCCTTTCTCCGACTTCATCCCAACAAACCGGGGATCTGCACTTGCGTCCGTACAATGCTTCAAATGGCGCCACGCCAATTGCACTGTGGTAGCTGTTGTTATAGGAGAACTCCATTAACTTCAGCATGCTATCCCAATTTCCTTTAAAGTCTAAGGCGCATGCTCTTAACATATCCTCCAAGGTTTGGATGGTCCTCTCAGATTGCCCATCCGTTTGTGGGTGGTAAGCGGTACTCATCCTTAACTCCGTACCCATAGCTTTCTGGAATGCCCTCCAGAATTTAGAGGTAAACTTGGGGTCACGGTCCGATACAATGCTGACTGGAACTCCGTGTAGGCTCACGATGTTATCCACATATATAATGGAAAGTTTCTCATACGACGTACCATGTGGCATAGCTATAAAATGAGCCGACTTTGTTAATCGGTCTACTATCACCCAGATCATCTCATTTCCATTTCTGGTCTTGGGTAATCCCATCACAAAGTCCATAGTTACGTGTTCCCACTTCCACTCCGGAATCTCTAGCGGCATCATCAAGCCACCAGGTCGTTGATGTTCGGCCTTGACTTGTTGGCACACCAAACACCTTTCAACATACCCCGCAATAGATCTCTTCATCCCTATCCACCAATAGTTTCTTTTGAGGTCCTTGTACATCTTAGTGCTCCCGGGGTGAATAGACATCCTTGAGTTATGCGCTTCTTGGAGCAATTCCGTTCGGAGTTTGTCTTTACCGGGCACGCATAACCGATTCTGAAACCATAGACTTCCGTCTCCTCGCAGCTGGAAGTCCTTAACTGACCCCGTGGATACTTTATCGCGGATTTCTTTCAGTGTTGGGTCCTCGTACTGCGCTTCTTTGATTCTGTCTACCAAGTCTGGGCTGATAGACAAAGCTGTAAGGACATTTGTCACTGAATCTACCAATTCAAGGTCAAACTCTTCTATCTCTCTTTCTAACGGAGATTGTCTCGCGTGGCTAGACTTTCTGCTCAACGCGTCTGCAACTCTGTTGGCCTTACCCGGATGGTAATTGATGGTCAGGTCATAATCCTTTAGTAACTCCAACCATCTTCTCTGTCTCATGTTTAACTCCTTCTGCGAGAATAGATACTTCAAGCTCTTGTGATCGGTGAACACAGCACATTTCTCTCCATATAGATAGTGTCTCCAGATCTTAAGAGCAAATACCACAGCTGCGAGCTCCAAGTCATGCGTCGGGTAATTCTGCTCATATGGTTTCAACTGTCTTGACGCGTACGAAATAACTCGTTCATTTTGCATCAAGACACACCCTATAAACAGAAAGTTAATTCAGGACTAGCATAAGTATATACAATGCATTAATTGTAATGGTGTACATACCTAGTCCTTTCTTGGACGCGTCGCTATAGATCACAAAACCGTCGGTGCCGGAGGGTTGTGCCAACACCGGGGCTGTGGTCAATCTCTTTTTGAGCTCGGTAAAGCTTTGCTCGCATTCAGCAGTCCATTCGAACTTAGTCTTCTTCTGTGTAAGTCGGCTCAATGGAACTGCTATTGTTGAGAAACCCTCAACGAACTTCCTGTAGTAGCCTGCCAAGCCTAGGAAGCTTCTGACTTCGGTCACATTGGTGGGTCTTGGTCATTCAGTGATGGCTTCTATCTTCTTAGGATCTACTAAGATCCCATCTTCCGAAATCACGTGACCAAGAAAGGCTACACTTCTTAGCCAGAATTCACACTTACTGAATTTGGCATAAAGTTGCTGTTGTCTCAGAATTTGTAACACCACTCTTAAGTGTTCAGCGTGTGCTTGCTCGTCAGGAGAATAGACTAGGATGTCATCAATGAACACCACCACAAATTGATCGAACTGCTCTCGGAATACGGTGTTCATCAAGTCCATAAAGGCCGCTGGGGCATTGGTCAGTCCGAAAGGCATCACTAAGAATTCATAATGTCCGTATCTAGTCCGAAAAGCAGTTTTAGGAACGTCTCCCGCTTTCACCAGCAACTGATGGTACCCTTGACGAAGGTCAATCTTTGAGAACCAACGAGCTCCCTTTAATTGATCAAATAAATCCTCGATCCTTGGCAAGGGATATTTGTTCTTGATAGTAATCTTATTCAGCTCACGGTAGTCAATACACAATCTCATGCTACCATCCTTCTTCTTTACAAATAGAACTGGAGCTCCCCACGGTGATACACTGGGGCGTATTAATTTCTTGTCCAACAGCTCTTGAAGTTGTCCTTTAAGCTCCTTAAGTTCCGCTGGAGCCATTCTGTAGGGTGCCTTAGATATAGGCTCGGCTCCGGGTATCAAATTGATCTCAAACTCCACTTCTCTTGCTGGCGGAACTCCCGGCAAATCATCCGGAAATACATCCTTGAACTCATTGATCACCGGAATTTGATCTATAGGGGGAACCTCCTGCTTCGCATCCAATGCATATACCATAAATCCCTCTGCTCCTTTCTGTAAGGCTTTAAAGGCCTTAATCGCCGTCATGTATATCTTCTTTGGAGCTTTGGTTATCTTGACGTTTCCTTGGACCGTTATCTCATTCATATCGGGGTCCTTAACAGTCACTTGCTTGAGTTTACAGTCAATATTGGCATGATTCTTGGTCAGCCAATCCATGCCCAATATTACATCAAAATCCCTCATCGAAATTGGGACTAGTGTCACTGAAAATAGTTTTCCGTCCAATTCCAACTCACAATCTTTGTACTGGTGGTGAGAAACCAGTACTTGTTCTCCTGCTGCCTGTACCCTAAATGGGTTCTCAAGCCATTCGGGTAGACAGTCGAGTCCTTTGGCGAAACGCTTAGAAATGAAGGAGTGACTAGCTCCACTATCAAACAACACATTTGCGGGTACTTTGTTAACTAGAATCACACCTAAACATGAAAAGGTAGCACATAAAGACTTCACATAAAACACATATTCATTCATCAACTTAAAGGACTAAAATTCAGCTTAAGCAACTATTATTAAACTTAAGTCGTACCTGTCACGACGTTGGCATCCTCCTGTACCTCAGCGTCCGTCATCGCATGGACTCTCGCATTAGGCCTGCCTCTCTGCTGCTGGGCCGGCCCTGCTGCTGCCTGAGGTTTAGTATTCCATTCTGGGCAATCTTTAATCCTATGGCCCGTTTTCCCACATTTGAAGCATGCTCCACTTACCTTCCAACATTCGCCCACGTGTCTTTTATGGCAGTGTGGGCATTCTGCAGGTGCTTGCCGATCAGGATGGTTTAGTTGCGGTGCCCTTTGCACTGGCCCCGCCTGCCCTTTTCTGGGGATCTTGACCCAACGTCCGGGTCTACTTCCACCCCGCTCTACTCTCGGCCTCTTACTCGATTCTTCACGAGCTTCTCTGTTCTGTGATCGTCGCATGTCACTCTCCACTCGGTAACATGCGTCCAACATCTCCTCAAATGTTTTCAGACTTGACCCCGCGATTGCTGTCCGTATGCGGGGGTTCAACCCTTCTTCAAATTTCAACATTTTCATCCTGTTGTTTTCCAAAACCAAGGGTGTGAATTTTCCCAAGGCGTGGAACCTGTCCGCATAGTCAGAAACAGTCATTCTCCCTTGCTCAAACCTGTCAAACTGCCTCATCTTTTCTAGAACGGCGGTCTCAGGCACATAGTAGTCCTTGTAGGCTTTCACAAACTGCCTCCACTGAATAGGAGGGGTCATCTTTGGCAGGATGCCGCTCCACCAGGCATTTGCTCTGCCAATCAGTAACGGGGTGGCCACATCCACCTTCAGATCTTCAGGCACTTGCACAAGCCTGAAGCACTTCTCCACTTCGTCAAGCCAGAACCCAGCTACCTCTGGGTCAGTGGTCCCTTCGAAATTAGGGGCATGCATCTTGCGCATCTCCCCAATATAATATCTGATGCCTTGTTGAGGAGGTGGTGGAGGAGGTTGTTGTGGTTGTTGCTGCTGCTGAGCAACCCCTTACGCTATCACTGTGATAGCGTCTATCAATGCTTGTGGGACTAGGACCGGTGGTGGTGGAGGGTTATTGTCCCCGTTGCCACCGTTTCCTTGGTTGTCACGTCTAGGAGGCATTTTCTGCAATATCACGTTGGTTAGTATCCAGCAGTTTCTAGAATAAGTACTTGGGTCCATAACGTGATACGAAGCGGAATTTACGAACTAAAATAATTTACATTTATTACTTATACTTAGTCGCACTCGTACACACACCCATCCCAATCAAACTTAAATCTAAGATTACATACTTAGACTTAAAGATCAACTTAAGGTGAAAATCATAACTTGAGACTCTACATGTCATAACCTAGGTCTCCGAGGTAGATCTGAAGCCTAGGCTCTGATACCACCTGTAGCGCCCCGACCCGGACAGCGGAATCCGACCCGGTGCACCCATCGTAGCTTACTGAGAAGACTACTAGACGTCTCATCTCTCAAATACACATCATCAGTGACGTAAGAGAAATAAATGCAGAAACATATCTCTTAAATCTAAATCATCAATGTAGCCCGTTAAAAGACAATATGAATACCCAAAAACTGTATTTGGTTGCAGCCATCTAAAACCTTCAATGAAATAAGAACCAGAATTAACAGAAACTATCTAATCAATCTCTCCATAAGGCCTATGCATCCCATTCTGCCCACTCGCCGTCATCCTCAATGAAAATCATATCATAACTGGGTTCATCTGCAAAACCAAAGGCAGTACCCTTAGCGAAAAACGCTAGCAAGTAACCCGCTTATAAGACATACGGGATCAACACATGGCAAGACATGAGTAATATATAATTCAAGGGAATTGTGGGGCACATGTCTTGTAGAACTTCCAAATACATATAGGCGAATAACGTAATAAAGCAAGTACAGCAATTTGCACGCAAATAACAATTCATTGGCAATCAGATATCACTCACATTCATACCACCTTGACTCTCGTGATGCATGTCAAAATATGCACTACACGACACATTCACATATGCATGAACACTTTCTCTTTTAAAACAGTGCAATGCATGTCATAATGTCCGGTCACTTCACATAACTTTATACCCTGTAACACGCCCCGGCTTATATTTCCATCCCGGTTTACGTTACAGCCAACTTTATACCCTGTAATGCACCTCGGCTTATATTTCCATCCCGATTAGCATTACAGACAACTTTATACCCTGTAACACGCCCCGACTTATATTTCCATCCCGGTTTACGTTACAGTCTTTTGTGCCCTGCAATGCACCCCGGCTTAAATTTCCATCCCGGTTAACATTGCAGGTCACCTTCGCAAATCTGTGCCGAAGCACCTTTCTTTTCAAATCAATATGCAAATGCACGTGCTATGATGCAAGACTCCTCATTTCATTCTCATTTCTCATTCTCGTATGCAATTCACATTCATATAAGTCATTCATGTACACATGCGCAAGTACAAACACACACGAGTTTTCACTAACTTACACGTCACCACTTAGGCTTCTACTATCGCATCAACACTTAGTCATGACCCTAAGATCCATAACCTAAGGCAAATATCCCTAACCATTCCTCGTTGAACTCTCAAACACCTCGTACCTTCATCTCCTAACCCCTCTAAGTCATATACATTGAAATGCGATTCGAAAACCCCTTTCGAACCCCCCAAATTGATTCACCATCCTAAGCCATGTTCCCGAGACTTAAACTACCTTTAATCAGGTCTTAAGAAGCCTCTAAGGTCACCCAAAGGTTCCCCGAACTTCCCTCTTTCTTCCTTTATTTCCCACAAAATTGGCGGACTTCATTCCCTAGCTTCGATCGATCGATGTCCAACTGGGGACATCGATCTCTCCACTTCGATCGATCGATGTCCTACTGAGGACATCGATCTCTCAGGCTTACCCACATCGATCGATCGATGTCCTTCTGGGGACATCGGACATCGATCTTTCCACTTCGATCGATCGATGTCCTACTGAGGACATCGATCTCTCAGCAACCTGTACATCGATCAATCGATGTCCAACTGGGGACATCGATCTCTGACATCGATCGATCGATGTCTGCAGTTCCTCCAAACTTCCTCTGCGTTTTCTGCAACCACTACAGAACCAAAAACACCAACAAATCCAAACATCGATCCATTCAATCCAAGCCTAATCCCTGCTAACATCCATGCTTAAACTATAGGTTCAAACACTTATACGCTATACCACACAACGATTCAAGCCTAGAACGCAATTATCCGACTCTCTCAATCCCAAAAAAATCTCGTCTTTCCCCTCAAACCCTTCACAACTATGAAATCACGCAATCACATCAAGAAGGGATTCAAGGGGTAGGGATTTGCAGGATTTCACATAGTCAACAACATCAACGAATTCTTTTTCATATACATCGGCCAAATCTCGAATCGAAAACACACAAATCATATGCAAATATTCACAGAACGAGACTACTGCATGGTGATCCAATTTGATAACAAAATAGGCCAGTTTTCTTTCACAAAACGTAGGAACTTATAAGATGATTACTTGCCTTTGATTACTCAGAGACGGATTGGGAAACAAACGAAGGTAGGATCGGTTCCCGGAGACTATCTTCTTCCTCTACGTGGCTGGAACAGGAACGGCTAGGGCAGGGAGAAAAGGAGCGTCGATGTTTTCTGTAAAATAGAGAAACTGACGCTTTGTCAGTTTTTTATATGGGAAGGGAAAGGTTTGGTGTTTCTAAATTATATCCTATTTTCTTATTTATCTTAAAGGATAAACCTTTATTATTTAATTCTAAAATTAAATGCAATTTAATTCTAATACTTAATCTCCTCATTAATTTCCAATTAATCTCATACTTAATGTATAATTCATTACCATTGACCGTCATTAATCTCCTTTATTTCCTCCTTTGCCTTTTAATTATCCTACGGAGGGTGCGGGGCATAACACAAACGGAGATAAAAAGGAGAAGATGTGCAAGACAAGGCCAAGATACAATTCACATTCTCTAAAGTGCAAAAAGCTACACTACTCTCTTCTTCTTTCTTTCTTCTTCTTCTTAGTCTGAAGCCTATTGTTCATATATTCTACATATTGTATAGGCTTTGAATATATCACCCATACACGTTCATTCTTGTAAAAGGTTGATCAAGGTGTGATCAAACCTTCATTCAATAGGTGGTGGTGTTCATGATTGATTTGCTTGATTGTTTTGGTTGTAAAAGGGTGGAGTTAGTGTTTAGTGATAACTGAGGAAGGTGTCATCAAAGACTGGAGTAGGTTGTTTTAATTGAACCAACATAAAATTCTTGTTGTTCTTACTTTTAAGCAATTTACTTTCAGTTTCCAGTTTTCTGCATCAATTTTATTGCAACGGTAAAAATAGGAAACGATTTTCAAAAATCATAAAATTTTGTAGAAACATAGCCACATGTCCTAGTTTTCATTTGGAACAATTTTCACCTCATTTGGATAAGTATTAGTTAGTCAAACATTATAAGTTCTGAGACTAGTGCCATCTGAATCTCAGACTTGCAAAGGTTGAGAACATCAACGCTTTTGACATACTTGCCAAAGGAATTTTGAAAAACTGTTTCAACCCCTTAAGTACATATCCTAAGGGTCCTATCATAAAATTTTCAGATCATTTGGAGTTGTAAATTATTAGGAATAAATTTTTATGACACATACATAACATTTGAAAGTACTTTGTCACCAAATTTCATGATTTTTGGAGGTCTACAGCTTAATCATTCAGTTAATGAAAAACCGGGTCTGAAAACAGAATCTGCTTTCAGAAGTGGATAATTGGTAACAAAAAGTTTTAAAAACCAATTTTCCCGCACCCACCATTCAACCCCTCTTCTAATGGGGGCTATACAAGTCCTACAAGTGGTATCAGAGCGCAGGTTCACTCACGACTAGAAGATATAACAATCTTTGTGAGATAACATCCACTAGCCAGAAAACCGAACAAGAAGGTATGTCAAGCCAAAGGCCTCCACCTTTTGATAATGAGGTAAATTTCGATTCCGATTCCGATTCTGAACCATTGTATCATGATTTGTATGTTCAATATCTTGAATTGCATAAGTTTGCTAAGACTCTTGCAAAAGAAAAGAAACGCTTAATTGAAGACAAGAAAATGTTAGAATCCTCTAACACAAATCTTGTATCTCAATTAAACTGTTGTAACCCAATTGGGGAATCTTTTTGTACCTATGATCTATGTAAAAGAATATGTGACAAGATAAGATTGCAACTATAATTTATTGAGCCGATGACTATTATCATTATAGATTACGTTACGAGAAGTAATATTTGTATATGTTATACGAACATGAATATTGAACCATGAGGAGAGGACCAATTCACCCCCAAAATGCTTGGAAGGTTTCGGCCCCAAGGTTAGGAAAGGCCCAATTTAATTTCTTAAAAATTGTTAGGACCATCTTCTAAGTAAGATAATAAGCCTTAGAACATGTGGGTAATAGCAAGAGGACTTGGTTGCAACACAAAATTTCTTTTCTCTTTTCTTTCGGCCCTTAGCCCAAAGAGGGCTTCAACATTTGCCAAATTAGTTATTTTAAGAGAAATAAAAAGGAAAAAGAAACTAAAAACAAATTAAATAGAACAACTATTTAAAGGGGATTACCCTAATTAAGGCATGTTGGGGTCTTTAAAGACCCCAACTGCCGGCTGATTAAGGGGGGAGGCCAATTAAGAGGGTTGTTACTCTACTATAGTTAATAGGTACCTAACCAAGGTTCAAGTAACTAAGGTTAGTTCAAAAAGTAACTATGGTTAGCATAAAGTAACCAAGGTTAGTAGAAAATTAACCTTGGTTAACTAAAAAGTAACCAAGGTTAGAGATTTAATTTGTGTAACTAAGGTTAATTCCTTAACCTTACTATAGTGAAACCCTCACCCCACCCTTTTACCCCAACGGCTACAAAATAGTAGCCAAGAGAAAGTTCCCTCTAAAGAAAACAATCTCCATCTCACAACATTCAACAAGAAACACTCCTCTCTTCCTTCATCCCTAAACCACACGGTCAAAGGGCACACCAAGGAGGCTAAGATTCATACAAGTTCAAGAAGAAATAGGTAAGTGCACCCTCAACCATTCAAGGAAAACTCTTATATTTTATCTAGTTTAAAGACTCACTCCTCTCTTTTGCCCTTAACCGTGACCTTCAATGGTCACTAGGCTCAAGAATCTCAAGCCTTTAAGGACTCTAGCTTAGAGAAGCTTGGATACCACTCAAGCTCCTTTTGGTAAGTCATCTAGCCTTTTTCTAAGTGGATATTTTAGTTAAAGGTATAAACTAATCTTGCTCCTTTTTTCTCTTCCTCACCGTGGGAATGCATGCATAGAGAGGAGAAAGATTTCAACTTTTCCTACACCTATCCAAGAAGAGTAAGAAAAAAAGGCAAGTACACTATACTCTTTGTGGCTTGAATGTGAGAGTGTGTGCATGAATGGCTAGTTAAACTTAAGATCTAATCTTAGTTGATATGTGCTAAGTTTGAATGCTTAAACTTTCGGCCTAGGGCCATTTTGGGGTGTAGGTGTGAGATTTTGTTCAAAAGATGTAATCTTTGTGGATTATATGTACTATTATGTGTTAATCTAAGTTGGACGTGTTAAAGATCTTTTCTTTTCCATGATGGGGGCACACGGTGGAAAGGGTGAAGGAAATGAGTGTGATTTTGCATGAAAAATGATAACTTAGTGGTAAAGTGGAGACAAGGTTTTGCTCTTGTTATGTGTTAAGCTTAGCATGTTCTTGGATACACCATTTTGTCTTGCATGCATCGAACAAGGGGCTGTTGGTGAAGGGTGCGTGTGCACCCAAAATCGTTGCTAAGTGTTGTATTAGTAGGAAGGTGGTATGTTAGCCAAAGAATGATGTATGGGGGTGTACAAACTGTTTTTGTATGGGGTTTTCATGTGATGTTGGTAGCATGTTGAGCCTGTAAATTTTCTATAAAAAGAGTAAGTTGATGCTTATTTAAGTGCTCATTACAAAAATGCAAGTTAAGTTCATTTAGGAAGGAAATATGACAAACTAGGGAATTTACTGGAACAGGACAGAAATTTGGGCTGTTTTGAGAGACCTGAAAAGAGACATTAGGAACTTTAAATTTAGTTGATTTTTGGTGTGACATTAGTTTTATGTCTATATTAGATGTGAGAGCTGAAATGTCATTAAAAGGAGCTACGGTTTATTTTTAATAAATTTCCTAGTAAGATTGGTCCTGCCGAGAACACTGTACTAGACAGAATTTAAGTAACTCGTTAAGCAGCCTAGAAATGGACCTTAGAAGTATACAAATTAGCCAATTTTCGGTATGACACTAATACTATGAATGAAGTAAAGGTAAAAGTTGGAATTTTGACAAAATGGGTTACGGTTTATTTTTAATGAATTTTCTAGTAAAGTGGGTCAGGCTGAAATTCGCTGGGCTGACAGAATTAGTGTGGTATGTTGCATAATCTGAAATTGGACCTTAGAAAAATGCAATTGGGCCAAATTTTAGTAAGATGCTAGTCCAATGAGTTTATTAAGCTGGAGAGTTAGAATTACGGAAAAAGGATTGGTCACACTAAATTTTATAGCAAAATTGGTCATTCCAGAGTTCAGTTTGTAACCGCTTTATGAAAAAGGGAAAATGATTCCCTTATCGATATCGTAATTCCGTAAAATTTTCACGGCAATCACTTACGACATATATGAAGGAGTACATGCGAACCATTTGGTTTAAAATGATTATTTTAATAGGGAATCACGAAGGAGAAGTTGACGCCACTAAGCTGGAAATTTTCGAGCATAGCGACGAGATGTACCTATATGTGTATGTAACGTATTATGCCATGGTTTGCATACTACATGTCATGCATTGCATCATCGTCACTTACATGATTCACGGCATTGATTTTATGTGAAAGAAAGATGAAAAGCGTTTTCAAAAAGATGATTTTGTTTTTAAAAGAACGCTTCCCCACCGGTACCGTGTGTGAGTATGAACTTGGCCAGTAAGAACCCGCCCAGATCCGGGTTAAGTGATCTGACAGTATGACCGTTCAGGCCCAGAGATAATAGGCCTGATGATGACCGTTCGGGCCTGGAGAGAATAGACCCGATAAGAAGATGACGTTACCGTTCCGAATCCGGGAATAATAGATTCGAAGGGGAGACGTTACCGCCTCAGATCCGGGAAGATAGATCTAAACTCTCTATTGTTTTATGACGATGATGATTTGAAAGAAAAGCATGAAAAGATCATATTCTCATTCTTATCATGATGCATCACACGTACATATGCATGCATGTTACATTCATTGAATCATTGTGTAGTGACACATGATACTTAGATTAGGTTGTGATGATCTCGTAGACCCTAAGTATGACTTCCTTAAGTGATGATTCTTGTTATGTTATGATGCGAGTTACAATCTTTTATTGTTATATTCTGTACTAAGTAACGATTCTATTTAAGTTATGATCTTGATGCATTAAGTGATGATCCCTATCGAGTATTGGACGAATGACAGGTATGCTTTTAAACCGAATTTTTGGGGTTCGGTTCTTGTACGCACTTTCTATTTAATCCTCAATTATTATAGTATACTTGCTGGTGACTTTGTCACTCACCCCCTATTTTTCCTCCCAGAGGTTGCAGGGGACAAAGTAGAATGGATCGAGGACGTACCTAGGGTTCCCTACCCGTGAGTGTAGTGAAGGATGGACGGACTTAGGAGACCTGACTTGCCAGCTCTGATTGATGACTGAATTATGTATTTGGGATGGAAAACATTTGCTTTTGTCACTTTGATACATTTGATCTGGGTTGTAAACTTTGAATGGTCGCGAGGATGTTTTTAATTTGAATTTTTAAATTCTGCCACGGTTTCGCTTACTTATTTACGTGTAAGCACGAAAATCCATGCATCTATATCATGGATCATGACAAGTATAGATGACGCCTAGTACTCTCCTTAGTGAAGTACGGCGGGTGCACCGACTTCGGCAGGGCCAGGGTGCGGGGCGCCACAGGTGGTATCAGAGCTAAGGCTCCAGATCCGTGCAGAATATAGAATTAAGTTATGATTGCAGTCAACTAAGTTTGATCTTAGATCTAAGTTCTGATCTTAGATGAGAGTTGACCTTAGAATAGGATAACTTAGACTGGAAAATTAGGGTACGACCCATTGATGATGCCCTAATTAATGACCAATCACAGAATTTAATTTATAACGTATGCACGTATATGCTCCTCCGATATGCTAAATTAAATTCTGCTACTATTTATGACATTCCCGTATTGAATAAAGCCGACACTACATACTGCAGATGGTGCGACCCAGAGGCAGACCAGCAAGAGCTAGGCCCGAGGTGCAGGAGCCTATCCCTCCTCCACCCGCTCAGGTCCCTCCACCCCCGCCGCCGCAAGGCCAGAATCCAACGCCAGTTCAGAACGTCCCTTCACCCTAAGAACCTTTTCCACCAATGATGCCGGATATTAACGCTTTCCAAAACTTTTGCCAAACAGTCACCTAAATTGGGCAAGTAATACTGCAACAGAATAACCCTCAACCTCACGAGCCGGTCAGAGATGCTCAGTACTATTTTGAAAAGCTAAAGAGAGCCAACGTTCCGCCATTTGAAGGGAAGTCAGATCCTGATGCCGCTGAGAAGTGGCTTGATGAGGTGGAAAATTGCTTCGAACTAATTAGAGCCCCGAAAGAAGTAAAGACTCAGGCAGTTAGACCTTTTCTGTTAGGAGAGGCCAACCAATGGTGGAAGGCCAATCTACAAGCTTTGCCAAGACCAATTTCCTGGGAGAGGTTCTTACAGGAATTCAATAAGTTTTACATACCACCCTCAGTCAAACTACAGAAAATACATGAGTTTGAATCCCTATTGCAAGAATCCAGAATGACGGTTGCTGACTACGCTAATAAATTCATAGCTCTGGGAAGATTTCAACCATCCACCATGAACGATGAAGAAACCAAAATGTTGAAATTCGAGAGAGGACTGAACCCTAGAATCCAAACGTGGCTAGTTAATGCCAATCCAGCAAACTTTGGTGCCCTTCTCGATGCCTATTACAAAATTGAAAGAGATATCATCCGCCGGGATGAGTTTAGTCAAAAGAGAGGAAGAGAGGTGTCTGGAAGCGGAGGGCCCCATAAGTCCGCAAAGCAAAATACAAAGGGCCCAGGGCGTCAAGTGAAGAATAGATTTCAACGCCGCTCTCAAAAGAATCAATCACAAAATCAAGGACAACAATCGCCATTTCAAGTTGCTCTCATTGCTGTAAGCGCCACGTGGGAGAATGTTATATACAAGCAGGGAAATGTTTTGGATGCGGTAAGACAGGGCACATCTTTAAGGACTGTCCAAACAAAGGAACCACCTGCTTTGGATGCGGGAAAACAGGACACATAGCCAGAGAGTGTCCAGAGAAGGGGGCCCAGCAGCAACAACAGCCGCCAAAGCCTCAGCGTTAGTGTAACAACGTACGAGTTCACGCTATGACTGATGCAGCTGCTGAAGAGGCCAATGACATGGTGACAGGTATTTTCAGAGAATCGTACTAATTTTTCTTTTACAAATACTGTTGCCTTATGGTTGCTTAGTACGTATTGTATGATTCAGGAGCTATACTAGTATGTTCAGTACCTGCCAACGTGTTATTTGATAGTGGCACTAGCCACTCTTTCATATCCAAGAGATTTGCAAAGAATATTGAGAAAAACCAACCTATAGTGATGCACCTTATAGAATCCAAGCAGCTGGGGAACAGGTGCTTGTAGCTCACCATGTTTTCAAAAATTGTGAACTTGAGTTTGATAATCATCGGTTTAACGCCGATTTGATTTCCATACCCATGACGGACTTCGATGTAATTCTTGGAATGGACTGGCTCTCCAAGAATTATGCCAACATCGATTGTAATGAAAAACAAGTTACCTTTAAGGACCCCACACGTAAAGAAGTAACCTTCCAAGGAGGATCGAAGTTACGGAAGTGTCCTAAGAACATTTATGTAAATGCGATCTGCGCTAGTAAAGCATTAAGGAAAGGACATGAAGGATATCTCGTCTATGCAATAAATACGGATCAAGCACCCTCAGATCTGTCCCAAGTCCCAGTAGTTTGCAAATACCCAGATGTTTTTCTAGAAGAGTTGCCAGGTCTTCCTCCGGAACGGGAGATATCTTTTGAAATCAACCTGGTTCCAGGAGCTGAACCAATATCAAAGGCTCCCTACAGAATGGTACCTACGGAACTAAAAGAGCTGAAGGAGCAGCTACGCGAATTGCTAGAAAAGAAACTGATTCGCCCAAGTGTTTCACCTTGGGGAGCTCCCGTACTGTTCGTCAAGAAGAAGGACGGAAGTATGCGGTTATGTATTGACTATAGGGAGCTCAACAAGATCACTATAAAGAATAAGTACCCTTTGCCAAGGATCGACGATCTGTTCGATCAGCTTAGGGGGCAAGGATTTTCAGTAAAATTGATCTTCACTCAGGATATTTCCAGTTGAAGATCAAGGCTGAAGACGTCCAAAAAACTGCATTCAGAACCCGTTATGGACATTACGAATTTTTAGTAATGCCATTCGGACCGACCAACGCCCCTGCATCATTTATGGATCTAATGAATCGAGTCTTTCAAGACCAACTAGACAAGTTCATCGAGTCTTCATCGACGACATTTTGATATATTCACCGGATGAAGAGACCCATGCAAACCATTTAAGGGTTGCTCTGGACATTCTACGAAGGAAACAACTGTATGCAAAGTTTAGTAAATGCGAATTCTGGCTACGAAGTGTAGCATTTCTGGGGCATGTAATATCTAAAAAAGGTATATCGGTGGACCCCAAGAAAATCGAGGCAATCACGGAGTGGCCCAGACCGACAAATGTTACAGAAGTACGAAGTTTTTCGGTCTCGCTGGTTACTATCGGAAGTTCATGGAAGGATTCTCTCGAACCGCTATGCCTCTGACCCGTTTGACCCAGAAGAAAACCAAATTTGAATGGACCTCAGATTGCGAAAAGAGCTTTACTGAATTGAAGAAGAAGCTGACCTCCGCCCCAGTTTTAGCACAACCCATTCCTGGAGAAAACTTTGTTGTATATAGTGATGCTTCTAAGAACGGGCTGGGATGTGTACTAATGTAGAAAGATTGAGTGATTGCATACGCATCCCGACAATTAAAGCCATTTGAATAGAACTACCCTGTACATGACCTCGAATTAGCAGCCGTGGTCTTTGCACTGAAAATATGGAGGCACTATCTATACGGTGAAAAGTGCGAAATTTTCACAGACCACAAAAGCCTCAAGTATCTATTCACTCAAAAAGAGCTTAACATGTGACAGCGAAGACGGCTAGAATTAATGAAAGACTACGACCTCTCAATTCAGTATCATCAGGGGAAAGCCAACAAGGTAGCTGATGCATTAAGTAGAAAAACAAGCCATCCACGCCAACCACCTTTGCAGCGAGACATGGAAGAATTTGATCTAGAAGAGGTTGATTCAATTGAAGGCATGCTCGCAAAGTTGGTGATAATTCATTCACTAATAGACAAAATTAAATAGAGGCAAGAAAAGGATGAAACCTTAAAGAAGATAAAGGACCGGGTACGAATGAAACCCACCGAAGAACTTAAGGTTCAAAACGACAACAGTTTGTGGTTTCGAGAAAGATTGTGTGTACCCAATGACGAAGACATACTGAATGAAGTTCTTAAGGAAGCTCACAATTCGCGATTATCTATCCACCCTGGAGCAAATAAAATGTACCAAGATTTGAAACGACGATTCTGGTGGGTTGGCATGAAAAGACAGATTGCGGAATTCGTGGAAAAGTGCCTCGTTTGCCAGAAGGTGAAAGCAGAACATCAGAAACCCGCTGGGTTGCTACAGCCTCTCGAAGTTCCCGAATGGAAGTGGGACCACATTACTATGGATTTTGTTACTGATCTGCCCAGGACGAGAAGCGGTTACGATACCATTTGGGTGGTTGTTGATCGTCTAACAAAGTCCGCCCATTTCATGGCTATGACAATCAAGGCTCCAACGGAGAAATTGGCTACGATGTATGTGGAACAAATTGTGAGTCTTCATGGAGTACCCCTAAGTATCGTGTGTGACCGCGATCCTCGTTTCACATCACAATTCTGGACAGCTTTTCAGAAAACAATGGGCACTGAGATCCACAAGAGCTCGGTATTCCATCCCCAAACTGATGGTCAATCGGAAAGGACCATTCAGACATTGGAAAACATGTTGCAATCCTACGTACTTGACTTTGGGGGAAGCTGGGATCGAAGTCTCAAGCTAGTAGAATTTTCTTATAACAACAGTTACCATCGATCCATAGGGATGGTCCCGTACGAAGCACTCTATGAAGGAAATGCCGTTCTCCGCTCTACTGGGATGAAATAGGAGATAAGATTCTCACTAGATCCGATCTAGTAGAACATACTCGAGAGAAAATAAAAATCATAAAGCAAAAGTTACAAGCGGCCCAAGATAGAAGCAAGGTTTGGGCAGATGAAAAGTGGCGACCGTTAGAATTTCAAGTTGGGGAAAAAGTGTTTCTAAATGTATCGCCGACGAAGGGTGTTAAAAGATTCGGTATTAAGGGGAAGTTAAGCCCAAGATTTAATGGGCCATACGAGGTTCTTGAAAAGATTGGAGAAGTTGCTTATCTACTCGCTCTACCGCCCATGCTATCTCAAATACATGATGTGTTTCATTTATCTCAACTACGACGATATGCACACGATCCTAGCCATGTCATAAAGGATCAACCTTTGAAGCTGGAAGCCGACACAACATATGAGGAAGAACCAGAAAAGATAGTTGATCGTAGGGAAAAGGTGCTAAAGAAACGATCAATACCAATGGTCAAGGTGCAATGGAAGAACCATTCTGTAGATGAGTCTACCTGGGAAATAGAAGAGAACATGAAGAACTTGTACCCTCACCTCTTTGATTAACACTTTCAAGTTTCGAGGACGAAACTTATAATAAGGAGGGGAGGATGTTGTAACCCAATTGGGGAATCTTTTTGTACCTATGATCTATGTAAAAGAATATGTGACAAGATAAGATTGCAACTATAATTTATTGAGCCGATGACTATTATCATTATAGATTACGTTACGAGAAGTAATATTTGTATATGTTATACGAACATGAATATTGAACCATGAGGAGAGGACCAATTCACCCCCAAAAAGCTTGGAAGTTTTCGGCCCCAAGGTTAGGAAAGGCCCAATTTAATTTCTTAAAAATTGTTAGGACCATCTTCTAAGTAAGATAATAAGCCTTAGAACATGTGGGTAATAGCAAGAGGACTTGGTTGCAACCCAAAATTTCTTTTCTCTTTTCTTTCGGCCCTTAGCCCAAAGAGGGCTTCAACATTTGCCAAATTAGTTATTTTAAGAGAAAGAAAAAGGAAAAAGAAACTAAAAACAAATTAAATAAAACAACTATTAAAAGGGGATTACCCTAATTAAGGCATCTTGGGGTCTTTAAAGACTCCAACCGCCGGCTGATTGAGGGGGGGAGGCCAATTAAGAGGGTTGTTACTCTACTATAGTTAATAGGTACCTAACCAAGGTTCAAGTAACTAAGGTTGGTTCAAAAAGTAACTATGGTTAGCATAAAGTAACCAAGGTTAGTAGAAAAGTAACCTTGGTTAACTAAAAAGTAACCAAGGTTAGAGATTTAATTTGAGTAACTAAGGTTAATTCCTTAACCTTACTATAGTGAAACCCTAACCCCACCCTTTTACCCCAACGGCTACAGCATAGTAGCCAAGAGAAAGTTCCCTCTAAAGAAAACAATCTCCATCTCACAACATTCAACAAGAAACACTCCTCTCTTCCTTCATCCCTAAACCACACGGTCAAAGGGCATACCAAGGAGGCTAAGATTCATACAAGTTCAAGAAGAAATAGGTAAGTGCACCCTCAACCATTCAAGGAAAACTCTTATATTTTATCTAGTTTAAAGACTCACTCCTCTCTTTTGCCCTAAACCGTGACCTTCTATGGTCACTAGGCTCAAGAATCTCAAGCCTTTAAGGACTCTAGCTTAGAGAAGCTTGGATACCACTCAAGCTCTTTTTGGTAAGTCATCTAGCCTTTTTCTAAGTGGATATTTTAGTTAAAGGTATAAACTAATCTTGCTCCTTTTTCCTCTTCCTTACCGTGGGAATGCATGCATTGAGAGGAGAAAGATTTCAACTTTTCTTACACCTATCCAAGAAGAGTAAGAAAAAAAAGGCAAGTACACTATACTCTTTGTGGCTTGAATGTGAGAGTGCGTGCATGAATGGCTAGTTAAACTTAAGATCTAATCTTAGTTGATATGTGCTAAGTTTGAATGCTTAAACTTTCGGCCTAGGGCTATTTGGGGTGTAGGTGTGAGATTTTATTCAAAAGATGTAATCTTTGTGGATTATATGTACTATTATGTGTTAATCTAGGTTGGACGTGTTAAAGATCTTTTCTTTTCCATGATGGGGGCACACGGTGGAAAGGGTGAAGGAAATGAGTGTGATTTTGCATGAAAAATGATAACTTAGTGGTAAAGTGGAGACAAGGTTTTGCTCTTGTTATGTGTTAAGCTTAGCATGTTCTTGGATACACCATTTTGTCTTGCATGCATCGAACAAGGGGCTGTTGGTGAAGGGTGCGTGTGCACCCAAAATCGTTGCTAAGTGTTGTATTAGTAGGAATGTGGTATGTTAGCCAAAGAATGATGTATGGGGGTGTACAAACTGTTTTTGTATGGGGTTTTCATGTGATGTTGGTAGCATGTTGAGCCTGTAAATTTTCTATAAAAAGAGTAAGTTGGTGCTTATTTAAGTGTTCATGACAAAAATGCAAGTTAAGTTCATTTAGGAAGGAAATATGACAAACTAGGGAATTTACTAGAACATGACAGAAATTTGGGCTGTTTTGAGAGACCTGAAAAGGGACCTTAGGAACTTTCAATTTAGTTGATTTTTGGTGTGACATTAGTTTTATGTGTATATTAGATATGAGAGTTGAAATTTCATTAAAAGGAGCTACAGTTTATTTTTAATAAATTTCCTAGTAAGATTGGTCCTGCTGAGAACAATGTACTGGACAGAATTTAAGTAACTCGTTAAGCAGCCTAGAAATGGACCTTAGAAGTATACAAATTAGCCAATTTTCGGTATGACACTAATCCTATGAATGAAGTAAAGGTAAAATTGGAATTTTGACAAAATGGGTTACGGTTTATTTTTAATGAATTTTCTAGTAAAGTGGGTCAGGCTGAAATTCGCTGGCTGACAGAATTAGTGTGGTATGTTGCATAATCTGAAATTGGACCTTAGAAAAATGCAATTGGGCCAAAATTTGGTAAGATGCTAGTCCAATGAGTTTATTAAGCTGGAGAGTTAGAATTATCGAAAAAGGATTGGTCACAATAAATTTTATAGCAAAATTGGTCATTCCAGAGTTCAGTTTGTAACCGCTTTATGAAAAAGGGAAAATGATTCCCTTATCGATATCGTAATTCCGTAAAATTTTCACGGCAATCACTTACGACATATATGAAGGAGTACATGCGTATGATTATTTTAATAGGGAATCACGAAGGAGAAGTTGACGCCACTAAGCTGGAAATTATCGAGCATAGCGACGAGATGTACCTATATGTGTATGTAACGTATTATGCCATGGTTTGCATACTACATGTCATGAATTGCATCATCGTCACTTACATAATTCACGGCATTGATTTTATGTGAAAGAAAGATGAAAAGCATTTTCAAAAAGATGATCTTTCTTTTTAAAAGAACGCTTCACCACCGGTACCGTGTGTGAGTATGAACTTGTCCAGTAAGAACCCGCCCAGATCCGAGTTAAGTGATCTGACAGTATGACCGTTCAGGCCCGGAGATAATAGGCCTGATGATGACCGTTCGGGCCCGGAGAGAATAGACCCGATAAGAAGATGACGTTACTGTTCCGAATCCGGGAATAATAGATTCGAAGGGGAGACGTTACCGCCTCAGATCCGGGAAGATAGATCTGAACACTCTATTGTTTTATGACGATGATGATTTGAAAGAAAAGCATGAAAAGATCATATTCTCATTCTTATCATGATGCATCACACGTACATATGCATGCATGTTACATTCATTGAGTCATTGTGTAGTGACACATGATACTTAGATTAGGTTGTGATGATCTCGTAGACCCTAAGTATGACTTCCTTAAGTGATGATTCTTGTTATGTTATGATGCGAGTTACAATCTTTTATTGTTATATTCTGTACTAAGTAACGATTTTATTTAAGTTATGATCTTGATGCATTAAGTGATGATCCCTATCGAGTATTGGACAAAGGACAGGTATGCTTCTAAACCGAATTTTTGGAGTTCGGTTCTTGTACGCACTTTCTATTTAATCCTCAATTATTATAGTATACTTGCTGGTGACTTTGTCACTCACCCTCTATTTTTCCTCCCAGAGGTTGCAGGGGACAAAGTAGAATGGATCGAGGACGAACCTAGGGTTCCCTACCCGTGAGTGCAGTGAAGGATGGACGAACTTAGGAGACCTGACTTGCCAGGTCTGATTGATGACTGAATTATGTATTTAGGATGGAAAACATTTGCTTTTGTCACTTCGATACATTTGATTTGGGTTGTAAACTTTGAATGGTCGCGAGGATGTTTTTAATTTGAATTTTTAAATTCTGCCACGGTTTCGCTAACTTATTTACGTGTAAGCGCAAAAATCCATGCATCTATATCATGGATCATGACAAGTATAGATGACGCCTAGTACTCTTCTTAGTGAAGAACGGCGGGTGCACCGACTTCGGCGGGGCCGGGGTGCGGGGCGCCACATAAACGATTCAAATGTCTAATTTGATTGTTTCATTGAGATCTGAAATTCAATCCTTAACATCCAAAAACAATAAAATGAAAGCCGAGATTTCAAATTTGAAATCAAGAAATGCGGATCTAGAAAGAATGGTAAAACAGTTCGATACGGGTACGAACATGCTAGATCGCCTCATTTCATCACAAAAGCATGAAAGTGACAAATCCGGATTAGAATACCTTGATGAAAATGAAACATAAAATAAGTCAACCAAATTTATTTTATCCTCATCTAAGAAACCGGATGTGTTCAAGACAAGTGTACAACCTAAAGAGACTTCTAGTACACCACACATTATATCTCATCGTACTCCTGCTTTTTCATCACGTGCAAAGTATAATCATGTACCATATAGATATGAAAGAAAACCATATTATGCACATCAGGATGGGATTCTCGGCCATAGGCCAAATGAACTTGCACCTAACATTTATTATATTGCTTCTTCATCTCTTTCCTCACCTTGTGTAAGACCGAGGAAGGTCACCCAAGTTTGGGTACCAAAAGGTACATTTGCAAAGGGTTGAATCAATAACCCTTAAGATCGCACTTGAAATGCATGATATTTGATATACTATAAACTGCTATTTCTTTCCCTTTTTACTTGTACTTTTGATGACATTTACAAAATAAAGGGGGAGAGAAAAGCATGATTTAAGGGGGAGAGAGGGCTTGATTTAAGGGGGACACAACGATATAAAATTCAAAATTCAAAATTCGAATTTGTGCATAATTGGAGGGGGAGCAATCACATTTAAATCATGAACCAATGTTATTTTGTAAATCATCAAAAGGGGGAGACTATGGAGAAAAAGAGTTTGAATGATTTACAAATGCATGATTTAAATGGTACGAGTTTACGAAATGCATAAATAAATTATTACTTGACACGTTTATGTGATATACATGCTTCATATGCTTATATATATTGTTGCCATACTAAAAAACCATGAAGCGTTAAAGCTTACATCATGTGGCAAATATTTGTTGTCTTCGTGCTATTTTCAGGTGCCCCAATTAATGAACTAAACTAGTTCAGTAAATGGAGTGCTTAAGTTAATGAACTAACTAGCTCATTAAATGGAGACATATTTTGTGGAAGCTATATGGCAACAAATTTGGAAATAGAAAGTCTTCTCCCTATATGCATTTACATGCCATAAAATATATATATATCCATAGAGGAATTAATCGGTCCAGATTTTGTTCTACTCTGCTACATCATATTGATGATCGTCTACATGGTTGGCATTCACGTCTTCTCTCATCGGCGGGTCAGTTAGTACTGCTGCGCTCAGTAATCCCTACGCTTCCGCTTCATATTCTTGCAGCAGGGGGATTACCAAAGTCTGTCATCAAAATGATCAATAGAAAGATGGCAGCTTTTTATTGGGGCAATCGGCACCACTGGGTTTCATGGTCGCAAATTACGTTGCCTATAGAGGAAGGAGGCTTGGGACTTCGCAATCTTAACATTTTACAAAAGGCATACCATTGCCGAATCTGGTGGTCATATCATAAGCAAGACACTCTATGGAGTCGATATATGCATGTCAAATATGGGCGCAGAGGCGATTACCGCCCAAGACTACCAGATTCCCCGGTTTGGAAATTAATATGTCGCATACATGCCACTTGCCTCTCTCAGACGGCAGGCTCAGGTTCCTACCTTACATAGAAACCAACTCCCTCGGGTGAATTCACACTAAAATCGGCTTATGATGTTTGTCGAGCATCCAAGCCAATGCTACTTTCTACTAAATTTATTTGGTTCAAGCAACATTCTCCTACCACAAAAATCCTACTCTGGCGTATATTTCATTCTGCATTACCTTTTGAGGACTACATTGGGCATTATTCTGCAGCGCGCCCCACGCGATGCCCTTTTTGCAAGCAGCATTCAGCCACAGTGGATCATGTATTTCTATTTTGTCCTCAAGTTCGGCTATTATGGACTTTCTTTGCTTCAGAGTTGAATGGAGTACCCCCTACTTCTCTTAATCTGCGCCAGTACCTATTGTCATGTTGGTATCGCTCTACATCTTCCACACTATTTGGGGTTTTAAAAATTATCATTCCGGCTATTCTAGTGAATAATATATGGCGTAGTTACGCTCGTTTGGTGTACAGGGACACTGCATCCTTTTCTATATCTATGCTTTGAGCCTCCGTACATTTTGATATTAACATCTGGACTCGCACAATACAAGGCTCAAAACTGGCAGTAAGGCCGTCTCTCTCTCTTTCGTGGATCCCATATATTCGACCCCCGCGTGTCAGAGTTGTACGATGGCATACTCCACCGTCAGGACGATTCAAACTTAATGTTGATGCAGCTGTAGGCCGCCAGTTTGCTTCTGGCGGTGTAATCATGCGCGATCACTCTGGTGCGTGTGTGCGCGCCCTTTCCTTTTGTCTACATCCAAGCATGCCTTTGCTGGCCGAGATTTAGGCTACACTATTTGGCTTATTATATTTTCTTCCTTTATACCGCTCGCTCATTATAGAGACCGACTGTGCACAAATGATACTGCGCCTGCGGCAACCACAAGCTGTCTTTGGTAACTATCATCTCAGGTTATTACAAAGGTTGATTAACAGCTATCGTTTAGAAGTGACACATATATATCGAGAGGCCAACATGGTAGCTCACTACCTTGCCCAACACGCAATGACATCACCGGCCACATGCTCCTATACTAACTGCAACCTCCCGCCATTGGTCCACGCTTCAGTTACTTTGGACCTCACATCATCAAACTTGCGTACGCGTTGAACTTCTGGTCTTCCATATGGATTGGCGCCTTTTAGTATGCTCTGCCTGTACTACTGTAGGTACAGGCAGACTCGGTATGTTTTGCCTTTCCTTAGTCATCTGCAGTATTTTAAGTCGTCTACATATAAATGACACATTGTTTATTTGCTACTGTGTATGGATACTCTCTACCTCTGACTTGGCGATCACCACTTCCGCGGCCAAGTGTCAATACAATCAAGTCTTCCATAAGGATTGGCAATCATCTGACTTCCCTGCCTGTACTCTGCCAGGTACAGGCAGACTCGCTTCATATTTAATGCACCCTCGTGTTTTATTCATGCATGGATGGACTCACATCAACAACTTGCTTCGCATGCTGAGACGGATGATTTTTGCTATGGCTTGGCGATTACTGACGGAACGAGGGCACACCAACAGTGGACCTCTGCATGGCTTACATTCATTTTGCTAATTTTGTACTCTTTTCGGATTGTATATTATTTCATATTTCACGGTAGCGCCTATCAACATTCCATCTATATAAATATGTATGCTTTTCCCTTCGCCAAGGTTTTATCTACAAGGGTGGTTTTTCTTGGCAAGGTTTTAATGCGGCATATCATATACATTTGGATGTTGGTAACCATATACTGCTACTATCGTCATAATATTCTGATTTGTAATAAGGCTTTCCTCCGCTAGAAGTGAGGGATAATGCTAATAAAAATTTCCCTTTCAAATATATATATATATATATATATATCCATATTTTTTTAAAAAGAAACAATACACATATATTCCGACGTACCACCGACAGGTCACATATATTACAAACATACGTCGACGTCACACCATGATATACACCTTATATTTATGAGTATATTCAGGTCTTATATTATATGATATAAGTCATGGTGATGTCAAAATTATAAAGACATATTACAAGGTCATAAACCAAAAAATTGTCGTATCGGGTGACTACTTAAACTTCACGGACATGTCACGAGTTGCCATGTAAAGATGACCAGCCCATATACTTCAAAAATGGCTAAACATTTCGTGGCTCACATGTTATAAACAGCAACAAAGTCATACCATGATGGCACACACAAATCACCCACAATTTAGCCTAGATTTATGGAGAATTCAAACTCAACTTCACTTTTGCATATGGGTGTTTATTTGCTCAGCCTGTATAGCTGAATATACATCATTTTATGTATATTATGTATGACATAATATATATTACATGTGCAAGAAGTTGGAATTTAATCGGATAAAAATCGCGTAATTGACGAAAGTCAAAAATTGGGTTTTCTAAGGACACACACATGGAACGTTTTTGAGGCATAGATATAACATGTATCTAGTTTTTTTTTACACATTCAAGACATGTTAAAATGTTCTATAAAATTCAAAATAGGGCTGATTGTTATTTACCATATATGTGTAAATATTGTGCATTATTTGACAAAGCTTGCCAAAATAAAATTTCAGCACATGTGCAGCCTCTCTTACTCGCCTACTAAATCCATGTTAGAGTCAAGGTGGAGCTTATTTGTCACTTCAATTGGTGGAGGATATGCCACACAAGATTGGTGACATTGGAGCTTAAGTTAATGCACTAACTAGTTCATTAAACGGAGACATATTTTGTGGAAGCTATATGTCAATAAATTTGGAAATGGTCCCCATATGCATTTGCACGCCATATATATATATATATATATATATATATATCCATATTTTTTAAAAATGCACAATACACATATATTCTGACGTACCACCGACACGTCACATATATTACAAATGTATGTTGACGTCACACCTCTATATACACCTAATATTTATGAGTATATTCAGGTATTATATTATATGATATAAGTCATGGTGATGTCAAAATTATAATGACATGTTACAAGGTCATAAACCGAAAAATTGTCGTATCGGGTGACTACCGAAACTTCACCGACATGTCATGCACTTCCCATGTAAAGATAGCCATCCCATATACTTCAAAATTGGATAAACATTTCGTGGCTCACATGTTACAAACAGCCACAAAGTCATACCATGTTGGCACACACAAATCACCCACAATTTAGCCTAGATTTGAGGAGAATTCAAACTCAACTTCATTTTTGCAAACGGCCGTTTTTTTACTCAGCCTCTATAACTGAATATAAATCTCATTTTATGTATGTTATATGTGACATAATATATATTACATGTGCAATAAGTTGGAATTTAATCGGAGAAAAATCGCGTAATCGACGAAAGTCGAAAATTTGGTTTTTTTACGAACATACACACATGGAACATTTTTGAGGCATAGATGTAACATGTATCTAGACACTTTTTACACATTCAAGACATGTTAAAGTGTTCTAGAAAATTCAAAATAGGACTGATTGTTATTTGCCATTTATGTATAAATATTGTGCATTATTTGACAAAGCTTGCCAAAATACAATTTCAGCACATGTGCAGCCTCTCTTACTCGCCTACTACATCCGTGTTGGAGTCAAGGTGGAGCTTATTTGGCACTTCAATTGGTGGAGGATATGCCACGCAAGATTGATGACATTGAAGAGGGCACCACAAGGAAAGGATTCAAAAGAGACACATGCAGAAAATTTCAGCACATGTCTACTAATGGTGGCCGATTTTCCCCTTGATTGCACTTCAATTGTCCTCCAAAATTGAAGGGGGATTAATGTGTGATTGTATGTTAATTATTTTATTAGAGTTTGAGCACATGTTTTCAGATTTTTGTTGGAATTTACAACTCATTTAAAGGGTGCCAAGGTGGACCAATCAACAAGTGACAACTAAGCAAGGTCAAGTCATCCTTCCAATCATATTGCACCAAGTAAGCAAAATTGTGTCATCTTCTACACAAGGCAATCTTCCAAGGACATTAAAGACAATTCTCAAGGTAGGAAGAAAGCCCTAGGGGGCGGCCAAAGGGAAATAAAAAGGAGACGATGTGCAAGACAAGGCCAAGATACAGTTCACATTCTCTAAAGTGCAAAAAGCTACACTACTCTCTTCTTCTTTCTTTCTTCTTCTTCTTAGTCTCAAGCCTATTGTTCATATATTCTACATATTGTATAGGATTTGAATATATCACCCATACGCGTTCATTCTTGTAAAAGGTTGATCAAGGTGTGATCAAACCTTCATTCGATTGGTGGTGGTGTTCGTGATTGATTTGCTTGATTGTTTTGGTTGTAAAATGATGAAGTTAATGTTTAAATCTAGTCACCGTTGTGGTAAGGTGTTTGTTGTGTTAAGTGATAACCGAGGAAGGTGTCCTCGAAGACTGGATTAGGTTGTTTTAACCGAACCAGCATAAATTTCTTGATGTTCTTACTTTTCAGCACTTTACTTTCAGTTTCCAGTTTTCTGCATCAATTCTATTACAATGGTAACAATAGCAAACAATTTTCAAAAATCATAAAATTTTGTAGAAACATAACCACGCGTCCTAGTTTTCATTTGGCACAATTTTCACCTCATTTGGATAAGTATAAGCCAGTAAAACGTTAAAAGTTCTGAGACTAGTGCAATCTAAATCTCAAACTTGCAAAGGTTGAGAACATCAACGCATTTGACATACTTGCAAAAGGGATTTTGAAAAACTGTTTCAACCCTTTAAAGTAAATATCCTAAGGGCCATATCATAAAAGTTTTAGATCATTTGGAGTTGTAAATTAATAGGAATAAATTTTTCATTTTGGATCACAGTTTTTAAGATTGATGCAATCTGTGCGAAAACATTTTTTAAGGTCTTATAGTTTGAATTTTAATCTGAAATTTTTATGACACATATATAACATCTGAATGTACTTTGTCACCATATTTTATTATTTTTGGAGGTCTACAACTTAATCATTCTGTTAATGAAAAACTGGGTCTGAAAACAGAATCTGGTTTCAGAAGTGGATAATTGGTAACAAAAAGTTTTAAAAACCAATTTTTCTGCTCCCACTACTCAACCCCCCCTTCTTAGTGGTGCCATACAGATCCTACACCCCCCACATTTCTCTACTTATTTAAGACCAAGTATTAAATCTGCTTTTCCCATATATTTCATTTCAATGACAGAGGACAAGAATGATTTAGTACCATTTACAACTTCAATATTTGTTCCAAAGATTAACAAATCATCCACATATAAACAAACAATCACACCATCAAGATTTTCAAACTTGCTATAAATGCATCTATCACTTTCATTTACAACATATCCACTAGCCAACAAGGCATTGTCAAACTTCTCATGCTATTGCGTGGGAGCTTGTTTTAAACCATACAAAGATTTCTTCAATCTACATATCTTATGTTATTGGCCCGTAGCAATCATTCCTTCCGATTGTTTCATATAAATTTCTTCTTCTAAATCTCCATTTAAAAATGATGTTTTAACATCCATTTGATGTACAACTAATTTATAAATGGAGGCTAATGCTACTAACACCCTAATAAATGTTAGTCTAGAAACTGGTGAATAAATGTCAAAGAAATCTTTCTTTCTTGTTGTGTGAAACCCTTAGCAACAAGCCTAGCTTTGAACTTATCAATTGCTCCATCCGCCTTTAGTTTCTCTATAAAGACCCATTTACAACTGATAGGTTTACAACCTCTAGGCAAGTCTACAAATTCCCAAGTATTATTACTAAGTATGGAATCAAGTCCACAATTAATTGTTTCTTTCTAAAATTTGGAATCTATAGACTTTATGCCTTCTTGATACGTCTTCATATCATTTTCCATAATAAAGACAGTAGCAAAATCATCTCTAAATGATTTTCCTTCTCTTTTCCTTTTACTTCTTCTAGGTGAGTTGTTATCATTATTCGCAAACTTACTGGACTCACCTTTTTCATAGCCCGAACTTACTATTACTTCTTTCATCATAGGAAAAATATGCTCAAAATCTCAGTATTCTGAGACTCAATAATGAAACCATTATCTATTAAAAAGATCTATATGTGGCACTATTTTGAACATAACCTATGAAAACACAATCGTTAGTTTTAAGGCCTATTTTACTCCCTTTGAAATTTGGAATTCCAACCTTGGCTAAACACCACCATACCTTGAAGTAATCCAAGTTATGTGCATAGCCTTTCCAAAGTTCATAAGGAGTTTTAGTAGTCTTCTTATGTGGAATTCTATTTAAGATATAACATGCCGACAGAATTGATTCTCCCCACATATTATTAGCAAACCGGAACTTATTAGCATGGTATTTATCATATCCTTAAGAGTTCTATTTTTTCTTTCAGCAACTCCGTTAGATGAGGTGTGTAGGGTGGTGTGAATTCATGATTAATCCCATTATCTTCATAAAACTTTTGTAAAGACAACACTGTACTCACCACCTCTATCTATCCTAAACCTTTTAATCTTTCTGTCCAATTGATTTTCAACTTCATTTTTATACCTAATGAACATGCTTTCAGGTTCATTTTTATGAGCCAACAAGTAAACTTTAGTGTATCTAGAAAAATCGTCAATGAGAATAATATAGTATTTCTTGCCACCTTTACTTGTATAACCTTTAAAGTCTCCTAAGTCACTATGAATAAGTTCCAATTTATCGGTAACTCTTTCAATAGACTTAAAGACTTATGGGGCTTAGCTTCTACATAAAATTCACATCTATCAAAGTCATCATTACTTGCATAAGATATCAAGTTAGTAAACTTTAATCTTTTTAAAGCATCTTTATTAACATGTCCTAGTCTTGCATGCCAAACATAAAGAGAATCAACGATATAAGCAGAACTAGATGGATTCTTATTATTGATAACACAAACAACATCAAGAACAAGTGCCCCCCGGAGCAAAATCCCTTCCCAACAAATTCCTCATTCTTAAAAAGTACAAGCTTATCAAATTCAAGAACAAGTTTGATATTAGCCTTGTTCAATAGCACTCCGGAAATCAAGTTCCTACGCATGGCTGGTACATATAGCACATTGCTTAATTCCAGTCTTTTGCATGAAGTCAACTTAAGAAGCACCTTTCCTTTCCAAGAACTTGGATTCCATGTGCATCTCCCAAGAAGACTTGTTCACCATCACTTATTTCTTGATAATCAAAAAATAGATCCTTACTAGTAGCAATGTGCTTGGTAGCTCCTGTGTCTACTACCCATTTTGTAGTACCGCTAACAAGGTTTACCTCGGATAAGACAACCGCAGCAATGACCTCTTTGTCCCTCGTTGTAGTCTGCACAAGATGCGCTTGACTGCTAGCTTGGCCTTTCCGTGGTTGCACTTGGCTGCTTGGTAACTATATTTTCACATACCCAGCAGGCTCCTTTAAGTTTCTTATGTCCTTGTCCCTGCACAAAAGTCTTACCTTTGCCATTGTTATGAATCTTTTGCCTTTTGGACTTATGCTCCACCACATTGGCTTGAGAATCACCTTCATCATTTCCCTTGTCATCAACCTGTTTTTTTTTCAATTCAAATATGTCTGATGACACCAATCCATCATGAGCTTGGCATCATCATGTTTACCTCTCTTCTTATACTTGCTCCAAGAAAAGGGGTAATTTCTCCTACAAGGAGGTAGCCTGGAAATTTTCATATATCTTGATGCCTTCTAATTCGAGATTATCCACCAATTGCTAATATTGGTGGATCTGGTCATTAATTGGTATGTGGTCCACCATTTGGAATTTTAGAAATTTGTTGACCACATACTTTCTTTTGCCAACGTCTTCAGAACCATATTTGTTCTGAGGTGTTGTCCATATCTCCTTTGATGGCAAGAATTTGACATAAATGTCAAACAGAGAATTGGAGAGGAAGTGCAGGATGTGTCCTCTTTTATTTTCAGCCTCATGTATGGCACCTTTTGTTTCATTTGATGGTTTGTCTTTGGTCAGTACATATGAAATAGAAATATCTCAAGAAAGAAAAGCACCTTGGCCGCCCACCGATGGAAAAATCTACAATCAAATGGCTCCATGTTAGACATTTCAGGAACTGGTGCTTGTCTGGTTGCCATATTCAACGAAAATTGCTTTAAGGTTGTTGGAAAAATTGCAGGAATAAAGACAACCAAAGAATAAATAATAGTCGAGACTTGACTAGATGGTCACTGTTTATTTAAGCAATTTTGCCTCTACCGACGAGCAAGATAGTCTTCAAGCAAATGCTTCCCAGGATATAACGGCTTTCGCCCTTTCTTGTGCTCTAAGCGAGAGAGATTGAACTTGCTTATGGATGTGATTCATACTGGAGGAAGAAGAAGGTGAAGTTGGAGGAAAACAAGTGCTAAATTTTTTCAAAATTTAGCAGAAGTTATTATATATGATTTAAGATAGCAAGGTCTACTATTTATAGGCCTTAGGTTGTGTAACTACCACTTTAAAAACCTATTTCAGCAGTTTAATTAACCTCCATGTCAGTTGCATAACGTTCATGTATGAAAGGAGATGATTCTTGGATCAAAACATGCAATTCAAAGTGAAAAGTCCTACCTTTTGGCACATTGATCAATTGATGTCTATATCGATCGATCGATGTCATCGATTGATGTTGGACAGAGAGCTATAACAGTTTTTATAGCTTGATGTATACATCGATCGATCGATATGATTGATCTATGTCCAACAGAACACTCAACTTTATTTTAGCTTTCACTTAGTTTGATCCATCTTACACAGGGATCGATCCAAATGATTCCTTACAAGTTCAAAGTGTTCAAATCGTCTTTCGATCTCCCAAACAACATCTTACATGCTTTTATATAAGTTTTAAGCATATTTTAAAGTACTTTTGACGTACTTTTCCAACAAGTACAAGCGATAACACTAATCGCCCGCAAGTAGTCCGACAGATACGTCATGTGGATGCATGAGGAGACGGGGTAAGAAAATAATACTGTATAAATAGAAAAATAACAAGTCACGTCTCCAATTTAAAAAATGTAAAAAATGCATAACAAACTACAACCAAGGAATGTGCCACATGTATATAATTAATATCATCACAACAGTAACAGTTTTCTATCATCGAGTCTATAAAACGTTATCTCTACATGTTCATCCTTAATATCTTAGTCGTTGTCTTAGATAATCATCATACTTATTCTAAATCTTCAATTCATCAAGTCCCTCTATAACTCATGTAACTGTCATAATTTTATGATATGATGCCTTTAAAACAATGTCATAAAAATTTCCATACGATGAAAAATCAAAATTGATGTCATAAAAATTTCCATGTACTGTACGATAAAGCATCATGTCCTTATCCATTTTTTGTAATCTGTCTTTACACATCATGTCCATAAAACATTTAAAACATGTTATTTCATATGATGGCTACAACACTTATCATAACGTATGATGTACCGAATGATTCCCCATATAGTCAACATGTACAAATATGAATCTCGATGAGTCCACATGGTGTTACATCATATGTACATGGCATCTAATGGTGATGTCGATAGAACGGAGATCCCTTGTCCTCGACAAGTGTTACTGTAGCGCCCCGGCCCGGACAGCGGACCCGAACCGGTGCACCCGTCGTAGCCTACTGAGAGGACTACAAGATGTCTCATCTCTGGAATACACATCATCAATGACGTAAGAGAGTAAGTACGGAAACATATGTAAAACAACTCTAAACCACAAATCGGTACATCAAGATGTAATGTGTTTACATAAGATTTATGGTCGTAGCCATCTAAATCCTCAACGAATGGAAGAAAGTTAAGATATTAAGAAGTAGCCTATAACAAATCCCATGACAAGCTCTAAACGTCCCATTCAGCCCACTCGCCGTGGTCCTCTATGAATATCATGTCATACTCAGCCTTATCTGCAAGACAACGAGTAGAACTCTTAGCGAAAAACGATAGCAAGTAACCCGCTTATAAGACATACAGGATCAACACATGGCAAGACATGAGTAATATCTATATCAAGGGGTGATGGGGCACATGTCTCGTATAACTTCAAGAATATGGATTAATAGCATAACACAATAAGAACAGTAGTTCATAAGCATTCAACAGTTTAATAACAATCCAGTTACCAATCAATCATACCATAACGACTCACGTGATGCATGACAGTTCAAAATATGCACTACACTATACAGTCACAAATGATTATGCTTCACTTTTCAAAAAAACTGTGCAATGCATGTCATAATGTCCGGTCACATAACTTTATACCCTGTGATGGGTCACAGCTTGTCTTTATACCCTGTGACGCACCACAGCTTAACTTTATACCCTGTAATGTTCCACAGCTTGTCTTTATACCCTGTGTCACATTACAACTCACTTTATATCCAGTGATGGTTACAGCTTGTCTTTATACCATGTAACGCATCACAGCTCATTTCGCAAACTTTATACCCTGTGCCGAGGTGCAGCTCTTATCAAATCATAATGCAAATGCAAGTGCCATGATGCAAAATGCACAACTTCTCATCATTCAATCACATTCTCACATTCAAACGTATCGTCACATACTCAAGCCTGCGTCCCACAAACGTTCATACCAAGGATACGAGGAACGAAGCAGACCCTCCTCACACGTTCCGTTTGAACCCTATCGAAGCCTCAAGCGTTCATCCTTAACCCCTTAGATCATTCACGTTGAAGTTCAATTCAAATACGCCACGAGTCCTCACCGTTGATTCACCATCCTAAGTCGTGTTCCCAAGGCTTACACTGCCTCAATCAGGTCCTAAGAAGCCTCTAGTGTCCCCCAAATTGGTCCTCTAGCTTCCCTTTTCCTTCCTCTATTTTCCCATAAAACTGTATAACATCATCCCCTACATCGATCGATCGATGTCACTTCATACCCACACATCGATTGATCTATGTCCATCAGAATACCTTCTGGCTCACATCATACCCTACATCGATCGATCGAAGTACTTCATACCCTCACATCAATCGATTGATGTCCATCAGAATACTTTCTACCTCACATCATCCCTACATCGATCGATCAAAGTACTTCATACCCTCACATCAATCGATCGATGTCCATCAGAAAGCTTTCTGTCTTACATCATACCCTACATCGATCGATCGAAGTACTTCATACCCTCACATCGATCGGTCGATGTCTACGATTCCAGAAAAGAAACTCTGCGATTTCTACAGAAACTGCAGAACCATAACTCCAATTGATCCCAAACTTCAGCCCAATCAATCCAGGTCTAATCCCTGCTATAATCTCATGCTTAAACTACAAATTAAACACTACACGCATACCAATCAAAGATTCAAGCGTAACACTCAATTAATCCACCAAAACAAACTCAAAAATCCTATCTTTCACTCTCTTCTCCCCTCAACCGAAAATAGCAACAAAGAGAGGGTTCAAGGGATTGGGATTTGCAAGATTTCACGTAATCAACAACAACAAACGATTTTCAACATATAGTGGCCCAAAACATCAAATCCATAACACATAAATCACATATAGATCAACAAAGAGAAACTACTACGTGGTGATACATTTTAATATCAAAATAGGCCTTTTTCTTTCGCAAATCGTAGGAACTCATAAGAAAGTTACTTGCCTTTGATTACTAGGAGACGGATTGAAGAGCGGACGAAGATGGGATTGGTTCTTGAAGAGTTCTTCACCTAGGGTTGGGGAGTCGCAAAACAAATCGCCTATGGAGGAGAAAGCGTCGGTTTCTCTTAATGAATAGAGAAACTGACGTTCTGTCAATTTTGATAAGGGTAGGGATGAAATTGGAGTTTCTAAATTATATCTTCTTATCTCATTTATCTTAAATAATTAAATTCTAATATTTAATTCCAAGTTAAATACTAATTAATTCTACTATTTATTCTCTCAATAAATACTAATAAATCTGAAATTTTAATGCTTAATTCATTACCATTAATTGTCATTAATCTCATTTAATTTCCTTTTATCCTTTAAGTATTCTACGGAGGGTGCGGGGCATAACATTCCACCCCCCTTACAAAAAGTTTCGTCCTCCAAACTGACGTACCTTATTGGAAGAGATGTGGATACAACTCCTTCATCTGTTTCTGAAGCTCCCACGTGGCTTCATTCTCCGTATGATTACTCCATTGAACTTTGACATACGGAATTACGCGCTTGCATAGGACTTGATCTTTCTTATCCACAATCTTCACTGGATGTTCTTCATATTTGACAGCTTCTCTAACATCCAAAGGTTGAGTCTCAAGGACATGGCTCGGGTCCGATATGTATTTCCTCAGTTGAGACACATGAAATACATTATGGATTTGCGACAAACTCAGAGGCAAAGCTAATCGATATGCTCTTTCACCAACTTTACCAAGCACCTCGTATGGACCAATATACCGAGGGCTTAACTTGTCTTTCATCCCGAATCTCGCAACTCCTTTAGTAGGTGAGATTCGTAGGTAGACTTTTTCACCTTCCTCAAATTCCAAGGGTCGTCTTTCAGTATCGGCCCAACTCTTGCTGCGATCTTGCGCCACCCTTAGCCTCTCTTTTATGATTTTCACTTTCCCAATTGTCTGTTCGACCAACTCTGGGGCAGTGATCGTCCTTTCTCCAACCTCGTCCCAACAAACCGGGGACCTGCACTTGCGTCTGTATAGAGCTTCAAATGGTGCCATGTGGCATAGCTATGAAATGAGCTCTCTTTGTCAAGCGATCGACAATTACCCAAATCATCTCATTCCCACTTCTGGTTTTGGGTAACCCCATCACGAAGACCATAGTCACGTGCTCCCACTTCCATTCTGGGATCTCCAATGGCATCATAAAACCGCCAGGTCGCTGATGCTCCGCTTTGACCTGCTGACATACCAAGCATCTTTCGACATACTCCGCTATACTTCTTTTCATCCCTATCCACCAATAATTTCTTTTGAGGTCTTTATACATTTTTGTGCTGCCAGGGTGGATAGACAACCTTGAGTTATGAGTTTCACTCAACAATTCTCTACGAAGCTCTTCCTTATCTGGTACGCATAGCCGGTTTTGAAACCATAGGCTTCTATCTTCTCCCAACTGGAAATCTCTTACGGGACCCATGCTCAATTTGTCACGGATTTCCTTCAGTGCTGCATCATCATACTGAGCTTCTTTGATTCTGTCCACCAAATCTGGGGTTATAGATAAGGCCGTAATTCGCCGTTGAATCCACCACATCCAGACCGAACTCTTCAATCTCTCGCTCCAAAGGAGACTGCCTAGCGTGGCTAGACTTCCTGCTCAACGCGTCCGCCACTCGGTTGGCTTTACCGGGGTGATAGTTGATGGTTAAGTCATAGTCCTTAAGTAACTCCAACCATCTCCTCTGTCGCATATTCAGCTCTTTCTGCGAAAATAAATATTTCAGGCTCTTATGGTGGGTGAACACAGCACATTTTTCTCCATATAAGTAGTGTCTCCAAATCTTGAGAGCGAATACTACCGCTACGAGCTCCAAGTCATGCATCAGGTAATTCTGTTTATATGGTTTCAGCTGTCTCGAAGCATAAGAAATGACTCGTTCATTTTGCATCAGGACACAACCTACAACAGAAAGTTACTTTAAGACTGGGATGTGTATATACAATACATTAGTTGTAATGATATACGTACCTAGTCCTTTCTTGGACGCATCACTATAGATCACGAAACCGTCGGTGCCGAAGGGTTGCACCAACACCGGGGTAGTGGTCAATCTCTTCTTGAGTTTCGAAAAACTCTGCTCGCATTTAGCAGTCCATTCGAACTTAGTCTTCTTTTGAGTAAGTCGACTCAATGGAACTGCTATTGTCGAAAATCCTTCAACAAACTTCTTGTAGTAGCCTGCCAAACCCAGGAAGCTTCTGACTTTGGTCACATTTGTAGGTCTTGGCCATTCAGTAATGGCTTCCACTTTCTTAGGATCCACAGAGATCCCATCCTCCGAAATTACATGACCGAGAAAGGCTACACTTCTTAGCCAAAATTCACACTTGCTAAATTTGGCATACAACTTCTGTTGTCTCAAAATCTCTAACACTCCTCTCAAATGCTCCGCATGGGACTACTCATCAGGGGAGTATACCAAAATGTCATCAATGAATACCACCACAAACCGATCTAACTGCTCTCAGAATACGGTGTTCATTAAATCCATAAAAGCGGCTGGGGCATTGGTCAGTCCAAAAGGCATCACCAAAAACTCATAGTGTCCATATCGAGTACGGAAAGCAGTTTTAGGAACATCACTTGCTTTCACGAGCAACTGATGGTACCCCTGACGAAGGTCGATCATTGAGAACAATCGGGCACCTTTCAATTGGTCAAATAAATCCTCGATCCTTGGCAGTGGATATTTATTCTTAACGGTTACTTTGTTCAGCTCTCTGTAGTCAATGCACAATCTCAAACTGCCATCTTTCTTCTTGACAAACAAGACAGGGGCTCCCCAAGGTGATACACTGGGTCTGATTAACTTCTTGTCTAACAACTCCTGTAGTTGACCTTTTAACTCCTTAAGTTCAGCTGGGGCCATCCTGTAAGGTGCCTTGGATATAGGCTCAGTTCCGGGAATCAAGTTGATTTCAAACTCCACTTCTCTTGATGGGGGTACTCCAGGCAAATCATCTGGAAATACATCTTTGAATTCGTTGATTACTGGAATCTGGTCAATAGAGGGAGTTTCTTGCTTAGTATCCATAGCATAAACCATAAATCCCTCTGCTCCCTTTCGCAAAGCCTTAAAAGCTATAACCGCTGTCAAATAAATTTTCTTGGGGGCCTTTGTCAGCTTGACATTTCTTTGAACCGTCACCTCGTTCCTCTCGGAATCCTTAACGAACACTTGCTTAAGTCTGCAGTCGATGTTGGCATGATAGTTAGTCAACCAATCCATGCCCAATATCACATCAAAATCCCGCATCGCAATCGGAACTAAGGTGGCGGGAAACACCTTCTCATCCAACTCCAACTCACAATCTTTATACTGATGATGTGAAACCAATACTTGTTCACCTGCTGCCTGCACCCTGAAGGGGGTTTCAAGCCACTCGGGTAGACAATCAAGTCCTTTGACGAATCGCTTAGAGATGAATGAGTGACTTGCTCCACTATTAAACAATATGTTTGCAGGCACTTTATTAACTAAAATCGCACCTAAACACAAGAGGGTAACACATAAAGATTTTCATGTATAGCACATTCAATTTCAACTTAAGCGGCTAAAATTCAACTTAAACAACTAATATTTAACTTAAATCGTACCTGTCACAACGTCAGTGCTCTCCTGCACTTCAGCGTCGGTCATGACATGTACTCTCGTGTTGGGCTTGGGCCTACCCCTTTGCTGCTGCGACGGCCCTGCTTCTCCCTGTGGCTTTTGCTTCTACTCGGGGCAATCCTTGATCCTGTGGTCCGTCTTACCATATTTAAAGCAAGCTCTCGTCTTCTTTCAACATTACCCAACATGATTTCTGACAATGTGGGCACACTCCGGGTGCCTGAAGATCAGGCTGACTCTGCTGTGGTGCCCTCTGAAACGGTCCTGTCTGCCCTTTTCGGGGAATCTTGACCCAACGTCCGGATCTACCTCCACTCCTATCATCTCTTGACCTTTTGTCTGTGTCGCCACAAGCCTCTCTAGGCTGTGACCTGCGTATGTCGCTCTCCACCAACATCTCCTCGAAAGTTTTCAGACTAGACTCCGCTATAGCCGTCCGAATGCGGGGATTCAAACCTTGCTCAAACTTGAGCATCTTCATTCTGTTGTTTTCCAACACCATGGGCGTGAACTTTCCCAAGGCGTGGAACCTGTCAGCATAGTCAGAAATGGACATCCTATCCTGCTCCAGTTTATCAAACTGCCTCATCTTCTCAAGGATAGCAGTCTGAGGCACATAGTAGTCCTTGTAAGCCTCAACGAATTGTCTCCACAATATAGGGGGAGTCATCTTTGGCAGTATACCATTCCACCAAGCATTTGCTCTGCCACTCAGTAAGGGCATGGCGTTCAAGAGAATGTTTCAAAAGAATGTTTGAAAAGAATGTTGAAGAGAATGTTTCAAGAGAATGTTTCAAGAGAATATTCGAAGAGAATGTTTGTCTATGCTAAGACAAATTCAAAAGTGTCCAAGATAGAGTCTCTTGATCAAGTTGAAATCAAAATCATCTCCATTATCCACAAGAAGGGGGCGGCCATGCCTAAAGCAAATGGATAATGATCAATTGAGTTTAAATTCAAAGCTAGGCTTGAATTTAAAATTCAACCTTAATTTGAATTCAATCTCAATCAATTGGAGACTTAAAGTTCAAGAGGATTTCAGCCTAATCTACATCCACTCCAAACGCCAACATGAAGTCAAATTTGAAGGATAACAAAGATGAGATGACAATTCAAATTTGAATCCAAGTTTAAATTCAAGTTCAAGTTAAACTCAATCTCCAACCAGCATTTGAATTCAACATCTCAACCATTTGAAGACATCTCACACGCCTAGATATACTTCCACACGCCAACTTGGAGATAAGAAAAGGATGGGATCATAATTCAAAGATTGAATTCAAGTTTGAAGTCAAATTGAATCCAATCTTCAACTAGCCTTTGAATTCAAGTTCAACCACTTCATCTACATCTCCAACGCCAATTTCATCACCAAACATGACTAGATTCATTGAAGATAACATCTTGCAAGCATTTCAAGTTTTAGCTAGAATTATCTTAGTTTAAATTTTCAAGCAAAGTTTAAATTTAAACATTTGTTAGATAGCTTTATTTGAATTATCTCTAGTCATTTCAAGCTAAAGGGGGCGTCTTCTAGGCCTATAAATAGACCCCTTTGGCTGGTTGTAAACTCACCTTTTGATGAATAACAATTCTTGATATTTCATTCACTTTGTGTGATACTTTGTTTTCTAGGTTTTGCATTAAAAACCTAGGTTAAGATCCTTCAAAGTTGAGCATATTGAAGGTGTTGCCATTGCTTAAAGGTGCCGTCCAGGAGGGCCGTTTTGGTTTGCCTGATCAACGACCATCTTGAAGTGTTGGTCTTGCTCATTCTTGATCCACACGTTTTTAATCACTAAGGAAGCAAGGGGAAGTCTTCTTCCTTGTGCCTAACCCTTTGTGAAGGACGTTTGGAAGGTGGAATTGTTGGAGCCCACGAGTTGCACGCATCAAATTGGTATCAGAGCCCAGGTTACTCTATTCCACCATCTATCATTTCCTTTTCGTTGAGTCTAGTCATTTCAATTTCAGTTGAGTCCTTCTTCTACTCCTCCCTCTACACGCCATTTGTCTTGCATTTCATTCCAAAAAAAACGTCCAAAACAAAAACATTGCTTTGAGTCCTTACACGTTGCTGCATTTTGTTTTTCATCATTCAAGTGTCATTTCCTTTATTTCCTTTCGTATCACAATCTGATTTTTGAGTCGTTCAAACTTGAACAAATTAGGGTTCGTTGCATTTTAGGGTACACTCAGCCTTCTTTTAAATATTCCAACCATCATCCTATAAAGCTACCTCGGTTTCAAATCATCTTGTTGCTATCGAAGCTTTTAGTTGGTGATGATTGTATGCATCTTATGATTCGCATTGTGATTGATTTCATGCTTTAAGACAAGTAGTCATAAGTGTGTTTACCTTCCCGAACCCTCTTCAACAACAAAACCCTAATTCTACCACCCCACCCCACGGCCCAACCAACAACACCCCCAACCCAACCCTAAAAGCCACCAACCTGATCCCAAATAACCCTATTTACACCCCACACAAAAAAGCCCCAAACCAATTTTACCAAATACAATCAGATTCTAAAGATCCCAATTCATTCAAATAAACTCTAACCCTAGAATTTGAATTTTGTTCAAATTCTGTCCTAAACCAGCCAATACCCAAATTGACCACACCAATCATCAATTACCAACCCAAATAGTCCATCTACAACGCCCATTCCGTTCCTATAACCCCATTCCGCAAATTCCCAAAACATTCAAAAAAATCCTAAATCAAAAAAAACCCTAACCCTAACCTCCATTCGGCCATACCCAAATTCCTTCACTTTCCAAGGTTATTTTTGTTGCAAGTCCAAGATACAAATTGCATTTTAAATACATTGCACTATTCTGTCCAAAAACGCAAGTGCTAAGTTCAAAACAAGTGAAATTCCAATTCTGCCCTTAGTAAAAAAAAAAGGAGAATCTGAACCTTGCTCAATTGAAATAGCAAGGAAGAAAATAAAAACAAAAGAACAAGAGCAAAGAAAAAGGGCAAAACGTTTGTGCATTGCGTAGAAAATTTTTGGTACGACTTGCAAACTTTGGATACCATATTACCCCACATTGCCGCCCCCTATACCCAATTATCCATTTCTTCATCTTCTTAAACCAATCACACACTTGGTTGCTCGATTGTTGCATGACTTGAACCATTTTGTGGATAGTAAGTGCATAGAATCAAAATTAACTAAAGATTGCCCACGGCAACCCATAGTTTATCTTTGGTTCAGCCTTATACATCAACTTTGGTTGCTTATTTTCTTTGAATCCTAATAGAAAGTTCATGTTTGTTTTCATTTCAATTGATTCTACTTTGATACTAATTGGTGCAACTTGAAAGCAAACAAAAGGAAGAAACAAGCGGAGAACATTGTGATTCGAAGAAGCCTTGGCAATACACTTCCTTATTGATCGCTTTGAGACTTCTTAACTTCAGGTTATCCAAGAACCAAAGTGGTAAGAGAGTGAAAAGAATCCAAAGCAGAGTGTTCATAGCTTATTTTTTTTACTAATCCCTTAACGTTTGTTTGTCTTTGTGTTAGTTTGCTTCTTTCTTTTTCCCTTTGTTTTCGTTCAATTCCTTAGGCACAATGGCCAGCAGCAATTCCGCATCTAGCAAGTCTAAAGAAGCCGAAACTGTTGACAATACTCAACGACAAATGCTGGAGATGCTTAAGAAACTCATGCATGACTGTTGAGAAATATGTTTGGATAATTTTCAAAGTCATGATTTTAAGTGATGAATACTTAAAAATGTCACATATGGTGTTATAAATGAAATAGTTGAATAAGTGAAGAAAAATGACACGATGTCTAGGGTTGTTAGAAATATTTTTCTAAAATGTGATAAAATAGTTGTTTTTATTTTTACATGATTTATATATGTTTATCATGTTGTGATTATGTGATTTTTATGATGATAATATCTTGTGACTAATATGCCCTCGAAGTTTCTACAACTTACCAAAAAGGGGAAAAGTGGTATTTTGAGTTTTGTAGGTACTCGACATGGTCAATATGATTCAAGAAGATATTATCATCTTATTTATTATCAAGAAGGTGTTATTATATTTAATTATGACCATCGGGGTCATTTCTGGAGTTTTATCTCACTAGGGGCATTTTGGTCATTTTATCCCCGAAGACAGTTTCGGTATTTTTACTCAAGGAATCTCTTGAGTATCTTATTATATTCATTCTGGAGTTCATTTAGTATATTCTTGAAGATTATTTGGTGGTTTTCTATTTTATTCTCTCATTTGATGATTTTATCGACGGTATCGGGATATGTGACGGTATTCGATGTCACGTTCTATTTTCTCTTGAAGACTCTTATATATATGTTATTGGAGGTTCTTAATCATCATCTTTCAGAGATTACAAGGTGTCCTTGGTACAAGATTCATCACAATATGTCAAGGAGAAATGGGAATTTTGATATTATATGTTGACATAACCTTGTCAACTATTATTTGTTGATTTCTCCTCAAAAATCTGAGTTGGTATACATATACACAGCCTCCAAAACGTGATTATACAGGTGGAGATGATGTTTTTCTCATTTTATGAGTTGGAGACAAGAAGACAAACCAAAAGCAAGCTAATTGGCAAAAGTTGTCAACTTGAAATTTCAAATTTGAAGTTAATGGAGACAAGGTTGTTGGAGATGATTATGGAGGTGTTTTAATTCAAAATTCTCAGCCATCACATGGTCTAAAATTTGGAGGGAATATGCCATCAATTCACTCTATAAATAGAAGGCAAGGTGAAGAAGAGAAGACACACACTTGAAAGCAAAATTGAAGATTGTTGTCTTGCTATTCTCTTCTCATATTTTCGTTCATACTTTGTGTAGCTAAGGTGTTCCAATTTTCGTTGTTGTCCAGCTACACTATACACACCTTCTTGAGCTGGATTTGTATGATTGATTAGCCAAATTTATAAGGCTACATCAATAGGTGGTAGAGGTGTTGTAACCAAGAGTTGCATAGAAGTGATTATCCAAGTCTTGAATAGGGTTGGTGTAAAACCCAAGGATCAAGCTTGGCTCTTGTTGTAAGGTGTTCATTTGATAGTGAAATCCAAGGAAAGGTGTTCCTTGGGACTGGAGTAGGTCACATTGACCGAACCAGGATAAATTCTCGGTGTTCTTCTCTTGTTTCTTTATTTCTGTTTTCTGCCCGTTTTTGACTGCAGTTTACACACAACTTCTCACAATTTGAAAAAATATCTAAACACTTTCAAAATTCGTGATTTTTGGTGAAGTTATACTTCAGACTGTTAGCTTTTATTTGCAACAAGAATCACTTGAGTTGAGCAAGGGAAAGTTAGTCTTTCAGTCTTTGCAAGATAACTGCTCCAATCTGGATGCAATCTGACCAGTTTTGAGAAAACTTAAATTCTGTATTTTTCAAGAGTTGGTTAAGGTCAGGGCCTTTTGGAAACTTCATCTACACATCGTAAGGAGTGTTTTTATATAAAGATCAACCTTTTTGGTTGAGTATTCAAAGAGAAACACGTTTTGCAAAATCAGCAACATTCTGTCCAATTCTGTCCAGATTGACCAACTGAATCTTTTTATTTATTTGAAGGGTCAAACGATCTTATTTTTGTCGGATTTTTGGATAGAGTCTTGTTAACTCATTGAAGTTAAATTCTGAAAATTTTCATAATTTTTGGAGTTGTGTATAATTATTTGTGAATTTTTGAAAAACGGGTTCTGAATCTGAGGTGGTTTCAGATTCTGTTTTCAAAGGGGATTTTAACAAAGGGTTGTAGTGTAATTTCCGCTAACCACTATTCAACCCCCCCTCTAGTGGTGCTTATTGCCTGATCAACGACCATCTTGAAGTGTTGGTCTTGCTCATTTTTGATCCACACGTTTTTAATCACTAAGGAAGCAAGGGGAAGTCTTCTTCCTTGTGCCTAACCCTTTGTGAAGGACGTTTGGAAGGTGGAATTGTTGGAGCCCACGCATCAAATTGGTATCAGAGCCCAGGTTACTCTATTCCACCATCTATCATTTCCTTTTCGTTGAGTCTAGTCATTTCAATTTCAGTTGAGTCCTTCTTCTACTCCTCCCTCTACACGCCATTTGTCTTGCATTTCATTCCAAAAAAAACGTCCAAAACAAAAACATTGCTTTGAGTCCTTACACGTTGCTGCATTTTGTTTTTCATCATTCAAGTGTCATTTCCTTTATTTCCTTTCGTATCACAATCTGATTTTTGAGTCGTTCAAACTTGAACAAATTAGGGTTCGTTGCATTTTAGGGTACACTCAGCCTTCTTTTAAATATTCCAACCATCATCCTATAAAGCTACCTCGGTTTCAAATCATCTTGTTGCTACCGAAGCTTTTAGTTGGTGATGATTGTATGCATCTTATGATTCGCATTGTGATTAATTTCATGCTTTAAGACAAGTAGTCATAAGTGTGTTTACCTTCCCGAACCCTCTTCAACAACAAAACCCTAATTCTACCACCCCACCTCATGGCCCAACCAACAACACCCCCAACCCAACCCTAAAACCCACTAACCTGATCCCAAATAACCCTATTTACACCCCACACAAAAAGCCCCAAACCAATTTTACCGAATACAATCAGATTCTAAAGATCCCAATTCATTCAAATAAACTCTAACCCTAGAATTTGAATTTTGTTCAAATTCTGTCCTAAACCAGCCAATACCCAAAATTGACCACACCAATCATCAATTACCAACCCAAATAGTCCATCTACAACGCCCATTCCGTTCCTATAACCCCATTCCGCAAATTCCCAAAACATTCAAAAAACCCCTAAATCAAAAAAAACCCTAACCCTAACCTCCATTCGGCCATACCCAAATTCCTTCACTTTCCAAGGTTATTTTTGTTGCAAGTCCAAGATACAAATTGCATTTTAAATACATTGCACTATTCTGTCCAAAAACGCAAGTGCTAAGTGCAAAACAAGTGAAATTCCAATTCTGCCCTTAGTAAAAAAAAGGAGAATCTGAACCTTGCTCAATTGAAATAGCAAGGAAGAAAAGAAAAACAAAAGAACAAGAGCAAAGAAAAAGGGCAAAACGTTTGTGCATTGCGTAGAAAATTTTTGGTACGACTTGCAAACTTTGGATACCATATTACCCCACATTGCCGTCCCCTATACCCAATTATCCATTTCTTCATCTTCTTAAACCAATCACACACTTGGTTGCTCGATTGTTGCATGACTTGAACCATTTTGGGGATAGTAAGTGCATAGAATAAAAATTAACTAAAGATTGCCCACGGCAACCCTTAGTTTATCTTTGGTTCAGCCTTATACATCAACTTTGGTTGCTTATTTTCTTTGAATCTTAGTAGAAAGTTCAAGTTTGTTTTCATTTCAATTGATTCTACTTTGATACTAATTGGTGCAACTTGAAAGCAAACAAAAGGAAGAAACAAGCGGAGAACATTGTGATTCGAAGAAGCCTTGGTAATACACTTCCTTATTGATCGCTTTGAGACTTCTTAACTTCAGGTTATCCAAGAACCAAAGTGGTAAGAGAGTGAAAAGAATCGAAAGCAGAGTGTTCATAGCTTATTTTTTTTACTAATCCCTTAATGTTTGTTTGTCTTTGTGTTAGTTTGCTTCTTTCTTTTTCCCTTTGTTTTCGTTCAATTCCTTAGGCACAATGGCCAGCAGCAATTCCGCATCTAGCAAGTCTAAAGAAGCCGAAACTGTTGACAATACTCAACGACAAATGCTGGAGATGCTTAAGAAACTCATGCATGACAATGAGATAATCAAGCATCGCTTGGAAGACGTGGAGCGAAGCTAAAAAACAAGTGATGGCCAAGGAACAAGCAGGGCCGTTCCACCACCACAACCAAGGCGCCATCCTCCAGAAGAAGTTGAGGACGATAACATTCGACCCCCACACACCGAAGCAAGACGGTTTGCTCCTCCTACACAAGCAAGAAGGTACGCTCCAAGAAGGTACAATGATGATTACATTCCCTTTGAGCATGATGATTATGACTTTGATGACCACCATCCCCGTGGTTACCAAAGACGCCAAAATCCCCTTTTCCCGCAAGATGACGATTTTCTCAAAACCAAAATAAGTATTCCCACGTTTTATGGTAAAAGTAATGCGGAGGAATATTTAGAATGGGAAACGAAAGTGCATTTGATCATTTCTTGTACCAATTATAGTGAATTGCAAAAAGTGAGGTATGCTTCCATTGAGTTTTCTGGTTATGCACTTAATTGGTGGACGAATTTGTGTCGAAATAGAACTAAGACGAGACAACCCCCAATTGCCACTTGGGAAGAAATGAAGTTTGAAATGCGACAACGTTTTATTCCAAACAATTATGAGAGTTCTATTTTCACGAGTTTGCATAACTTACGACAAGGTTCCAAAAGTGTAGACGAGTATTATAAAGAGTTAGAAATTTTGTTGGAGAGGTCTAACTTGCAGGAACCTGAAGAAGCCACCAAGGCTCGATTCTTACATGGTTTAAACAGGGAGATTGCGCAAAGGGTCGACCTTCAACCTTACCTCGACCTCACAACCATGGTCCATATGGCTGAAAAGATTGAAGCACAATTAAAGGTACGTAACTCCTCCAATTTCAATTCCAATTATCGTACTAATCAATCTTCATCAAGATTTCACAGCAAGCCTTCAGGAACGGGAAGTTCACGGCCTACAGGAGGCCAAGCACGTGACCAAGGTGCGTCACAAAGAATGGACAATCGTGTGCAATCCACACAAAGGAGAGACGAACGCACCCAACAAAAGGCTCCTACCGGCAATTCTTCGGATTCCTCAAACAGGTTTAGAGACATTAAATGTTATAAATGTCAAGGACGTGGTCACATAGGAAAAGAATGTCCTAATGCAAAAAGAATCATGTTAATTGAAGAGACAAACGAATATGTGTCCGAGTCCGAGCATGGAAACGAGTCTGAGCATGATAATGAAATTGAACCTAAAGAGGATCTAGGCGCATTAGATGATTTTGACACTAAGGAGTTTCTTGTTGTGCGTAGAGCTTTAAATGCATATCCGAAATTAGATGATCACGAACAACATAGAGAAAACATTTTCCATATTCATTGCATGATAAATGGTAAAGTGTGCACCATGATCATTGATTCCAGTTCTTGTGCGAATGTGGCTAGCATCGAATTAGTAAGAAAACTGAATTTGCCTATGACTAATCATCCGCATCCTTACAAACTTGCATGGCTAAATGACTGCGGTGAAGTTAGCGTAAGTAAACAAGTTTTGATTTCTCTTAGCATTGGTAGTTACAAAGATGATGTTTTATGTGATGTCGCACCAATGCATGCTAGTCATATCTTACTTGGTAGGCCATGGCAATTTGATCGACATGTGACATATGATGGTTATTTGAATCGTTATTCTTTCAAATTGAATGGCAAATTGGACAAACTGCATGCACTTCCACCACATAAAGTCCACGAGGATCACCAACGCATGTCCAAGTCTAGAGCCGATCCTAAGGAAAAAGAAGCCAAGAGAAAATTCGTGGAGTGTATGAAAAGTGAGAACAAAAAACACGAGAGCAAGGGAAAAGAGGTAGTGCCCCTAAGTGTCAACGAGTCCAAAAAGAAGTGTGGGTATTTCGCCAAGAAAAGAGAGGTTACGCGTGCACTTTATAACAACCAAACTGTCCTCATCATCATCCCAAAGTCGTGTCAACTTGCCCTTGAAGAACTCCCACCAAACTTACCTACCTCAGTTGCGTCCCTTATCCAAGAATATGAAGTTCTATTTCCCTCCGAACCACCATCCGGATTACCACCCATTAGAGGGATAGAACACCAAATCGACTTTGTCCCAGGAGCCGTGTTACCCAATCGCCCAGCCTATCGAGCAAACCCCGAAGAAACCAAAGAAATCCAAAGGCAAGTAGAGGAGCTCCTAGCTAGTGGACAAGTTCGAGAGAGTCTAAGCCCATCTGCCGTCCCAGTCATTTTAGTACCCAAAAAGGATGGAACGTGGAGAATGTGTACCGATTGCCGAGCCATAAACAAGATTACCGTCAAGTATAGGTACCCCATACCTAGGCTAGACGATATGTTAGACATGTTGCACGGATCCAAATTCTTCACCAAAATCGACCTTAAGCAAGGGTACTTCCAGGTACGCATTAGAGAAGGGGACGAATGGAAGACTGCATTCAAAACCAAGTTTGGGCTCTATGAGTGGTTAGTGATGCCCTTCGGGCTCACCAACGCCCCTAGTACCTTTATGAGGCTAATGAAAGAAGTCTTACATGCGTTCATAGGACGCTTTGTCGTTGTCTATTTCGATGATATCCTAATTTATTCCCACACCATAGAAGATCATCTTGACCACATTAGAGCCATTTTGAAAAGCTTAAGCAAGAACAAATTTACGCCAACTTTAAGAAGTGCTCCTTTTGTTTAGAACGCGTGGTTTTTCTAGGCTTTGTCATTTCGGCTGACGGAGTAGAGATGGATGAAGAAAAGGTTAGGTCAATTGTGGAGTGGCCTATACCTAAGAATGTAGGGGAAGTTCGCAGTTTTCATGGATTAGCAAGCTTTTATAGACGTTTTGTCAAAGATTTTTCTTCCATAGCTGCCCCCTAAACGAAATTGTCAAAAAAGAAGTCCCTTTTCGGTGGGACGAGCCACAACAACTGGCATTTGACGAACTTAAACGTAGGCTGACCACTGCACCCATACTTAGGCTACCAAATTTTGACGAGACCTTTGAGATCGAGTGTGATGCAAGTGGAGTGGGTATAGGCGCAGTTTTGACCCAAAGTAAGAACCCATAGCCTACTTTAGTGAAAAGTTGAAAGGAGCAGCATTGAATTACTCTACCTATGATAAGGAACTTTATGCCCTTGGGAGATCCCTACAAACTTGGCAACACTATCTTCAACCTAAAGAGTTTGTGATCCACACTGACCACGAAAGCCTTAAGTATCTTAAAGGGCAGGGAAAGTTGAACAAAAGACATGCCAAATAGGTAGAGTTCGTAGAACAATTCCCTTACGTGATTAAGTACAACAAGGAAAAGATAATATAGTTGCCGATGCCCTCTCTAGGAGATACACGTTAGTGACTACATTATCTTCACGCTTCTTAGGATTCGAATCACTTAAGGACTTGTACCCCAATGACCATGACTTTGGCACCATTTTCGAGGCATGTCAAGGAGCACCATTTGGGAAATTTTACATACATGAGGGTTATCTTTTCAAAGAACAAAAATTGTGCGTTCCCCAATCATCCCTACGAGAAGCATTGACTAGAGATGCCCATGGGGGAGGTTTAATGGGTCATTTCGGAGTGTTCAAAACCCTCGAGACTCTTAAGGAACATTTCTATTGGCCCCACATGAGAGTAGACGTCGAGAGGTTGTGTGGTAATTGCATCACTTGCAAACAAGCCAAATCCAAGTCCCAACCACGTGGCCTTTACACGCCTTTACCCGTCCCTGATTCCCCTTGGATTGACATTTCTATGGACTTTGTTTTAGGACTTCCTAGGTCTCGGGGAGGACGCGATAGCATTTATGTTATGGTTGATCGATTTTCAAAAATGGCACATTTCATTGCATGTAGGAAAATTGATGATGCCACACATGTTGCTGATTTGTTCTTCAAAGAAATTGTTAGATTGCATTGCATGCCACGTACAATTGTAAGTGATAGAGATACGAAATTTTTGAGTCATTTTTGGCGTGTTTTGTGGGCTAAACTTGGTACACAATTGTTGTTTTCCACCACCGCACACCCACAAACTGATGGACAAACTGAAGTCGTTAATCGTACTCTTTCTCAACTTTTGCGTGCCATTTTGCAAAAACACATTAAACATTGGGAAGATTTTTACCATATATCGAATTTGCATATAATAGGAGTGTCCATCATGGTACTTTGCATAGTCTATTTGAAATCGTGTATGGCTTTAATCCCTTGTCTCCCATTGATTTGATTCCTATTCCCGTGCATGAACGTTCTAGTCTTGATGGTAAACAAAAAGCGGACAACATAAAGAAACTGCATGAACAAGTTAAAACACAACTAGAAAAGAAAAACAAAGCTTATGAAAGACGAGCTAACAAACATCGGAAAAGAGTTGTGTTCAAACCTGGAGATTTAGTGTGGTTACATTTGCGCAAAGAAAGATTTCCCAATGAACGAAAGTCAAAATTGTTGCCTCGAGGAGATGGACCCTTTAAAGTATTGAAACGCATAGGTGACAATGCATACATCCTCGATCTTCCCGACAGGTATGGTTCAGTTTCACCTACTTTTAATGTTGCTGATCTCACCCCTTTCAACGATGACCTTTTTGATTCGAGGACGAATCCTTTTGAGGAAGGGGGGATTGATGAGGATCAAGGGTCCGATGAGGATCAAGGGCCCCATCAAGAGGTCAAAGGTCCTATGACAAGAAGGAGGGCAAAGGAAATTTGTCATCAAGTTGCCACCTTCTTGTACAAGCATGTTCAAGATGAACCTATGACTCCTTGGGTTCATTTTCATTGAACCTTCAACTTGAGCATGTGTTACATGCACGCCTACATTCTTTGTTTTTGGATTTTATTTTGTGTCGTGTGATCTTAGTTTTATGTATTTGCTTTGTAGGTAAATTAGGTACAAGAGAATGTTTGAAGAGAATGTTCAAGAGAATGTTTCAAGAGAATGTTTGAAGAGAATGTTCAAGAGAATGTTTCAAAAGAATGTTTGAAAAGAATGTTGAAGAGAATGTTTCAAGAGAATGTTCGAAGAGAATGTTTGTCTATGCTAAGACAAATTCAAAAGTGTCCAAGATAGAGTCTCTTGATCAAGTTGAAATCAAATCATCTCCATTATCCACAAGAAGGGGGCAGCCATGCCTAAAGCAAATGGATAATGATCAATTGAGTTTAAATTCAAAGCTAGGCTTGAATTTAAAATTCAACCTTAATTTGAATTCAATCTCAATCAATTGGAGACTTAAAGTTCAAGAGGATTTCAGCCTAATCTACATCCACTCCAAACGCCAACATGAAGTCAAATTTGAAGGATAACAAAGATGAGATGACAATTCAAATTTGAATCCAAGTTTAAATTCAAGTTCAAGTTAAACTCAATCTCCAACCAGCATTTGAATTCAACATCTCAACCATTTGAAGACATCTCACACGCCTAGATATACTTCCACACGCCAACTTGGAGATAAGAAAAGGATGGGATCATAATTCAAAGATTGAATTCAAGTTTGAAGTCAAATTGAATCCAATCTTCAACTAGCCTTTGAATTCAAGTTCAACCACTTCATCTACATCTCCAATGCCAATTTCATCACCAAACATGACTAGATTCATTGAAGATAACATCTTGCAAGCATTTCAAGTTTTAGCTAGAATTATCTTAGTTTAAATTTTCAAGCAAAGTTCAAATTTAAACATTTGTTAGATAGCTTTATTTGAATTATCTTTAGCCATTTCAAGCTAAAGGAAGCGTCTTCTAGGCCTATAAATAGACCCCTTTGGCTGGTTGTAAACTCACCTTTTGATGAATAACAATTCTTGATATTTCATTCACTTTGTGTGATACTTTGTTTTCTTGGTTTTGCATTAAAAACCTAGGTTAAGATCCTTCAAAGTTGAGCATATTGAAGGTGTTGCCATTGCTTAAAGGTGCCGTCCAGGAGGGCCGTTTTGGTTTTCCTGATCAACGACCATCCTGAAGTGTTGGTCTTTCTCATTCTTGATCCACACGTTTTTAATCACTAAGGAAGCAAGGGGAAGTCTTTTTCCTTGTGCCTAACCCTTTGTGAAGGACGTTTGGAAGGTGGAATTGTTGAAGCCCACGAGTTGCACACATCACTTTGTAAGAAAAAGAGTAAGAAGTTGGAAGACTTTTGGTGAGATGTATTATGGTGGGTTGAAAGACTTTTGCTAGGTACAAGGGTGGGAAATAGGTGTTGGTATGGTTTTGTTGAATGTGTAACAAAAGGGTGTAAGAAGTGTGTAAGAGAGTGTAAGAAAATTAGGGTGTTTGAAAGAAAAACCTTCTAATCTCTTGACCATTAGGCCGCCCATGTGGGAGAGGAAGAAAGGATTAGTTTTGGGTTGTTGAAAGATGTAAGAAGTGAAAGGAAATTGTAAGCTTTTTGGTTGAGGAAAAGATAATTCATATGACTTGGAAGCAACACAAAGTTTTATTTCTTTCTTATATAAGTGGTGACCGATTTTTTTAGGTGAGTGGGAGCGGTTAGGATAGGATAAAATTTTATCATTTAGTTTATACACAATTTTGTATACTTGGTACTTTGTTGGGGTATTTTCCTAACCATAATTTCTTCTTCCTTATTCTACCTAAATGGCGCCAGCTATATGTGTGTGTCTGTATATATATGTGTGTATGTTTGTGTGTATATATTCATTTTCTTTTTTTAACCGAAAGAGTCTATTTTATTGAAAACTGCCTCTTTTATGGCGGAGGAATACCTTTGTACAATTTACAATCATCGAAAGAGAAATATGAATGTAAAGCTTTAAGAATCTGAAATCTCCAATCATATATGATATGCCGCATCAAAACCTTGCCAAGTAAAACCACCATTGTGGATAAAACCCTGGCGAAGGAAAAAGCATACATATTTATATGAAGACATTTTCTATCTAATGGTGGCTGAGCATATGTAGAGCTTAATGAAATAACAGGCCATAACATTTGATGGAAAAATCTTCGTAGTAGTTTTCTTCGCCCATCCAAATGGTACCACATGAGTCTTTCTTTCATAAACAGAAAATTCCTTTTCAAAAGCGCTTTTTCATCTAAGAATGGAAACAGCAACCCTGGTAGCCATCTTCTTTGTCATAAAAATCAGTTTCATAAATCGTATGGACATGGACAATGCAATGCATGATATGCGGCATGTAACTCGTGAACAAACACATCATAACAAGCCTACACGGACTTGTCCCTTAAGCTGGAAAAACTATCCAGCAATAACACTCTGTTCATACAGCCTCATGCACATCAATTCAGGGCTCATTTTCATAAACTCATTCCACACACATGCATAATAAAGTCTTAGACATAAGTCATAAAAATTTCGTAACATTCCGAAATGCCTAAAGTCATCAAATCATCAAATTACTAACAAGGGGTCCTGCTGAAATCCGCAGGGCAGTACCCGTCTTACCTTAGTTTCATGGATCATAAAACCTTATTCAATTTAGGTCATCACCTGGAAAACATAACTAACATACCAAGTAACAATATTCATATGACCAAACATCACCTTCAAGCCTAAATGAGTAAGATCAAAGCCTTACAACTCATGTCATTAAACTGTCCTGTTTTCCAGTTTTGTACCACTAACTTCAACTCAGTTGTTAACCTTTAAAATAGAGGTTTTAAGCTGGTTTCTTTGCATGACCAAGTACATCTACATCTTTGGTAAATATCATAAAAATTTCAAGGCAAGCCAATACACTTAAGGGGGTCATTTAATTTATTTCCCAGAGCTAGGCACATGCAGAATCTGGAACGACCAATTTTACCACGAATTTTACTGTGACCAAACCACAAGTCCTTTTGCCGAAATTCCAACTCACAGTCTTACTAAACACATCAAGATATCATCATACCAAAAATCAGTTTGTTTTCACATTCCTAAGGTTCATTTTCGAGCCAAACAACTTGTTACTTAAAACTGCCCTGTTTCAGTAATTTCTGTGTGACTAGTTGTCATTAAAAATTACATTCCGGTCAAACCACAAATCATTTTACCAAAATTCCAACTCACATATTTATTAAACATATCAAGCTAGCATCATAGCAAAAATAAGATCATTTGCAAATTCTTAAGGTTCATTTTCGAGCCACACAACTCGTTACTCAAAACTGTCATGTTCCACTAATTTCTGTATGACCAGCTCTCATTAACAATTTCATTCTGGTCAAACCACAACTCATTTTATCAAAATTCCAACTCTCACATTTACTACACATATCAAGCTAACCTTATACCAAAAATTAGCCAAATTGAACACTTCTAAGGTTTGTTTTCAGGTTATATAATACGCCATTCAAATCTGTTCAGATCCAGTAATTCCAGCACTTCATCACTTTTATAGTTCAAGCATTTCCAATAAACTTCATTCCTTAAGATAACTTAATAACCATCAAATACACACTTTAACATAATCATTCCAAACCTCATAACATGCTTTAAACCATAGATAAACTGTACATGAGTCATATCCAAACAGTCACAACACATTCATATAACAAATCATTCACTCATTCCAACACTTTTCTTCATAACAACTAGTTCTCATGTCTTATACTTAGAATCTTCAACTAAGATTCATAGCTTAAGAATGGCTAGAAATTCAAGTATATATTTCACAAATAAGTCAAGATTGGCTAGGGTATACTTGCCTCTTTCAATCTTAGAGCTTTCTTCTAGCTTGAGCCTTGTTTGGAATAGAGTGAAGTCTTCCTCCAACTTCATCATAACCCACGTTTTTGGAAGAAGAAATAGAAGGAACATTAGCTATTATATTAAGTAAAAACACAACTAGAGTGAGGCTATGATTCTCTTACCAAAATGAAACTCGAATGGAGATAGCAATGGATCCAACCAACCAAGAAGTTAGCTTCTCTTAGTATCTTGCAAAATCTTCATCTAGTGATCATCCTTGGAGTCACGGTTTTGGCAAGGAAAGAAGGGTACCTATGTGAGCTTCATTCTTTGAAATATAGGATTTACTTAGAAGTTTTAGCATGCACTTACCTAGATGAGTTCTTGGAGCTTGGAGATGAGGATAGTCTTGACACTTCCAAGCTTCAATGGGCTGAAAGTTGGAGAGTCTAGGGGTGCTAGAAGCTTTTAGTCCTTGTCTTAATATGAGCCTTGAGGGGTGTTGGGAGTTGAAGGTGGAGATGGAGCTCCATGGATGAACTTAAAGAAATATCCATGGTGGAGAAGGAGGGGTGGCCGGCGGGTTTGGGGGAAAGAGGAGGCAAGGTGGTGCATAAAAAGTAAGAAAAGTAGTCTTGATCCTGTAAAATGACTACTTTTTGCCCATGCTTGTCTCCCATGCTTGTTTTCTTTTTACTATTTTATTAATTTATGTCTTTCATGCTTGCTTTCTTGGAATTATTTTAATTCTTGGCTTGTAAAATATCCAAGAAAGAGAAGACCATGGAGTCTTCTAGATCCCTCATCATGGTGGCCGAATTTCTTGGGGGTTTAGGGGTTCTTTTTGTTACTTCTCTCATTTCTTAATACATACTTATATAATTATACAATTACTTACAATATCTCATTTATTGTGTAGGCTTTTCGTCTTGCTTTTAAGAAGGCCCCTTTAGGTTAGCCTTCTTACAAAAATACTCAAAGGTCCTCAAAGGCCGGTTGGCCGAAACTTCATGACCTTGGAGGGGCGAACTGGTCATTTCATACGTTTCATAACGCTCACCTCTGTAATTGTATAGTATCTACTTTAAGGGGATTTAATTAAAGAAGCAATAATATAACTTAATAAAATGTACTCAGAAGATCTAATATTTTATTACGCTACTTCATCATAGTTCCAAGTACGGTACGATTGGGGTACAACATCATGAGTCCCATCTGCATGTATAGAAAACCATCTTCCAAAAGACCTCGTTTGGGTTGCCCATATCAAGCAATGATATAGGCAACAAGCAAGAATGAAGGTATTATCCATGTCGCAAATTTGGAATGAAATCAGTATGAACAGTAGCACGAACTAGAGGGGGAAGATCTGATAATCCTGAAAATTCTGCAAGAGACCGAGTTATCTGACCATGCTGTGCCAAATAATGTGCTGACTTATCAACCTCCCATGGGATGTATATATTCATTTTCTTTTTTCTTCATTTCTAAGTTATTTTATTATGTCCTGCTTTCTTTTTCTTTATTTAATTAGTTACTGTCTAATTTATTTAAAGCTTATCGTATGTTCGAAAATATTCGTTACCTGGTTTCATCGTATATCGATATCTTGGGTAATTTATCATTCGGTTACTTTTCGATCGTTTCTAACCTCGAAATATTCTATCGTAATCTATTTTATATTATCGTACAATAATGGAATTGAAAGTGTGACCTAATGATGTGAACCCATTATATATGATCGATGTCCTATTAAATTTCTGTTCCAGTTTTTATCGACCCAGAAATGCAGGTCGTAAAAGCCCCTAGCCTTTTTTCCAATGGGGGACTGACCATGTTGGACCATTACCCCCTGCCCCAAGGTATGTTCATTATCTTCTTATTGTCGTCGACTACTTCATTAAGTGGTGTTACACCGTACACCTGTAGTAAACACCACTAGAGGGTGGTGAATAATTGTTAGCGGAAATTACACTACTAACCTTGATTAAAATCCCCTTTGAAAACAGAATCTGAGACCTCCTCAGATTCAGTACCTGTTGTTGAAAAATTCAAAACTCAGTGTACATAACTCCAAAAATTATGAAACTTTCAAGAAATTAACTGTAATGTCTTGACTAGACACTGTCCAAAAAGGAGACAAAAATAAGATTGTTTGACCCTTCAACCAAATAAAAAGATTCAGATGGTCAATCTGGACAGAATTGGACAGAATAGTGCTGAACTTTGAAAACGTGTTTCTCTTTGATTACTCAACTGAAAAGGTTGATATTTATGTCAAACACTCCTTAGGAGGTCAGTTTATGTTTCCAAAAGGCTCTGACCTAAAAATAATCTTGATAAATTCAGAATGCAATTTTTCTTGAAACTGGTCAGATTGCAGCCAGAATAGAGCAGTTATCTTGCAATGATTGAAAGACTAACTTTCCTTTGCTAAAATCAAGTGATATTTGTTGAAAATGAAAGCTAACAGTCTGAAGTATAACGCCAATAAAAAATCATGAATTTTGAAAGTGTTTTGCTATTCTTTAAAGACGTGTGAAATTGAGTGAAAAATGTAGTGAAAACAGACAGAAAAAAGAAAAGTAGAAAGAAGACAAGAACACCGAAGATTTATCATGGTTCGGTCAATGTGACCTACTCCAGTCCCACAAAACACCTTTCCTTGGATTTCACTATGGTATGAACACAAAACAAGAACCAAGCTTGATCCTTGGGTTAAACACCAACCCTATTCAAGACTTAGATGAACACCTCTATGCAACTCATGGTTGCAACACCTCTATCACCTATTGTGGTAGCCTTATAAACTTTGCTAACCAATCTTGTAAAATCAATCCAAGAAGGCGTGTATAATGTAGCTCAACAAAAAGAAGAAATGAAACACCTTAGATACAAGAAATGAATCAAGAAGAGAATAGTTAGAATAATCTTCAACTTTGGCTTTCAAGTGTGTGTTCTTCGTCTTCACCTTTGCCTCCTATTTATAGTGTGAAATAGGCCTTAAAGGTAAGAACTCCAATGTGTCGATGTCTTCATCATCAATGCTTAAGTGTCTTCACGCTATTGATTGGCAACATAATCACCGTGTACACTTGGCAACATAGAGAAACATGAATGATCCACCTTTGTCTTATCTTGCCGATTTTTAGTCTTCAAAAATGACTTGGAAATGCTTACAAAATGAAGATAATATTGAAGAGAATATATCACCAAGAAACCTTCAACTCCTTGACACAAGAATAGGGCATGTGAGGCTGCATTTTTGACTCCAAAAAAACTCCAAAATCAGCTCCAACAGCCTTTACTAGCCGTTGGTTTCAAATTGGAAATTCCAAGTTGGCTTGGTCCACTTGTACACATGTAAAAAAACTGAATACACCACCTTTGCCACATATTTTTGGGCTTTTTGAGAAACATAAATGTGTACATACTTAGATTTGTTGAAGAGAAATAAGTAGATAAAGTTGACAAGACTATGTCAACATATAGTATTCCCACATTTTTCTCCTTGTAAGTTATAGTGAATTTTGTGACAATAATGCCCTTAGAATCTCTTCATGATGAATAATAAACTCCAGTAATATATATAAGAATACCTCCAAGAATAGAAAAGAATGTGACATCAAAACCCGTCGCATATCTTGCTACCATCGATAATATCGTCAAATGAGAGAATAAGATAGTAAACCACCAAATAATCTTCAAGAACACTATAAACAAACTCCAGAATGAAGATAATAAGATACTCAAGGGACCCCTTGAGTAAAATGGCAAAATTGCCCTTATGGTGTAAAATGACCAAAATGCCCCTTGTGAGAGAAAACTCCGAAAATGACCCTGATGGTCAGAAATAGATATAATAACACCTTTGTGATGATAAAAAAGAAATAATGAAGTCCTTGTATGACTTTCTCTGTGTAATGTACCTATAAGAACTCAAAATACCACTTTTTCCCTTTTTGGTAAGTTGTAGAAACTTTAAAGGCGCATTAGTGACAAAACACTATTATTATCATAAAAAACAAGTAATAAAATCCCAATATACATATATGAAACATATGTAAATGAAAACTATCATTTTATCACTTTTTACAAAAATTTCTCCAAAAACACTTGACATCTATCGATCTATCTCTCAATTTTAGAGACTGATGTATACATCGATCAAGCAATGTACCTCTGGTTGAGAGATCAATGTCTCATAATGAGTTTGAGTTTTTGATTCTGTGTGACATCGATCGATCGATGTAGAGATCTATGTACATCGATCTCTGACTGAGAGATCTACATAGAGATCTATGTATACATCGATCTCTGGCTGAGAGATCTATGTAGAGATCGATGTCACTTTTTTCATTTGTTTCAACTTGATTTCAACTTTGTAACCTTTTTATGTATTCAACACTTAAAATCATGGCTTTAAAAAATATCCAAACATATTTCTCAACATTCTCCCCCTTTTGGATGATTTTCAAAATAACTTAACATGATTTTAATGTCACAACTCTTTATCAATTGTTTATCACATATCTACCAATTTTATAGCAATTGAATTGTTTTGAAAATGTCACACTAATTCTATACCAATTGTTTTCAAACTTTCAAAACTCATGTTTTTAACATATGTGCTCCGCCTCAACTTATACTCTCCCCTTTAACCTATACTCCAAGACATTTAACACCAATTAAAACTTATACCAATTTGAACTTGACTTATCCTCCAACATCACTTAGAATCTGAAATCATGTTCTTATTATATTCCTCCCTTTATTTTGTAAATCATGCAAAAGATAGAATTAAGCAATTGTATTGTAAGTCACCATACCTAACATGGCTCGTAAAGTTTCAAATGTGGCTTGATTAAGGGGTTTGGTGAAGATTCCAGCTACTTGATGATCACTTCTTACATGATCTATGGTTATGTCCCTATTTTGAACATGGTCAAGGAGAAAAGGATGTTCTTACCTCAATGTGCTTCGCCTTAGAATGAAGTACTGGATTCCAAGAAAGATTGATTGCACTTGTGCTATCGCAGAAAATTGGAATCTTATTCATTTTAATGCAAAAAATCACTAAGTTGTTGTTTAAGCCAAAGTATTTGGCCAGTGCATAATTTTAAGGCTATATACTCGGCTTCGGTGGTAGAAAGAGCTACACTAGCTTGATTTTTAGAGAATCAAGAGATCAAGTTGGTTCCTATGAATTGACATGTACTGCTAGTTGATTTTCTATCTAATTTGCAACCACCATAATCAGATAAGCATACAGTTCCAACTTAGCGTTTTTATCATACCAAAGTCCTAAGTGAGGTATGTGTTTAAGATATCGAAATATCTTCTTCACCGTATTTTAATGTGATACTTTAGGACAAGATTGAAACATATCACACATACACACACTAAACATTATATCAGGTCTCGGTTAAATATAACAGTGATCCAATTATAGACCTATATAGTGTGTCATCAAAAGGTTTACCATTTTCATCCTTATCTAATTTGGTACTCACACTCATAGGGATAGGAGTTGGTTTCAACTCTTCAAAGACAAACTTTTTAATCATGTCATTAACATACTTAAGTTGGCTAATGTGGATTCCTTGAGGTGTTTGTTTGATTTGAAGCCCTCAGAAGTAATCCAACTCTCCTACCATTGACATTTCAAATTCTGACTTCATACATTCTTTAAAGTCCTTTACTAATTTTGTTGAACCAAAGATGATGTCATCTACATATATCTGCACTATTAATAAGTCATTATCTTTTCTTCTTAGGAGTAATGTGTTGTCTATGGTCCCCCTTTGATAATTATTTGAAATAAGAAAGTTTGCAAATCTATCATACCAAGCTCTTGGAGCTTATTTCAAACCATATAAAGCTTTCTTAAGCTTGTATACATGTTTTGGATTCTTTGGATCTTCAAATCCAGGAGGTTGTTTCATAGAAACCTCTTCTTGGATGTATCCATTCAAGAACGCATTGTTAACATCCATTTGGAAGAGTTTGATGTTGCTTAAACTTGCTAATAATCTTATTGCTTCTAGTCGTGCAACGGGTGCAAAGGTTTCTTCATAATCTATTTCTTCTTGTTGATTGTGTAGGATTTGCAAGGCACCACTAGAAGGAGGGGTTGAATAGTGAGTACGGAAAATGTGATTTTTAAAATTGTTTTAAACCAAAAACCCAACTTCTGAAAACAGTTTCTGTTTTCAGGACCTGTTTTGAAACGTTTGAAAACTAGGTTTCAGGTCTTCAAAAATTCTGAAATTTGGAGAGATCTTAGTCTCAGATGTTTTGAGTATCTCCTAAAAAGTTCAGATTAAAATTCAACCTCTAACCCCTTTAAAAATCGTTGATGGTCAGATTGCGCAAATCTGCCAGAAACGGTAGTCTGACTTGAAAAACTAATTCCTATTTAACCGTGACTCCAAATGCTCTGAAAATTTAGCGACTAACCCCTTACTAGGTTTATTTAATTGGGTTGAAACAGTTTTGAAAAATTCTTATGGGAAGATAGTCAGATACGTTCAAAGTCTCAACCTTTGCAAGCCTGAAAATCAGACTGCACTAGTCTCAGAACTTTTGACGTTTGAATGACTTATACTAGTCCAAAAGGGTTGAAACTTGCGCCAAAAGAACCTTAAGACGTGTGGCTATGTTTTCTGAAAGTTTCATGAGTTTTGAAATTTGTTTACTATTTTTACGAACGTGATAAAAACGATGCACTGTGCTGGAAACTTAAAGTAAGTGCTGAAAGTAAAGAACACAAGGAATTTTATACTGGTTCGGTTAAAACAACCTACTCCAGTCTTCGAGGACACCTTCCTCGGTTAGCACTAATCACAAAACACAAATAACACCTTACCACACAGGGTTGATGGAGTTACACACCAACTCTAACCCTTTACAAACCTTGTATGTGACTACAATGATCATGAACACCACCACCTTGCGAGTGCAAGATTGATCACACCTTGATCAATCTTTTACAACAATAAAGAGTTTATGGTGGTATGTAAGAAGCCTATTCAAGATGTATGAATATGAATACAATAGGCTTTAAGAGAGAAGAAAGAAAGAAGTGTAGAAAGAGAGACTAGATGAAAACGTTTTGATCTTGTAAGCTTGTAAGACTTGTGTTGTATTTTGTTTGCTCTCTTCTTTCCTTTTTATACAAGGTGGCCGCCCCCTATAGCTTGGTCTTCCTCTTGAAAATTATCTTCTAATTCCTTGGATGAGTATATTGCATCATTGTGATATTTCCTTGCTTACTTGGCAACTCCTCATTGGATGATCATTAAGCTCTTGCTTACTTGGCACTCATTGATTAGATGGAAGTTGTCATCATTTGATGACTAGATAAATCTAAAAATAAACCTTAAAAAATGTGCCAATTAGCCATAAAAGTGTTTCCATAATTCATATAATAATCCCACATAATTAGCAAGACAACTTTCTCCAGTTTACCATCAAAAATTCGGCCAACACATGCTGAAATTTCAGCATGTGTGATATTCACACTTTATTCAAATAGTTGCCAAGTTTGCATTTGATTAATTCCTTGAAATAAAGAAGAAGTCAATAATTATTTAGTACATAACATTTCCACTAAATTTGAAATAAAAATTAGTCACCAATAAGGCCTCAAAATCGGCCACATCCACTAAACACATGCTGAAATTTTCAGCATGTGTGATATTTGAAAATATCACTTGATTATTTCCATAATATGTTTAAAGCATTGCCATATTATCCTTCAATAAATCCATATAATTCAAGATAGTAAATATGGCTCATTTAAGTAGGAAATTCGGCCAGCTCTAAGACTACACATGCTGAATTTTTAGCATGTGTCACAAATGTGACAAAGTTTCAAATGTTACCTTGTGTAGCTCCTTTCTTTATGCCACCAACATTGCATGCTTCGTTCTTGGACAATGAAGATGCCAACAAAGCTCCACATATACTCCAACAATGCTGAGCTAGGCGTGTATGATGAGTGTATATGTGCTGAATTTTATTTTTACAAACTTTGTAAAATAGTGCACATATAATTATACACATATGGTATATTCCAATCAGCCCTTAATTGATTTTTCTATAACACTTTAGAATGTATCAAGTATGTAAAAAGTTCCTAGATACATGTTATATGCCATGCCAAAAATGTTCCATGTGTCGTGTTCGTAGAAAATCGAATTTTTGACGTTTGTCGATTACCCGATTTTTCTCCGATTAAATTCCAACTTTTTGCACATGTTATATATATTATGTTACACATAATATACATAAATTAAAATTTAATATTCAGCACTTAGGGCTGATTAAAGTGGCGCCTAATCATGTGACAAAATTAAATTTGGAATCTCCACAATTTGGCCTTAATTTGCGGTGATTTGTGTGTGCCAACATGGAATGATTTATGGCTGTATATACCATGTAAGCCAAGAAATTTGTGGCCATTTTTGAAGTGTAGGGGCTGGCCATTTAAATATGGCAAGTACGTGACACGTTGGCGAAGTTTCGGTATTCACCCGATACGACAATTTTTGGTTTAGAACCTTTTAACGTGTCGTAATAAATTCGTCATTACCATGACTTATATCATATGATATAAGACCTGAATATACTCGTAAATATGAGTTAAATATAGTGGTGTGATATTAACGTACGTACGTAAAATATATAACGTGTCGGTAGTACGTTGGAATATATGTGTATGTGCCTTTTAAAAAAATCTGAACATATATATAAATATATTGAAAATGGCGTGTGAAAAAGGGTGGTGAAAACTTTCCATTCTTCAATTTGTTGCCTTTGTGCCTTTTCTAAATATAGCTTCCTTTAATGAACTACTTAGTTTATTTAACTAAGTACTTCACTTAATGAACTAGTTTAGTTCATTAATGATGGCACCTGAAAATAGTTCAAACACAACAAATGTTTGCCATTTAATGTAAGCTTTAAAGCTTCATGGCTCGTTAGTACGACAACATTATATATGAACTATATAAGGCAAGTTTTATGCAAAAACATGTCATGACATAAAATATGTCATGCATTTCTTTGTAATACGTTATTTAAATCATGTATTTTGTAATCAATCAAACCCCCTTTTTCTCTGCAATCTCCACCTTTTGATGATTTACAAAATAACCTATGGTCATGATTTAAATTTTATCGCTCCCCCCTCCAATCATGCACAAATTTAAATTTTGAATTTTCTCCCCCTTGATTTGTGCAATCAATTTCTCTCTTCCCCTTAAATCATGCATTCTCTCCCCCTTTATTTTGGAAAGTCAATCAAAACTGCATGTAAATATGGAAAGACAATCAAATCAAATCAACAGAAAACATGCTTAATTTAGAACTAAGATTTTCATACGTGGCTTGATTTAATGCTTTAGTGAAGATGTCAGCTACTTGTGCCTCAGTGCGTACGTGATCTATGACAATATCACCATTATTTACGTGATCACGAAGAAAGTGATAGCGTACTTCTATATGCTTGGCCTTAGAATGTAGCACGGGGTTCTTAGATAGGTTGATGGCGCTCATGCTATCACAATATATAGGAATCTTATTTTCCGTAATTCTAAAGTCAGAAAGTTGTTGTTTTAGCCATAGTAGTTGTGTGCAACAAAGACTAAGTGTCATGTACTCAGCTTCAGTAGTGGATAAAGCTACGCTTGCTTTTTGGAAAACCATGAAATAAGTGAATTTCTTATAAATTGACAAGCGCCACTCGTGCTTTTCCTATCTATTTTACAGGCACCATAATCTGCATTAGTATAGGCATGTAAGTTAAATTCACAGTCTTTATCATACCAAATGCCTAAGGTGGGTGTGTGCTTAATATATCGGAATATTCTTTTCATGGCATTATAGTGAGACACCTTTGGTTGACTTTGAAAACGTGCACACATACATACACTGAATATGATATCAGGCCTACTAGCAGTAAGATATAGCAAAGAGCCAATCATAGATCGATATAAGGCATTATCAAAATCCTTACCATGTTCATCTTTGCCTAATTTAGTGGTGACACTCATAGGGGTGGGGGACAGTTTTAAATTCTCAAAATTGAACTTTTTAATCATATCATTTATATACTTAACTTGGCTTATATGTATTCATTTTCCCGTTTGCTTAATCTGCAAGCCAAAAAAAATAATTTAATTCCCCAACCATAGACATTTCAAACTCCGATTTCATACAAATTTCGAAATCTTCAACAAGTTTATGAGAGGTGGAGCCGAAAATAATGTCATCAACATAAATTTGAATAATGAGTAAATCTGATTCATCTTGTTTTAAAAATAAAATACTATCGATAGTGCCTCTTTTAAAACCATTTTCTAAAAGGAAAGTAGCAAAACGATCATACCATGCTCTGGGTGCTTGCTTTAAAACCATATAGTGCCTTCTTTAGTTTGTACACGTGATCGGGATGTTTCAAATCTTCAAAACCGGGTGGTTGTTTCACGTATACCTCTTCTTGTATAAATCCATTTAAGAATGCACTTTTCACATCCATTTGATAGAGTTTAAAATCTTTCATGCAAGCAATAGCAAGTAAAAGTCGTATGGCTTCTAAACGTGCTACGAGTGCAAATGTTTCATCATAGTTAATTCCTTCTTCTTGATTATATCCTTGTGCTACAAGTCTAGCTTTGTTTCTAACAACTTTTCTATCTTCATTCATTTTATTCCTAAACACCCACTTTGTGCCTATTATAGTCTTATCTTGTAGTCGTGGCACTAAATCCCATACGTCATTTCTAACAAATTGATTGAGTTCATCATGCATAGCATCAATCCAAGAAGAATCACTCAAAGCATCATGCACATTTTTAGGTTCAATTTCGGAAATGATGGCATGAAATTGATTTATTTCATCCGGATTTATTCTTCTACGTGGTCGCACATCGTGAGTGATATCGCCTAGAATGAGATCGTGTGGGTGATCTCTATGCCATCTTGGATGATTATTTTCTACGTTCTCATGCATTTCTAAGTGATCATGCATTTCTAGTGTATCATGCGTATCTAGTATATCATGTGTGCCATCATCATCATTCAACACGGGTTTTAATTCAAAATCATCGTCATATTATTTATCTTTATCAATCTCACCAAACTCATTAAACTTCACATGAATGGATTCTAGAATTTGTCTAGTGATGGGATCATAACATCTATATGCTTTTGAATTCACAGAATATCCAGCAAAGATGCATTCAATTGATTTAGATTCAAACTTATCTAAATTATCTTTCATATTTAACACAAAGCATTTGCAACCAAACACGCGGAAGTAATCAATTTTAGGCATGCCATCGTTTAATATCTCATAAGGCGTCTTGTTTATTTTCTTTCTAATAGACAAACAATTAACTATGTAGCATGCACAGTTTACGGCTTCGGCCCACAAAAATATAGGCAATTTATTCTCACACAACATGGTTCTAGCAATTTCTTGTAATGTCCTATTCTTTCTTTCTACTACTACTCCATTTAGTTGAGGAGTTCTGGGTGGCAAAAACTCGTGTTTAATTCCTTTTTCTTCGCAAAATGCAATCATATCCTTGTTTTTAAATTCACTGCCTCTATCGCTTCTTATCTTTTTCACATTGACACTATATTGATTTTCAAGTTATTTTATTCGTTTCGTAATCTTAATGGCACTATCATCTTTATGTGCAAGAAACAAAGTCCAAGCATAACAAGAAAAATCATCAACAATCACACAAGCATAGTGACGTCCACCGAGAATCGTAGTGCGACTAGGACCAAACAAATCAATGTGTAATAATTCTAAAACTCTAGTCGTGCTTATTTCATTTTTAGGTTTAAGTGACTCGCGTGTTTGTTTGCCTTTTATGCAAGATTCACACAACTGAAAGTTGTCTAAATCAAGTGTAGGCAATGATGAGGCTGAGGAGCAGCCCCCTAATGAGGAACTTGCACAAGGTGCCCTTAACCATAAGGGGCCGTTGACAAGGAGCCAAACCAAGAGGATTAATGGTTTTCAACTTGGTTTTGATGTTGGCTCTTTTCTAACCAAACATGTGCAAGATGAACCAATGGATGTTCCTCCTAAATGGGTGCTCATTGTTGAGCTTAAGAACTGATTATCCAATGATAGTCAGTTCGCTTGTTGGTGCCGTTTCTGTGGCTTTTTAGTTGTCTTTTCGTTTGCTTCTTTTAAAGTTTGTTTAGAATACTTATGTTTGGTGTATGAGTGTGTTTTGTAGGTGTTACAAGTCTTGGATCAAACGTTTTGAGCTTTGGAAAGGAGGGCTTCTCAGATTTGGACCAAGCTTGTCCATACAAGGCTATTTTGTGATTTTGGGCTTTCAAACGAGATTGGGAGTGCATGGAACCAGCTGGACCTTGAAGTAGACTTAATTTGGAGCAACTTTCATGTTTTGGGTTTTGTCAAAATCAGTCCACAAAAATAGATACAAGAGCTGCAAGAAAGAAGTCCAAAAGAAGCCCAAGTGTGCAACTTAGGGTTTTCGGTTTGCTTGTGGGGAGTGCAGCCGCCTAGCATCATCAAGAGCCATTAAGAGACCTTCTAGAATGTCATAAATCAGATTGGAATGATTGGAATGAATCATGGAGTCATAATTGAAGATTTGGGAGCAAATAAGGAGATAACTCAAGAAAAAGGAAGTTACCAAAATTAGATCTTGTGTCACAAGGAAAGGGGTGAGTGGCGTTTTTAAGGAAGACCAAGGAGGCACAAGGCAAGTCTAGAAGGATGGTAATAATGCAATAATTGATGATTGAGACAATAATTGTGGATTTACCAAGAGAAGGGAACTTACCAAAAATAACAAAATTCAGATTTTTGCACATCAAAGGAAGGAGGCGCCAACATGGGAGATTCCAAGAAGCCCTAGCCGTTTTTGTGGAGATGGCTTACAAGACTTGTAATCATATATATAGATCACTTAGCATTTCTTTGAGTAGTTAGACTATTTTTTCATCATTGAACTAAAAACCCTAGTGTTTTATGTTATCTTTTGTTCTTGAGTTTTCTTGAATAAAAGTTTGTGTTTTTCCTTTGGTTTACACATATCTAAATCAAGGCTAGACCCAATTAAGGATTGTGTGTTCCTTGTTGGTGATCCACAATCCAAGGATTAGGAGTGACTGGTTGGATTGAGCGGATTGAAACACACATAACCAAACGAATTTGGAGGCTTGAAGGAAGGTGGTTGCTTGGCACCATTGTCCATCACATTCAAGGCTTGAAGGACGTTTGGAGAGTGAAGAAAGATCGGGACAACATTAACATACGAACCATATTCGTATCAAGTGGTATCAGAGCTCTCGTTTATCTTCATCTCAAATATCTTTTCTTGTGTCGTTTTGTGTCATTCTTGTTTTCTCAAACATCCAAAAAAAAAAAACGTCTATTGTCAAAAAAAAAAAAAGTCTTCACCTTTTGCATCAATATTGATCACCTATCATTAAAGATCTCATCTTTAACACACTTAATCATAGGATCCTTGTTATTTGCATTGAATAGGATTTAACTCCATCTAAAATCAGTCCAAGGCCTAAAAGAAGCTACCTTTGAGTCAAATACCTTGTTGTTATCGAAGCTTTTAATTAAATTTGCTTGTGTGATATTGAATACAAGTTGTTTGTTTTGGTTGTATTGGTATCCAAGGAAAATCTTTGTTCTACTACACATCCATACAAACACAAAAAGGATCATCTTTCGAGCGTACACAACTGATTCTCGCAAAAGCAAACAAAGGTTGCATCAAGGCTGCTTTGAACGTCAAAAAAAAACAAAGGAAAAGAAAAGCAAAGAAAAACGTGCACAAAAGCAACAAAAAGAAGTGCACAAAGAAAGGAAGAGAAAAGAAGTTCCTTTTGTACAAAAGTTCCATCTTTTTGCATCTACTATCCAAGTTGACAAAAGCAAGACAAAACCGTGTGTTTGCCCCAAAACAACACACATAAAACCTTCAATTCTCAACCTTGGATACGCATTCATACTATCAATCAAAGAACTTGCATTTGATATTGCATAAGTTGGTTTAATTAAAGATTGCCCAGGACAACCCCTAGCAATTCTTTGGTTCAGCCAACTACATCACTTTTGGTCTCTTGTTTCTTTGAATCATAGTTATTAAGTGTGTTTAACTTGTGCTCTAAACTTCTTGACGCTGTTTTACCACTTGTTGACCAATTGGTGTTTTTGAAGGCAAAAGAAGCTTACAAGGACAGAAAACGAAACAGATTGTGGTTAGCCAATTTGGGACTTGCCTTAAGAGGTTCTAGCTCACGATTGGCCAAGGAAAAACACTTGAACAATTGAGAGAAAACAAGGGAGGACAAAAAAAGGCCAAACAGATTTTCGTTTTCCTTTTTTGTTTTCACTAACAACTCACTTTTGTTTCTTGTGTTAGTTTTCTTTTTTTCTTGTTTGTGAAAGCGTTTCAGGTTGCCATGGAGGGGTCAAACAGTACCCAAGGAGGAGGAGACAAAGTGGAATTTTCCATGGAGAAGATGGCACAAATGCTTAGTAACATGCAATCTAGGTTGGATGAATGGGAAGCAAGGATGACATCCAACACACCTCCTACCCAAGAACAGCACCCACCTCAAAGCCAAGGCCAAACATCCCGTGGAACTGAACCTAAGGGGTCCACAAGCATGGGAGGTAGAGGAGGAGCAAGCGGTAGAGGAGATAGGAGACACGGAGTGAGACCACAACCTGTTAGGGAGGAATGGAATGACTTCTATGAAGAGGAAGAGGTTGAGGAGGTATACCCAAGACCTCAAGGCCGAATACAACCTAGGAGGTATGTACCCCAAGAGGATGATTATTTGAAAACCAAAATAAACATTCCACCCTTTTATGGTAAAAGTGACCCTGAAGCTTACATTGAGTGGGAGAGAAAAGTTGACATGATCTTTTCCTATACCAACTATACCGAGTTGCAAAAAGTGAGATATGCAAGTATAGAGTTCTTGGAATATGCCTTGATTTGGTGGGACCAAACTCAAAGTATAAGAAGAAGGACTAGACAACCCACAATTGGAACTTGGGATGAGATGAAATACGAGATGAGAAAGAAATTCATTCCAGAATCTTACGAGAGATCCATGTTCCAAAAGTTGCAATGCCTAACTCAAGGAAATAAAAGTGTGGATGAATACTTTAAGGAGTTAGAAAGTTTGTTGATAAAAACCGATACTGAAGAATCTGAGGAGGCAACCATGGCTCGATTTTTGGGAGGTCTTAACAAGGAGATTGGGTTTCAACTTGAACTCACTACCTATGTTGATCTAAATTCCATGGTTCACAAAGCTGAGAAAATTGAGCGGCAATTAAAGGTACGTTCTTCTACTAGTGGATTTGGTTTTAGAACTAATGCTTCTTCTTTTTCTAAAGTGCAGCCTAGGTCTAATGGCAATGGAGGAACACGGCAAGTTCAAACAACATCGGCCAAAACAGCCCTAATGCCCCAAATAAGCCACACTTCACTCAAAGGACCAACGGTGCAAATCTAGGTCAAAATGACAAAAGCAAAGGCAAAGCACCCGCAAACCCTCCAAGGACAAGGGAGATTGAGTGTTTTAAATGTAGAGGGAGAGGACATTATGCAAGGGACTGCCCTAATGCCAAGAAAGTGTTGTACCTTGAGGAAACAAATGAATTCTATTCAGAAGAGGAGGAAGAAGAAGCCCCAAAGGAAGAATACCAAGAGGACTCAGCTGAGGAGATAAAGAGTGATGAAGAGGGTGCATACAAGGACTTTCTTGTGGTAAGAAAAGCCTTAAGTGCACACATGAAGGAGGAAGAAGAAAACTTGCAAAGGGAGAACATTTTCCACATCCATTGTTTGGTAAAAGGCAAAACTTGCACTTTAATTATTGATAGTGGTTCATGTGCTAATGTTGCAAGTATTGAACTTGTTAGAAAGCTAGATTTACCTATGATTGATCATTCCCATCCCTATAGGTTATCTTGGCTAAATGATTGTGGTGAAATTCATGTGTCTAAACAAGTTCTGATTTCTTTATCTATTGGCGGCTACAAAGATGAAATTTTGTGTGATGTAGCTCCTATGCATGCTAGTCATATTTTGTTAGGTAGACCTTGGCAATTTGACAAGCATGTTATTTATGATGGTAGATTGAACATGTATGCTTTTACTTTTAATGGCAAAAAGTTTAAGTTGCATGCATTGTCTCCACATAAAGTTTATGAGGATGCTAAGAGGATGAAGAAGAACCATTCAGATCCTAAGGAAAAGGAGGCTGAAAAAAGGTTCTTGGAGGTTCTTAAAAAGGAGAGAAGAAGCCTTATGGAGGCTACAAACTCCTCGGCCAAGGGTACACAACCCACGGCCCAAACCAGTCCACCCTCACCCACGGTTCAAACACTTTCACAAGCATCCACACCACAAATTTCACGTCCACCTAAGAAGCATGCTTTCTTTGCAAAATCTCGTGAAGTTACCCATGCATTGTATGATAATAAAACTGTTTTGGTGATGCTTTACAAAGATAGTGTTGCATGCTTGTTTTCTAAGAATGACTTACCATCTACCTTGCCTAGTGGTGTTGTTTCTTTGTTGGAAGAATTTGCAGATTTGTTTCCCGAGGAGGAGCCACATGGGTTGCCACCTTTAAGAGGGATTGAGCACCACATTGACTTTATTCCAGGGGCTGTCCTACCTAATAGGCCAGCTTATAGAGCCAATCCGGAGGAAACAAAGGAGATACAAAGGCAAGTGGAGGATCTCTTGGCCAAAGAGAAGGTAAGGGAAAGCATGAGCCCAAGTGCAGTGCCTGTCATACTTGTTCCAAAAAAAGATGGCACTTGGAGGATGTGTACAGATTGTAGGGCCATCAACAAAATCACTGTAAAGTATAGGTACCCCATTCCTAGACTTGATGATATGCTTGATATGTTGCATGGTTCACAATGGTATACGAAAATTGATTTGAAAAGTGGTTATTTTCAAGTGAGGATAAGAGAGGGTGATGAATGGAAAACAGCTTTTAAAACTAAATTTGGATTGTATGAATGGTTAGTTATGCCTTTTGGGTTAACTAATGCACCTAGTACATTCATGAGGCTAATGAATGAAGTTTTGAGAGCTTTTATTGGGAAGTTTGTTGTGGTTTATTTTGATGACATCTTGATCTATTCTAAGACCTTAGAAGAGCATTTAGTTCACATAAGAGCTGTTTTTGAAAAGCTAAGAAAAGAAAACTTTATGCTAACTTTAAGAAATGTTCTTTTTGTTTGGACAAAGTTGTTTTTCTTGGTTTTGTAATCAGTTCTGCAGGGATTGAAATGGATCAAGACAAGGTGAAATCCATCCTTGAATGGCCTACACCAAAGAGTGTGGGAGAAGTGAGGAGCTTTCATGGTTTGGCAGGTTTTTATAGGCGGTTTGTCAAAGACTTCTCAACCGTGGCCGCACCATTGAATGAGATCGTAAGAAAGAGGTTGGATTCCATTGGGGGGACGCCCAACAAAGGGCGTTTGAAGAACTTAAAAGACGTCTCACTACAAGCACCTATCTTGAAGTTGCCCAACTTTGATGATACTTTCGAGATAGAGTGTGATGCAAGTGGCGTGGGAATTGGAGCTGTTCTAACGCAAGGTAAGCATCCTATTGCTTATTTTAGTGAAAAGTTGAAAGGTGCTGCATTGAACTATCCTACTTATGATAAGGAGTTGTATGCTTTAGTAAGGTCCTTACAAACTTGGCAACACTACTTGCAACCCAAAGAGTTTGTCATTCATACTGATCATGAAAGTTTGAAGTACCTTAAAAGTCAAGGAAAACTGAATAAGAGGCATGCAAAGTGGGTTGAGTTTATTGAGCAATTTCCTTATGTCATTAAGTATAAGCAAGGAAAAGATAACATAGTTGCTGATGCTTTGTCTAGAAGGTATACTTTGATTACTAAGTTGTCTTCACACTTGCTTGGCTTTGAATTTGTTAAGGAATTGTATAAGGATGATTCTGATTTTGCTTCCATTTATGATGCATGTGTTGATTCTCCTTTTGGTAAATTTTATTTGCATGATGGCTATTTATTTAAGGAGAAACGATTATGCATTCCTAAAGGATCAATGCGTGAATTGTTGGTTAAGGAAGCACATGGGGGCGGGTTAATGGGACACTTTGGAGTTTTTAAAAACTTTAGAAACTTTAAAGGAACATTTCTTTTGGCCTCATATGAAATCAGATGTTGCAAAGGTTTGTAGTAGTTGCATCACTTGTAGGCAGGCTAAGTCCAAAACACAACCTCATGGTTTGTACACACCCTTGGACGTACCTAGTGCACCTTGGGAGGACATTTCTATGGACTTTGTTCTTGGCTTACCTAGATCAAAAGGTGGTAGAGATAGTGTCTTTGTTGTGGTAGACAGATTCTCTAAGATGGCACACTTTATTGCTTGTCACAAAGTAGATGATGCTTCTTACATTGCAAATCTGTTCTTTAAAGAAGTTGTTCGATTGCATGGCATGCCTAAACAATTGTTAGTGATAGGGACAGTAAATTCTTGAGTCATTTTTGGCGTGTGCTTTGGAGCAAGTTGGGAACTAAGCTTTTGTTTTCTACTACTACTGCACATCCACAAACAGATGGCCAAACTGAAGTGGTAAATCGGACCTTGTCACAAATGTTGCGTGCTTAATCCAAAGCAATCTGAAAAATTGGGAAGAATGTTTACCACATATTGAGTTTGCTTACAATAGGGCTGTTCATAGTGGGTCTTTGTATTCCCCTTTTGAAGTTGTCTATGGTTTTTCTACCCCATTCCCCACTTGATTTGTTGCCTATTCCAATTGATGAGCGTACTAGCATGGATGGTAAACAACGAGCTGAAATGATCAAAAAGTTGCATGAAAAAGTTAAACTTCAACTTGAACGAAAGAATAGACAGTATGCCAAACAAGCTAACAAGCATAGAAAAGATGTTGTGTTTTATCCTGGCGATCTTGTTTGGTTGCATTTAAGGAAGGAACGGTTTCCAAAGGAGAGGAAGTCCAAGCTTATGCCTAGAGGAGATGGACCTTTTAAGGTCATTCAAAAGGTTGGTCCAAATGCTTATGTGCTTGATCTTCCTCCCGACAGGTATGGTTCAGTTTCTAACACCTTCAATGTAAGTGATCTTTCCCCTTTTGAGCATTTTATCTTGATGATTCGAGGGCGAATCCTTTTGAGGAAGGGGGGATTGATGAGGCTGAGGAGCAGCCCCCTAATGAGGAACTTGCACAAGGTGCCCTTAACCATAAGGGGCCGTTGACAAGGAGCCAAACCAAGAGGATTAATGGTTTTCAACTTGGTTTTGATGTTGGCTCTTTTCTAACCAAACATGTGCAAGATGAACCAATGGATGTTCCTCCTAAATGGGTGCTCATTGTTGAGCTTAAGAACTGATTATCCAATGATAGTCAGTTCGCTTGTTGGTGCCGTTTCTGTGGCTTTTTAGTTGTCTTTTCGTTTGCTTCTTTTAAAGTTTGTTTAGAATACTTATGTTTGGTGTATGAGTGTGTTTTGTAGGTGTTACAAGTCTTGGATCAAACGTTTTGAGCTTTGGAAAGGAGGGCTTCTCAGATTTGGACCAAGCTTGTCCATACAAGGCTATTTTGTGATTTTGGGCTTTCAAACGAGATTGGGAGTGCATGGAACCAGCTGGACCTTGAAGTAGACTTAATTTGGAGCAACTTTCATGTTTTGGGTTTTGTCAAAATCAGTCCACAAAAATAGATACAAGAGCTGCAAGAAAGAAGTCCAAAAGAAGCCCAAGTGTGCAACTTAGGGTTTTCGGTTTGCTTGTGGGGAGTGCAGCCGCCTAGCATCATCAAGAGCCATTAAGAGACCTTCTAGAATGTCATAAATCAGATTGGAATGATTGGAATGAATCATGGAGTCATAATTGAAGATTTGGGAGCAAATAAGGAGATAACTCAAGAAAAAGGAAGTTACCAAAATTAGATCTTGTGTCACAAGGAAAGGGGTGAGTGGCGTTTTTAAGGAAGACCAAGGAGGCACAAGGCAAGTCTAGAAGGATGGTAATAATGCAATAATTGATGATTGAGACAATAATTGTGGATTTACCAAGGGAAGGGAACTTACCAAAAATAACAAATTCAGATTTTTGCACATCAAAGGAAGGAGGCGCCAACATGGGAGATTCCAAGAAGCCCTAGCCGTTTTTGTGGAGATGGCTTACAAGACTTGTAATCATATATATAGATCACTTAGCATTTCTTTGAGTAGTTAGACTATTTTTCATCATTGAACTAAAAACCCTAGTGTTTATGTTATCTTTTGTTCTTGAGTTTTCTTGAATAAAAGTTTGTGTTTTTCCTTTGGTTTACACATATCTAAATCAAGGCTAGACCCAATTAAGGATTGTGTGTTCCTTGTTGGTGATCCACAATCCAAGGATTAGGAGTGACTGGTTGGATTGAGCGGATTGAAACACACATAAACCAAACGAATTTGGAGGCTTGAAGGAAGGTGGTTGCTTGGCACCATTGTCCATCACATTCAAGGCTTGAAGGACGTTTGGAGAGTGAAGAAAGATCGGGACACATTAACATACGAACCATATTCGTATCAGGCAATCCTCGTATTAGGTTCTTTCGTTGGATTTTCAAGTGTAGAAATGCCAATGTGTCCTAAACGTCTATGCCACAAATTTATGTTAGGTTCATTTGACATGAAACACTTAACCTTGGCGTCCAACATATCATCCATAGAATGCGTAAAGATGTTTCCTTCCCATTTTTCTTTTAATCTGTTTCTCCATTTTTATTTATTATATTGCAATATGGATGAGTAAAACACACATTAAAACCATTATCAATAAACTGTGAAATGCTAAGAAGATTATAAGATAAGTTGCTTACCAAAAAGACGTTGGAGATTTGAAGGGTGCTTGGGTTTCCAATGTACCTTTTCCGATGATCTTGCCTTCAATTGTTGTCGCCAAAGGTTACAGATCCGCTTTTTGTGACCTTCTTCAATTTAGTGAACAAGCTCGAGTCACCCGTCATGTGCCTCGAGCAACCACTGTCAAGGAACCATTTGATAGATGGTTTCTTTGATGTGTGGGTTCCCTGCAATATACAAAAGTGATTTAGGCACCTTTTTAATTTTGGGTTCTTACGAGTTAGTTATTCACCTCTTAGCAAAAGTACCTTTCTGGTACCCATACTTGGGTGATCTTTCTCGGTCTAGCAAATGGTAAGAATGTAGATGAAGGAGCAATGTAGTAGACATATGGTGAATGGACTTTAGGCCTTTGGCCAAGAACTCCTTTATATGCATTATATGGAGCACGTTTTTGATATGTCCTCGTGTTGGTGTGCATAGTGCGTGATCTAGATGGATGAAATGAATGTCGTGTATGCATCACTTATTTCTTCTCATATCTATATGGTACATAATTATATTTCGCATGATATGAAGAAGAGGTATGACGAGATGAGGGGAGAGGGGGTCCTTTGCGTCATCTTAGACGCCGTATTTCCTTTTGGAGTGTCTACTTTCTTAGACAAGACAAACTTGGTTGGTTTAATGGATACTTCATTTGTGTCAATGTATCCTAATCTGGTTTTATCACTATCATGTTTTTGTGATAAAATAATGCGATCTAGCATGTTAGATCCCGTATCAAACTGCTTCATCATTTTCTCTAAGTCGTACTCCTTGATTTCAAATTTGAAATCTCGGATTTTATTTCATTATTGTGAGTGGTAAATGATGAGATCTCTGTCTTTAATGCATTAATGATGCATGACGACTCTTTTTTTGAATCGTTTAATTGAGCGACAAGATTCGCGTTAGAAGATTCTAACAACTTCTTGTCTTCAACTAATCGCTTCTTTTCTTTCGCGAGAGTTTTAGTAAATTTATGCAATTCTAAATATTGACTGAAAAGTGTTGGACCGTGCACCTGCAATAAACACCACTATAGGGGGGGTGAATAGTGGTTAGCGGAAATTACATTACAACCCTTTGTAAAAATCCCCTTTCAAAACAGAATCTGAAACTGCCTCAGATTTAGAACCCATTTTTGAAAAATTTAAAAATAATTGTACACAACTCCAAAAATTATGAAACTTTTTAGAACTGAACTTTAATGCGTTAACAAGACTCTGTCCAAAAAGCAGACAAAAATAAGATTGTTTTGGCCCTTCAAACAAATAACAAGATTCAGATGGTCAATCTGGACAGAATTGGACAGAATGTTGCTGATTTTGAAAATAGTGTTTCTCTTTAGATACTCAACCAAAAAGGTTGATCCTTATATAAAAAAACTCCTTAGGATGTGTAGATGAAGTTTCCAAAAGGCCCTGACCTTAACCGATTCTTAGTAAATACAGAATTTAAGTTTTCTTAAAAACTGGTCAGATTGCAGCCAGATTGGAACAGTTATCTTGCAAAGACTGAAAGACTAACTTTCCCTTGCTCAAATCAAGTGATTCTTGTTGCAAATGAAAAGCTAACAGTCTGAAGTATAACTCCACCAAAAATCACGAAATTTTGAAAATGTTTAGCTATTTTTCAAATTGGTGAGAATTTGTGTGAAAACTGCAGTAAAAAACGGGCAGAAAACAAAAAATGAAGAAACAAGACAAGAACACCAAGGATTTATCCTGGTTCGGTCAATGTGACTTACTCCAGTCCCAAGGAACACCTTTCCTTGGATTTCACTATCAAATGAATCACCTTACAACAAGAACCAAGCTTGACCCTTGGGTTATACACCAACCCAATTCATGACTTGGATAATCACCTTCTAAGCAACACTTAGTTGCAACACCTCTACCACCTATTGATGTAGCCTTATAAGAATGGCTAATCAATCTTACAAATGAAGCTCAAGAGGCTTGTAGCTCAACAAAAATAACAAGAACACCTTTGCTACAAAGAATGAACAAGAACAACAACAAGAAGAAGATGATGAAAGCTAGACAATTCAACAAATGCTTGTGAGCTTCAAGTGTGTTTCATCTTCTTCACCATTGTCTCTATTTATAGTGTGATTTAAGCCTTGAAGATAAGAATGCACATGTGTCACCATCTTCATCATCAATTCCAAATGTCTTCTCATTATTGGTTGGCCTTGTACACTTGGCAAAATGAGACAACATAATTTGGTCCACCTTGGCACACCATGTTGGGCGAAAATTCCACCTTGGATAGTCTCATTTATCCTTTGCAAAATGCAGATAATAGAGAAGATAATTGCAACCAAAATAACCTCAACTCTTTGCTTGAGAATAGGCATGTGTGCATTTACCAATTCAAACTCAAAATTTCAGCTCCAAACTCAAATGTAGTAGCCGTTGGCTACTTTTGTTTTTCAAAAATAAATTGTGACTTTTCTTAATAAAATAAGAAAGGATAATACCACCAAATTATCCTCAACCTCAAGCCAATACTAGGACATGTGAGAGCTCCATTTGACTCAAAAATTTCTGCTGAAAATAGCCATACCCGTTGGCTATAATTCAAATGTTTTCAATTTTTCCATGTTGGCAAATTTTCCCAACTAGCTCCTTTTTGGTTGGTCCACATGTCACCAACTCATAAAATGAATAATGTATCACCTCCACCTGCTCACACACGTTTTTGAGCATACAAATATGTGTAGCAACTCAGATTTTGAAGAAGAAATTAATAGATAATAGTTGACAAGATTATATCAACGTGTAACACCGAAATCCCCATATTTCTTCTTATATGTCATGAATATTTCCACACCTTTGACACCTTTATAACCTCTGAAAACTGATGACAGATATGTTCTTATAACACATATAAGAAAGTCTTCAAGATGGAAAAAGAATGTGACATCTCAAATCGTCACATATCCAGCTATAGTCATTGATATCATCATGTGAGAGAATAGAATAATGAATCACCATATAATCTTCAAATTAATAATAAATCAGCTCCAGAATGAAGATAATAATATGCTCAAGAGATTCCTTGAGTGAAAATACCATAAATACCCTCGGGGTAAAATGACCAAAATACCTCTGATATATGAAAACTCCAGAAATGACCCAGATGGTCATAAATACTCATGATATCACCTTTGTCATGATAAATATAATGAGAATACATCCTTGAGATATTTTTACCATATCATGTTCTTCTACAAAACTCAAAATACCAATTTTGCCCTTGTTGGTAAGTTGTAGAAACTTCCAAGGCATGTTAGTCACAATACAATTATAATCACCAATATCTCATAAGAATCACGTAATAAACATATATGAAACATATATAAATGAAAAACAATCATTTCATCACTTCTTAAAAAAAATTTCTAAAAACCCTAAACATTTGTGTGAGACGTGGATCTATCCATGTGAGGGGCTGATGTGAGGGGCTGACGTACGTCGATCGATCCACATGAGAGATCGACGTCTTACTGTGAGTTTGGTTCTTCTCAGTTCAATATGGATCGATCCACATGAGGGGCTGATGTACATGGATCGATCCATGTGTCTCTGCCTGAGAGATCAACGTCATTTTTTCTTCACTTTTCAACTTTTAATCCCTTATAACACCATATGTGACATTTCTAAGTATTCACCACGTAAAATCATAACTTTGAAAATTATCCAAAAATATTTCTCAACATTCTCCCCTTTTGGATGATTTTCAAATTACTCAACATGATTTTAACGTCACAACTCATAACCATATGTTTAACATAATAAATCTTACCAATTGTTTTCAAACTTTGTTTGCAACAAAATTTTAAATAGTTATGCTCCCCCTCAACTTATACTCTCCCCCTTAACCTATACTCAACTTATACCAATTGAAACTTATCATACCAAATCATGACTTACCAACTAAAATCATGTTCTTATTCTATCTCCCCCTTTATTTTGCAAATCATGTAAAAGATAGAACTATACAATGGTGTCGTAAGTCATCATACCTAACTTGGCTCGTAAGTTTTCAAATGTGGCTAGATTAAGGGGTTGGTAAAAATATCGACGATTTGGTGATCAGTTCTTATATGGTTTATGACTATATCCTGATTTTGAACATGATCGCGAAGAAAGTGGTATCGCACCTCAATGTGTTTGCTTAGAATGAAGCACCGGATTCCGAGAAAGATTGATCGCACTTGTGCTATCGTAGAAAAATTGGAATCTTTTTCATTTTAATTCGAAAATCACTAAGTTGCTGTTAAGCCAAAGTATTTGGGTAGTACATAAACTTAAAGCAATATACTTACTCGGCTTCAGTGGTAGAAAGAGCTACACTAGCTTGCTTTTTAGAAAACCAAGAGATCAAGTTGGTTTCCTATGAATTGACATGTACCACTAGTGGATTTTCTATCTAATTTGCAACCACCATAATCAGCAATCACTATATACGTGTAATTCCAACTTAGCCTTTCTATCATACCACAGTCCTAAATGAGGTGTATGCTTAAGATATCTAAAGATCTTTTTCACTGCATTGTAATGTGATACCTTAGGACAAGATTGAAACCTAGCACACATACATACACTAAACATGATGTCAGGTCTTGATGCAATTAAGTATAACAATGAGCCAATCATAGACCTATAGAGTGTGTCATCAAAAGGTTTACCATTTTCATCCTTATCAAGTTTGGGTACTAACACTCATGGGGGTAGTTGTAGGTTTCAACTCTTCAAAGCCAAACTTCTTAATCATGGGCATTGACATACTTAAGTTGGCTATATGAATTCCTTGAGGGGTTTGTTTGATTTGAAGACCTAAGAAGTAGTTCAATTCTCCTACCATTGACATTTCAAATTCTGACTTCATACACTCTTCGAAGTCTTTTACTAAGGTAGGGTTAGTTGAACCAAAGATAATATCGTCTACATATATTTGGAACTATACAAATCATTATCTTTTCTTCTTAGGAATAATGTGTTGTCTAGTTTTTTCCCCTTTGATAATTATTTGCAATAAGAAAGTTTGCAAATCTATCATACCAAGCTCTTGGAGCTTGCTTCAAAACCATATAAAGCTTTCTTAAGCTTATAAACATGGTTAGGATTCTTTGGATCTTCGAATCCAGGGAGTTGTTTGACAAACACCTCTTCTTTAATGTATCCATTCAAGAATGCACTCTTGACATCCATTTGGAAGAGTTTAATGTTACTTAGACTTGCAATCGCAAGTAATAATCTAATTGCTTCTAGTCGTGCAACGGGTGCAAAGGTTTCTTCATAATCTATACCTTCTTGTTGATTATAACCTTGTGCGACTAGCCTAGCCTTATTCCTTGTAATATTTCCTTGTTCATCCATTTTATTCCTAAAGACCCATTTAGTTCCTATGATAGACTTGTCTTCAGGTTTAGGTACTAAGTCCCACACGTTGTTCCTTGTGAATTGATTTAATTCCTCATGCATAGCATCTATCCATGATATGTCACCTAAGGCTTCCTTAACATTCTTAGGTTCTATGTGTGAGACTAAAGCTATGTCCTTCAAGTTGACTTATGTTTCTACGTGTTCTAACCCCAACACTTGGATCCCCAATGATTAATTCTCTAGGGTGCCACCAATTCCTAGATTGACTAGGTTCATACTCATCTTGTTCAAATGTTTCATCAGTGTGAACATTATCATATGTAATTTGATTATTAGTTGTATTATCTTCTAAATGCAGAGTTTCTTCATTTATTTCATCTAAGGGTCCATGCATATCTTGTTCAGGGGAGGTTGGTTCTAGATGATCAAGTACAAGGCTCAAGTAATACATCATCATCAAACATATTTTCAATATTAGTTTATTGTTTATGTTGATGTTTATCACTAACTTCAAAGCATGTATTTTCATTGAATTTTACATGTATGGATTCAATTATCTTTCTAGATGCAGGATTATAACACGTATATGCTCTTGAGTTAGTAAGAATACCAACAAATATGCATTCAATAGACTTTTGTTCAAATTTATCTAGATTATCCTTAGTGTTCACACAAAACATTTACATCCAAATACTTTAAGATAATATATCTTAGGTTTGTTTATTGTTTAGCAATTCATAAGGCGTTTTATTTAATTTCTTTCTAATAGTAAGCTTATTTATAATATAGGATGCACAACTAACAGCTTCAGCCCATAAATATTTAGGTAATTTATTTTCACAAAGCATTGTCCTAGCAACTTCTTGAATTGTTCTATTTTACGTTCAACAACTCCATTGAGTTGTGGTGTTCTAGGTGGTGAGAACTCATGTTTAATTCCATATAATTCGCAAAATTTGATTACGTCTTTGTTTTAAATTCTCCACCTCTATCACTTCTAATCCTTTTAAACATTTTCTTCATAAATGTTTTCAAGTTGCTTAATAAGGGTTTCGATTGTTAATGGAGCATCGTCTTTGTGTGTTAAGAACAATGTCCATGTGTAGCGTGAGTAATCATCTACTATGGACACATACATAGTATGTCCACTTAGACTTCTTGTCCTACTTGGATCAAATAAGTCTAAGTGAAGCAATTCTAGTACATGACTAGTACTCACTTCATGTTTGGTTTTAAAGGTTTCTTTAATGTGTTTTCCCTTAATACATGTTTCACACATTTGAAAATTATCTAAGTCTAACTTAGGCATTCCTCTAATTAAATTCTTCTTAGATAATTTCTTAATGGTTGAAATTCCTATATGGCCTAATCTCCTATGCCATAAATTCACATCTAAGTCATGTGATATAAGACCACTTAACCTTAGCATCTAACATGTTATCTGAGGTAAGAGTAAAATATACCATCTCTATTTCCTTTTAAAACTGTTTCTCCTTTTTCATTTATTATATCACAAGAATTGGGAAGAAAAGAGACATTATAACCACAATCTATAAGTTGAGAAATACTAAGAAATTATACGAGAGATTACTTACTAACAACATTTCGTATTTCAAATGTGTTAGGGTCCCAAATTGTTCATTTTCCAACAACTGTCTTTTGTTGTTGTCACCGAATGTTACTTTTCCACCATTCTTGATATGTTCCAATTTGATGAATAGTTGGGGTTCCCCGTCATATGCCTCGAACATCCACTATCTAAAAACCATTTGGTTTTTAGATTCTTTAACTTTGCCTCCTTCTGCATTCTTTGCTTTTTCCTACAATGGAGACAAAGTTTAGGTACCCTTTATTTGTGTCCTTGAATGTTAGGGGCACTATTCTTGTTTAGATATCCCTTAGGTATCCAAACTTGAACATACCTTTTAGGCACATTTTAGCGTGGTTAAATAAGAAGGATAAGCATATAGATGATTATTCCACATAAGTGAAGATGCATTGTTATACATGTTGCGCCATGGTTGATAATCATCATATGCTGGCTGATTTTTATAATGTGTATAAGGCATGCGATTTTGTTTCTTGAATGGCGCTATATATGTGTGTTCATAGGCTTTCTATAGGACTTATATGCGTGTTGCCTATACTTAGGTTCATAATACGTTGGATGCATTTATTATGTCTAGTTGCATTTGTATACATATAGGCATAATTTCTAGGTTGTCTAGATGCAAAGTTTGGCCTAGATGTATATTTATGCGTGTGTGCTTTTATGGGTGTATGTTGTATTTTGCCTATAGAATAAACAGAAGAAGGAGTAGAAGAAGATTTAGTAGGCAAAGTTGTTTTATATCTTTATAAGGCTGTTTAGTAGTTGAAGGTACAAAGTTCTTTCTACCTACTTTGTCATCTTCTTGTTTATAGCCTAAGCCAGGTTTTATCATTTCCATATTTTTGTGACGATATGAGTGTGTCTAACATGTTTGTAAGACACACTCATTTGCATGTTCTAAGGTTTTCTCTAAGTCTAGTTTGCATGGTTTAAGTATAGACACTTCATTTCATAATCATGCATCTTGGTTTTCAACACACTATTTTCGGTTCTTAAGGTTTTTTCATTATTTCTAGATGACTCAATTTTAGTCTTCAATGAATCAAGAGCATTTGATGATTCTTGTTTGAAAGACTCTAATTGATTAGAAAGTTCCAAGTTGGTTGTCTTCAACTTGTCATTTTCTTCAATTAGTTTTCTTTTCTCTTTTGACAACCTTTTACAATGAGCATGCATTTTCATGAATTCATCATACATTTCATCGAAAGTCATCTTATTATCAGAATCAAAATCAGGAGTAGATGTACCCCCCTTTTGTAGACTTGAGAACGCTCTTTTATAAGAGATTGATGACATGATGTATGGTTTTAGATGAATACCCTGAATCTTTAATCAAGTGAATACAAATGCTCCAAACCTTCTTGAAGTTTCAAAATGCTCCAAACCTTCTTAATTTGGGATTAGCAGGCTACTATGAGTTTCTTGCTTCTTAGCCTTGTTTTGTTGTACGGTGTTGAATCTTGCTTCTTTTGAGTGGTGTTGGCCTGGCTCTGATACCCAATTGTTGGACCGTGCACCTGCAATAACACCACTAGAGGGGAGATGATAGTGGTTAGCGTAAATTACACTACAACCCTTTGTAAAAATCCCCTTTGAAAACAGAATCTGAAACTGCCTCAGATATAGAACCCGTTTTTGAAAAATTTACAAATATTGTACACAACTCCAAAAATTATGAAACTTTCCAAAAATGAACTTCCGTGAGTTAAAAAGACTCTATCCAAAAATCAGACAAAATAAGATCGTTTGGTCCTTCAAACAAATAAAAAGATTCAGATGGTCAATCCGGACAGAATTGGACAGAATGTTGCTGATTTTGAAAATAGTGTTTCTCTTTAATAATACTCGACCAAAAAGGTTGATCTTTATATCAAAACACTTCTTAGGATGTGTAGATAAAGTTTCCAAAAGGTCCTGACCTTAAACCATTCTTAATAAATACAGAATGTAAGTTTTCTTAAAACTGGTCAGATTGCAGCTAGATTGGAACAGTTATCTTGCAAAGACTGAAAGACTAACTTTCCTTTGCTCAAATCAAGTGATTCTTGTTGCAAATGAAAGCTAACAGTCTGAAGTATAACTCCACCAAAAATCACAAATTTTGAAAATGTTTAATCTATTTTTTCAAATTGTGAGAAGTTGTGTGAAAACTGCAGTAAAAACGGGCAGAAGACAGAAATGAAGAAAACAAGACTAAGAACACCAAGGATTTATCCTGGTTCGGTCAATGTGACTTACTCTAGTCCAAGGAACACCTTTCCTTGGATTTCACTATCAATGAATCACCTTACAACAAGAACCAAGCTTGATCTTTGGGTTATACACCAACCCTATTCAAGACTTGGATAATCACCTTCTAAGCAACACTTAGTTGCAACACCTTTTACCACCTATTGATGTAGCCTTATAAGAATGGCTAATCAATCTTACAAATGAAGCTCAAGAGGCTTGTAGCTCAACAAAAATAACAAGAACACCTTTGCTACAAATAATGAAACAAGAACAACAACAAGAAGAAGATGATGAAAGTTAGACAATTCAACAATGCTTGTGAGGTTCAAGTGTGTTTCATCTTCTTCACCATTGCCTCTATTATAGTGTGATTTGAGCCTTGAAGATAAGAATGCACATGTGTCACCATCTTCATCATCAATTCCAAATGTCTTCTCATTATTGGTTGGCCTTTGTACACTTGGCAAAATGAGGACAAACATAATTGGTCCCACCTTGGCACACCATGTTGGGGCGAAAATTCCACCTTGGATAGTCTCATTTATCCTTTGCAAAATGCAGATAATAAGAGAAGATAATTGCACCAAAATAACCTCAACTCTTTGCTTGAGAATAGGCATGTGTGCATTTACCAATTCAAACTCAAAATTTCAGCTCCAAACTCAAATGTAGTAGCCGTTGGCTACTTTTGTTTTTCAAAAATAAATTGTGATTTTTCTTAATAAAATAAGAAAGGATAATACCACCAAATTATCCTCAACCTCAAGCACAATAATAGGACATGTGAGAGCTCCATTTGACTCAAAAAATTCTGCTAAAAATAGCCATACCCGTTGGCTACAATTCAACTGTTTTCAATTTTTCAATGTTGCAAATTTTGTCAACTAGCTCCTTTTTGGTTGGTCCACATGTCACCAACTCATAAAATGAATAATTTATAACCTCCACCTGCTAATACACGTTTTTGAGCATACAAATATGTGTAGCAATTCGGATTTTTGAAGAAGAATTAATAGATAATAGTTGACAAGATTATGTCAACGTGTAACACCGAAATCCCCAATATTTCTTCTTATATGTCATGAATATTTCCACACCTTTGACACCTTTATAACATCTGAAAACTAATGATAGATATGTTCTTATAACACATATAAGAAAGTCTTCAAGATAGAAAACGAATGTGACATCTTAAATCGTCACATATCCAGCTATAGTCATTGATATCATCATGTGAGAGAATAGAATAATGAATCACCATATAATCTTCAAATTAATAATAAATCAGCTCCAGAATGAAGATAATAATATGCTCAAGAGATTCCTTGAGTGAAAATACCATAAATACCCTCGGGGTAAAATGACCAAAATACCCCTGGTATATGAAAACTCCAGAAATGACCCGGATGGTCATAAATACTCATGATATCACCTTTGTCATGATAAATATAATGAGAATACATCCTTGAGATATTTTCACCATATCATGTTTCTACAAAACTCAAATACCAATTTTGCCCTTTTGGTAAGTTGTAGAAACTTCTAAGGCACGTTAGTCACAATACAATTATAATCACCAATATCTCATAAGAATCACATAATAAACATATATAAATGAAAAAAATCATTTCATCACTTTTTAGCAAAATTTCTAAAAACCCTAAACATTCTGTGGGACGTGGATCTATCCATGTGAGGGGCTGATGTGAGGGGCTGACGTACGTCGATCGATCCACGTGAGGGGCTGACGTACGTCGATCGATCCACGTGAGAGATCGACGTCTTACTGTGAGTTTGGTTTTCTTCTCAGTTCAACATGGATTGATCCACATTGAAGGGCTGATGTACATGGATCGATCCATGTGTCTCTGCCTGAGAGATCAACGTCATTTTTCTTCACTTTTTCAACTTTTAATCCCTTATAACACCATATGTGACATTTCTAAGTATTCACCATGTACAATCATAACTTTGAAAATTATCCAAACATATTTCTCAACAAAAGATCATCATAAGAAGGCTCAGAGTTAGAATCAGAGTCAGAAGATACCTCGTTTGATGCTTGGATACAAGCATACTCTTGTAGTCTCCTCTTCTGTATCAGTCTCGGAACCAGATGTATCACTCCAAGTGGAGGCCTTGAGAGCTCTTTTCCTTTGCTTAGGTTCTGAGACGATTCTATTTTTGGTCCGATCCTTGTCAGGGTGTTTGTTTGTTTTTTCTTGTCCTTATTAGGGCAGTCATATGATTAGATGTCTAAGCTTACCGCATTCGTAACATTTAACATCCTTGTGATTTGTCTTTTTCTTATTTCTTTTAGTCGAAGTACCTTAGGTTTGTTTTTTAAATGACTTTCTCATGAATTTTCTCAAGCCTTTAGCCAATAAAATTAAGTCATCGTTGTCTGATTCAGAATCACTATCATCTACGTGATCGGAAGAAGTAGAGACGTATTCATTTGATTTAAATGCAATAGTCTTACCTTTTTTTGATTATGATTCCGATTTCCTTATAGTGAGTTTCTTATCATATACATTAAGTGATCCAATTAGTTCCTCCATCTTAATTGATTTAGTTTCTTTACTTTCTTCTACGGCCGTTACTTTAGGTCCCACTCGGATGGAAGGCTTCGTAAGACCTTTTGTACCTTTTCCTGCATAGAGACGGGCTTTGCCAAGAGACTCAAGAGAATTGTAAATTTTAGTGAAGGGAAGATCCATATCAACGATAGATTCATTTGGCAATAATTTAAATGACTCGAGTGTGGACATAAGCATGTTGATTTTGGACTCTTTTACTTGACTAGTGCCTTCGTGTTTCATTTCAAGAATTCTCCCCATTTCTTGAGCACTAGAACAATTTGAAACGTAGCTAGATTCACTTTTACTTAGTCCATTTAGAAGTAATTGCATAGCCTAGCGTTCATGCTCAGTCTCTTTTTATCATCACTAGTATACTCTTGTTTAGGCCTTAACGACTTCTAGTGTGACTCCATCTATAGTGGATAACTTTGAAGGTATAAACGGACCATCTTCTATAATGGACCAAAGATCAATATCAATATCAATAAGGAAAAGTTTCATTCTCAACTTCCATTGAATAAAGACTCACCGTCAAAGAGAGGAGGCCTTTGACTGGACATACCTTCTTGTTTGGTTTTGAAGTTTGTGGTTGCCATCTCACTTAGATCGTTGGATCCTTTAGTTGTGAGTGTTCCTACGCTCTGATACCACTTGTAGGATCTGCAAGGCACCACTAGAAGGGGTGGGTTGAATAGTGGGTGCCGAAAATGTGGTTTTTAAAATTGTTTTAAAACCAAAAACCCAACTTCTGAAAACAGTTTCTGTTTTTAGGACCTGTTTTGAAACGTTTTGAAAACTAGGTTGCAGGTCTTCAAAATTCTGAAATTTGGAGAGATTTTAGTCTCAGATGTTCTGAGTATCTTCTAAAAATTTCAGATTAAATTAAACCTCTAACCCCTTTAAAAATCGTTGATGGTCAGATTGCGCAAATCTGCCAGAAACGGTAGTGTGACTTGAAAATTTAATTCCTATTTAACCGTGACTCCAAATGCTCTGAAAATTTAATGACTAACCCCTTACTAGGCGTATTTAATTGGATTGAAACATTTTTGAAACTTCTTTTAGGAAGATAGTCAAATACGTTCAAAGTCTCAACCTTTGCAAGCCTGATAATCAGACTGCACTAGTCTCAGAACATTTGACGTTTGAATGACTTATACTTGTCCAAAAGGGTTGAAACTTGCGCCAGAAGAACCTTAAGACGTGTGGCTATGTATCCTGAAAGCTTCGTGATTTTTGAAATTCATTTGCTATTTTTACAAACATGATAAAAACGATGCACTGTGCTAGAAACTGAAAGTAAGTGCTGAAGTAAAGAACACAAGGAATTTTATACTGATTCGGTTTAAAACAACCTACTCCAGTCTTCGAGGACACCTTCCTTGGTTAGAACTAATCACAAAACACAAATAACACCTTACAACACAGGGTTGATAGAGTTACACACCAACTCCAACCCTTTACAAACCTTGTATGTGACTACAATGATCACAAACACCACCACCTTGCGAGTGCAAGATTGATCACACCTTGATCAATCTTTTACAACAATAAAGAGTATATAGTGGTATGTAAGAAGCCTATTCAAGATATATGAATATGAATACAATAGGCTTTAATAGAGAAGAAAGAAAGAAGTGTAGAAGGAGAGACTAGATGAAAATGTTTTGATCTTGTAAGCTTGTAAGACTTGTGTTGTATTTTGTTTGCTCTCTTCTTTTCTTTTTATCCAAGGTGGCCGCCCCCTATAGCTTGGTCTTCCTCTTGAAAATTATCTTCTAAGTCCTTGGATGAGTATATTGCATCATTGTGACATTTCCTTGCTTACTTGGCAACTCCTCATTGGATGATCATTAAGCTCTTGCTTACTTGGCACTTATTGATTGGATGGAAGTTGTCATCATTTGATGACTAGATAAATCTGAAAATAAACTTTAAAAACATGTTCCAATTAGCCATAAAAATGTTGCCATAATTCATATAATCCCACATAATTAGCAAGACAACTTTCTCCAATTTACCATCAAAATTTCGGCCAACACATGCTGAAATTTCAGCATGTGTGATATTCACACTTTATTCAAATAGTTGCCAAGTTTGCATTTGATAAATTCCTTGAAAATAAAGAAGAAATCAATCATTATTTAGTACATAACATTTCTACTAAATTTGAATTAAAAATTAGTCACCAATAAGGCCTCAAAATCGGCCACATCCATTAAACACATGCTGAAATTTTCAGCATGTGTGATATTTGAAAATATCACTTGATTATTTCCATAATATGTTTTAAAACATTGCCATATTATCATTCAATCAATCCATATAATTCAAGATAGTAAATATGGCTCATTTAAGTAGGAAATTCGGCCAGCTCCAAGACTACACATGCTGAATTTTCAGCATGTGTCACAAATGTGACAAAGTTTCAAATGTTACCTTGTGTAGCCCCTTTCTTTATGTCACCAACATTGCATGCTTCATTCTTGGCCAATCAAGATGCCAACAAAGCTCCACATATGCTCCAACAATGCTGAGCTAGGCGTGTATGATGAGTGTATATGTGCTGAATTTTATTTTTGCAAACTTTGTAAAATAGTGCACATATAATTATACACATATGGTATATTCCAATCAGCCCTTAATTGATTTTTCTAGAACACTTTAGAATGTATGAAGTATGTAAAAAGTGTCTAGATAAATGTTACATGACATGCCAAAAATGTTCAATGTGTCGTGTTTGTAGAAAACCGAAATTTTCGGCGTTTGGCGAATACCCGATTTTTTCTCCGATTAAATTCCAAATTTTTGCACATGTTATATATATTATGTTACACATAATATACATAAATTAAACTTCAATATTCAGCACTTAGGGCTGATTAAAGTGGCGCCTAATATGTGACAAAATTAAATTTGGAATCTCCACAATTTGGCTTTAATTTGGGGTGATTTGTGTGTGCCAACATGGAATGATTTTATGGCTGTATATACCATGTAAGCCACGAAATTTGTGGCCATTTTTGAAGTGTAGGGGCTGGCCATCTATATATGGCAAGTACGTGACACGTTGGCGAAGTTTCGGTATTCACCCGATACGACAATTTTTGGTTTAGAACCTTTTAACGTATCATAATAAATTTGTCATCACCATGAATTATATCATATGATATAAGACATGAATATACTCTTAAATATGATTTAAATATAGTGGTGTGACATTAACGTACATACGTAAAATGTATAACGTGTCGGTAGTACGTTGGAATATATGTGTATGTGCCTTTTAAAAAAATGTGAATATATATATATATATATTGAAAATGGCGTGTGAAAAGGGTGGAGAAAACTTTCCATTCTTCAATTTGTTGTCTTTGTGCCTTTTCCAAATATAGCTTCCTTTAATGAACTACTTAGTTTATTTAACTAAGTACTTCACTTAATGAACTAGTTTAGTTCATTAATGATGGCACCTGAAAATAGTTCAAACACAACAAATGCTTGCCATTTGATGTAATCTTTAAAGCTTCATGGCTCGTTAGTACGACAACATTATATATGAACTATATAAGGCAAGTTTTATGCAAAAACGTGTCATGTCATAAAATATGTCATGCATTTGTTTGTAACACGTTATTTAAATCATGTATTTTGTAATCACTCAAACCTCCTTTTTCTCTACAGATTATAACATTGTGCGACTAGCCTAGGATTATTTCTTGTAATGTTAACTTGTTCATCCATTTTATTCCTAAAAACCCATTTTGTTCCTATTATAGACTTATTTTCAGGTTTTGATACTAAGTCCCGCACGTTGTTCCTAGTGAATTGGCCCAATTCCTTACGCATGGCATGTATCCATGATATATCACCAAAGGCTTCTTTAACATTATTAGGTTCTAAATGTGAGATTAAGCTATGTCCTTCAGCTTGACTTATGTTTCTACGTGTTCTAACCACAACACTTGGATCCCTAATGATTAACTCTTTAGGATATTTATGTTTATCTTTTATAAACCACCAATTCCTAGGTTGACTAGGTTCACCCTCATCTTGTTTAAATGTTTCATTAATGTGAACATTATCATATACTATTGGAACATTAGATGGAGTATCTTCTAGTTGCAAAATTTCTTCATTTACTTCACCTAAAGGTTCATGCATGTCTTGTTCAGATGGAGTTGGTTCTAGATGATCAAGTACAGGCTTAAGCAATACATCATCATCATCAAACATATTTTCAACATTATTTTCTTGTTTATGTTGAGTTTTATCACTTACTTCAAAATATGCATTCTCATTAAATTTCACATGAATAGATTCAATTACTTTTCTAGATGCAGGATTATAACACCTATATGCTCTTGAATTAGTTGAATAACCAACAAATATGCATTCAATAGATTTTTGTTCAAACTTGTCTAGATTATCTTTAGTATTAAGTACAAAACATTTACACCCAAAAACTCTAAGATAATATACCTTAGGTTGTCTATTGTTTAATAATTCATATGATGTTTTGTTTAACTTCTTTCTAATTGAAAGCCTATTTATAATATAGCATGCACAACTAACAACTTCAGCCTATAAAAGTTTTGGTACTTTATTTTCACATAACATTGTCCTAGCAATTTCTTGAATCATTCTAT
>AP025071.1:19633002-19670849 GCA_036186865.1 Eustoma russellianum | reverse complement strand
GAGATGCAGGATTATAACACCTATATGCTCTTGAATTAGTTGAATAACCAACAAATATGCATTCAATAGATTTTTGTTCAAACTTGTCTAGATTATCTTTAGTATTAAGTACAAAACATTTACACCCAAAAACTCTAAGATAATATACCTTAGGTTGTCTATTGTTTAATAATTCATATGATGTTTTGTTTAACTTCTTTCTAATTGAAAGCCTATTTATAATATAGCATGCACAACTAACAACTTCAGCCTATAAAAGTTTTGGTACTTTATTTTCACATAACATTGTCCTAGCAATTTCTTGAATCATTCTATTTTTACGTTCAACAACTCCATTAAGTTGTGGCGTTCTAGTTGGTCTAGATGTAAAGTTTTGTCTCGTTGCACGTTTATATGTGTGTGTTTTTGTGGGTGCATGTTGCATTTTTACCTTGGGATAAGCAGAAGAAGGAGTAGAAAAAGAAGTAGCAGGCAAAGTTGAATTTGTTTTTGTTGCTTTATAAGGCTGTTTAGTACTCGAAGAAACAAACTTAGTATATTTATCTACTTTGCCATTTTCTTCTTTATATCCTAACCCGGGTTTTATCATTTCCATATTTTTGTGACGATATAAGTGTGTCTAGCATGTTAGTTCTCGACTTAAATTGTTCTAACATTTTTTCTAAGTCTAGTTTAGATGATTTAAGTTGAGAAATTTATTTTCATAATTTTCTACCTTAGATTTTAACATGCTATTTTCGGTTTGTAATGTTTGTTCATTTTTCCTATATGATTTGATTTTAATCTCTATAGAATCAAGAGTATTAGTAGACTCTTGTTTAAAAGATTCTAACTGATCGAAAAATTCCAAGTTGGACATCTTCAACTTATCATTTTCTCCAATTAGTTTCTTCTTTTCTTTAGATAGCCTTTTACAGTGGGCATGCATCTTTAGAAATTCTTTGTACGTTTCATCAAATGACATTTCACTATCAGAATATATATCGGATGAAGAACTTACCTCGTTGGATAGAAGCAGACTTGAGCTTCCTCGTGTCGGATTCTGAGTTGGATGAGTCGCTTCATGTGCTCGCCTTCATTGCTTGTTTGCCTTTTCTTTCCTTTGTTTTGAGATAAACAGGCTACTATGAATTGTTGTTTCTTGGCTTTGTCTTCTTCGTATGATGTTGAAGCTTGCTTCTTAGAGTGGTGTTGGCCTAGCTTTGATATCACTTGTTGGACTGTACACCTACAGTAAACACCACTAGAGGGGGTGAATAGTGGTTAACGGAAATTACACTACTACCCTTGATTAAAATCCCCTTTGAAAACAGAATCTGAGACCTCCTCAGATTCAGTGCTTGTTTTTGGAAAATTTAAAACTCAATGTACACAACTCCAAGATTATGAAACTTTTCAGAAATTAACTTTAAGGTCTTGACTAGACTCTGTTAAAAATGAGACAAAAATAAGATCATTTGACCCTTCAACCAAATAAAAAGATTCAGATGGTCAATCTGGACAGAATTGGACAGAATAGTGCTGAACTTTGAAAACGTGTTTCTCTTTGATTACTCAACCAAAAAGATTGATCTTTATGTCAAACACTCCTTAGGATGTCTAGTTTATGTTTCCAAAAGGCCCTGACCTGAATCTATTCTTGATAAATTCAGAATGCAATTTTTCTCTAAACTAGTCAGATTGCAGCCAGAATGGAGCAGTTATCTTGCAACAGCTGAAAGACTAACTTTCATTTGCTAAAATCAAGTGATTCTTGTTGAAAGCTAACGTCTGAAGTATAACTCCACCAAAAATTATGAATTTTGAAAGTGTTTTGCTACTTTTTAAAGACGTGTGATGTTGAGTGAAAAATGCAGTGAAAACAGGCAGAAAAACAGAAAAATAGAAAGAAGACAAGAATAATGAAGATTTATCCTAGTTCGGTCAATGTGACCTACTCCAGTCCCAAGAAACACCTTTCCTTGGATTTCACTATGCTATGAACACAAGTACAACAAGAACCAAGCTTAATCCTTGGGTTAAATACCAACACTATTCAAGACTTGGATGAACACCTCTACGCAACTCTTGGTTGCAACACCTCTATCACCTATCGGTGTATCCTTATAAACTTGGCTAACCAACATTACAAAATCAACCCAAGAAGACGTGTATAATGTAGCTCAATAAAAAGAAGAAATGAAACACCTTAGCGACAAGAAATGAATCAAGAAGAGAATAACAAGAATGATCTTCAACTTTGGCTTTCAAGTGTGTGTTCTTATTCTTCACTTTTGCTTCCTATTTATAGTGTGAAATAGGCCTTGAAGATAAGGACTCCAATGTGTTGATGACTTCATCATCAATGCTTAAGTGTCTTCACATCATTGGTTAGCCACATAATCACCTTGTACACTTGGCAACATAGAGAAACATGAATGGTCCACCTTTGATCTTATCTTGGCCGATTTTTAGTCTTTAAAAATGAATTAGAAATGCTTGCAAAATGAAGATAATATTATAGAGAATATATCACCAAGAAACACTCAACTCCTTGGCACAAGAATAGGGCATGTGAGGCTGCATTTTTTACTCCAAAAACATCTCCAAAATCAGCTCCAACAGCCTTGACTAGCCCTTGGTTTCAAATTGAAAATTCCAAGTTGGGAACTTTTGCCAACTAGCTTATTTTGGTTGGGCCACTTATACACATGTAAAAAAATGAATACACCACCTTTGCCACATATGTTTGGGTGCTTTTGAGCAACATAAATGTGTACAAACTCAGATTTGTTGGAGAGAAATAAGTAGATAAAGTTGACAAGACTTTGTCAACATATAGTTCAAATTTTCCACATTTTTCTCCTTGTAAGTTATAGTGAATTTCATGCCAATAATGCCCTTATAATCTCTGCAAAATGATGAATAATAAACCCCAATAACATATAAGAATATCTTCAAGAATAGAAAATAATATTACATCAAAACCCGTCACATATCCTGCTACCGTCAATAATATCGTCAAATGAGATAATAAGATAGAAAACCACCAAATAATCTTCAAGAATACCATAAATAAACTCCATAATGAAGATGATAAGATACTCAAGAGATTCCTTGAGTAAGATGACGAAATTGCCCTTGTGGTGTAAAATGACCAAAATACCTCTAGTGAGAGAAAACTCTGAAAATGTCCCTGATGGTCAGAAATAGATATAATAACACCTTTTGATGATAAATAAGAAATAATGAAGTCCTTCTATGACTTTCTCTGTGTCATGTACCTATAAGAACTCAAAATACCACTTTTGCCTTTTTTTGGTAAGTTGTAGAAACTTCCAAGGCACATTAGTGACAAAACACTATTATTATCATCAAAAACAAGTAATAAAATCACAATATACATATATGAAATATATGTAAATGAAATCTATCATTTTATCACTTTTTTAGAAAAATTTCTCCAAAAAAACTTGACATCGATCGATCTGTCTCAATTTTATAGACTGATGTATACGTCGAACGATCGATGTACCTCTAGTTGAGAGATCGATGTCTCACATTGAGTTTGAGTTTTTGATTATGTGTGACATCGATCGATCGATGTAGAGATCTATGTATGTTGATATCAGACTGAGGGATCTATGTAGAGATCTATGTATACATTGATCTCTGGCTGAGAGATCTATATAGAGATCGATGTCACTTGTTCATTTGTTTAACTTTATTTCAACTTTGTGACTTTTCATGTATTCAACACTTAAAATCATGACTTTAAAAATTATCCAAACATAATTCTCAACAAGTGGCTAGGGGACGAGTTTCTAGCAGCCATGACGAGGAATCATGTGAAGAAATTCCTTAAGAGGCATATTGTATGCCTTTTTGGTCTACCAAGCATTTGGTCTCCGACAATTGGAAGCAATTCGAGAAAAAAACTTGTTAAAAGCTGATTTGCTGAACTTCAAGTCTAGCAGCACTTCTCGGTGGCTCATCCCGAAGACAACGGTTTTGCAAAGCTCGCCAACCGCAATATTAAGGAAGGCCTCAGGAAGGGACTTGAAAAGGCCAGAGTTGGATGAGTTGAGGAGCTACCCAGCGTTCCATGGGCTTATCACACAAGTGCTTCAACCTCAATTAAGAAAACACCGTTTGCTTCGGTGTACGACTCTGAAGTCGTTGTCCCAGCTGAAATCAGCTCTATATCAGCTCGGATAGAGAATTACTCTAAGCAAAACAACAGTCACAGTTTGCTCTTAAACCTTGATAGTCTGGAAGAAAAAAAAGGAACATACGCATATCCAGATGGTGCGGTACAAGAATTTGATTGTTCAATATTATAACTCGAGGGAGCGGCACAAATCCTACAAAGTATTGTCTTAAGAAGAAATGCCGCAATCCACGTCGGCCCGTCTAGCAGCCTTGACCAAAAAAGGGAAGTGTCGTACCGCATTATCCATGCAGCTCCCTCTGGAACTTATAAGTTAGAAATGTTAGCTGGTAAAACGCCACCATGATGTTGGCATGTGTCTAATCTAAGACCATTTCATGCATGACATATGTAAATACTCCTTAAGGAATGCAATGGTACATTTCTTTCTCATTTTTACAACATTTTGAAGCAGAAATAATATGAAGTGTAATGCATGTTTCTCGCAAGGTGTGGTCTCGCTCCATGCGGTCTCAGCAAGTCTGAGTCACCGTAGTGCCTAAATGTGGGCGAATTATAGGTTTCCATAGCACACCTACAATGACTAATTAACCTCGGCAGTGCCGAGCTCCCATCCTTGTTAATCCAGACTATAATTGCCAAAAAAGCACCGCTTATGTCAAGAGCTAGATGTCAGAAAAATTAATTTTTGAATTATTATGAAAAGGCGACATTTCCTAATATTAAAAAAGATTGGATCTCTCAAGCCTTGAAGGAAAACTTCAGGTAATTTGAGGCACTTAAAAAGCAAAAGCGAGAACCTCAGAAAGTCTAGACTGCCATTGGTGAAAAATCAATTATTCAAATCAACTTTCTAAGAGGTCGAGCTCGCCAAACAAGTTTCTTTGGCGTAATCAATGTTAGACAGATATCATAGCTAAGGAGACTTTGTTCGTTGATTCAGGGATTAGGAATACTTGATATTATTTGATTACATTTATTTGATTGATGTTTTCCTTGTATGTAGCCTACAAACATGTACAAATAGGGTACGGTTGTATGAATGAAATCAATGAAAATTTTCCCTTGCTTATCAATCTCTATAGTGTACCAAATTAACATGGTATCAGAGTATTGATCCAAGAAAAAACGTGTTGTGCCAAGAACAGTTGGCTCAGAAAAAGGTTCCTCATAGCCATTTTGCCTTTCTCCACCCGTGCATATCAGTTTAACATATCCGTTCTTTTGGCTCAGACTTTTGTCTCTTCACGGCCAGTACACCTTTCCTGACCCTTTGCCATACCCGTATCTCTTTACCTACAACACAAAACATCATGTCAACCAGTGCAGGAAGTACCTCAGAACAACCAAAACCCACACTTACGCTTACAGAAGGATTTGATCTCAGTGAACAATTTGCCCTGTTCTTAGAGAGCAAAAATCAATCCAAGCCGATCAGTGGACACCATGGATAATCTTGTCATCAAGGTGAAGCTAAACAGCAATAATTATCCATTGTGGTGCAATCTGATGAAAAGAGCCTTGGTAGGAAGTGGGATGAGTGCCCACATCACAGGGGTATCCCTAATCCCTCCACCAACGGATCCGAGTTATTCAAAATGGGAGCAGGAAGACCAACTGGTCTTCACGTGGATAATAGACAACACGGAAGACAGCTTGGTCAGTAATGTCTCAAGATACCCAATGGCAAAGGCATTGCGGGACGGCCTAGCCTTCACTTATGGCTCCGGCAAGTAACAACATACAAATTTTTGATCTTCACCGACAGGCTAACTCCATCAGGCAAGGAGACCAGCCCTTAGATGAATGCTGGAGAAAGTTGCAGGATGTATGGATGATGATAGACATCAAGGAACCCAATCCGATGGACTGTGAAAAGGATATTGGCGTTTTCAACAGAAGGATGCAAAAATATATGCTTTACCAACTGCTCATAGCAGTAAGTGATAAATACGGACCTATCAAAAGAGATTTACTGAAAAGAGACCCTCTTCCATCTGCAGAGGTTGCCTACATTGAGATCCGTAGGGCAGACGTGCGAGATGAAGTCATTATGGAACATACTCCATCAGTCAATGCATCATAGGGAGTTGGATATGGCCTAGCCGCCAAAGGGCCAGTATGCCGTAATAAAGGGACACCAGAGAAAAAACCTGAACCATTTCAGGGTCAGGGCTCATTCAAAGGGATGAAGACACCAGAAGGAAATAGCTCTCGGTCAGGCTTTCCATCATCCAGAGAAGACAAGACTCACCTTATTTGTAGCCATTGCAGGCAGCGTCGGCATACGGTTTGAGCAATGCTTCAAATTGCATGGGTTTCCCAAGTGGTGGGAAGCCCACAAGACAGCATTGAAGCTGCAAGATAAAGGAAAGGCAGCAATACGAAAAGGAGGTGACGAACTGGCAGCAGCAATCAGCTACAAAGAAGAAGGCAGTGGAAGGAGGCAGAACCCTCCAGAACAAAGGGACAGCGACGCAGGTATAAAGGGGGCGGGTGAAAACCCTAACCCCCTTTCAGTCTTAAATACTTGTAAATTACCAGACCCCCCTGCAGTTTCATAATATTGTTAGAGTGACCCCTGTAGTTCCAGAAAATTCACCCGCCCCCTCCCTGTTTTGGAAATTCCCTCTGCTACCCCAACTACTTTCCATACGACTGTTCAGACCCCTACACTTTCAAAACAGTCACATAACCCCCCACCTTTTCCACATTCCTCCACTGAAGCCCATATAACATCCATTAATTCCATAAAAAAAAACCCTCCATATTTCCCAACGCTATCCTATGCCCATATTGCTCACCATACTACCCCTAACGTTAACTCCTCTCAGTGGATCTTGGATTGTGGGGCAACCGATATTATGACCTATGAGAAGTCCAATTTTATCACCTCTACTCCTCATACAAGAATTTTAATCGAAACAGCTAATGATCAATCTGTCCCTGTATCTGGCGATGGTACTATATCCATTACCCCTCGAATTAAACTCAATAATTGCTTATATATTCCTTCATTGTCCAATAAACTTTTATCTATAAGTCAACTTACCAAAACTCTTGACTGCATGGTGCTTATGTATCATACTTTTTTTTACTCCAGGACATTCATACGAAGGCAATTATTGGACATGGTACTGAAAGAGGCGGCCTATATTATGTTGATGCGGTGGAACAACAGGGTCAATCCAATCTTGCCACCGGTACTGTCTCCCGGCAGTTATGGCTTTGGCATCGACGATTAGGGCATACCTCTTTTTCTTATCTTAAAAAATTATTCCCAGACTTATTTCCTAATAATTCCCTTCAGTTTACATGTGAAATGTGCCTTCGGGCCAAACAAACTCGGCGACATATCATTCTACTCATACGCGTGTTAATACCATGTTTGATTTAGTACATTCTGATGTTTGGGGGCCTTCTCCAGTTACTACACCTCTTGGTTTTCGATATTTTGTTATCTTTGTTGATGATTACTCATGTATGACATGGATTTTCCTTCTCAAGCATAAATTTGATGTTGCCACTCGTTTTATTGAGTTTTATCACATGATCCAACACCAGTATTATACATCCATTAAAATGCTTCGCTCCAATAATGGCGGAGAATATATCGATGGGGGCTTAGCAAAATTCTTTCGAGAAAGTGGTTTACTACATCAAACCTCTTGTTCCGGGACTCCTGAACAGAATGGAGTCGTGGAACAGAAAAATCGTATTCTCCTTGAAATGACACGTGCGATGATGTTTGAATCGAATGTCCCTTCGAGTTTCTAGCCTGAGGCAGTTGTCACCGCCGCCTACCTTCTCAATCGCCTTCCCACTGCCATCCTCCAACATAAGACACCACTCCAGACCCTATCCCTTCAAACCACCCTCCCTTCAATCCAAACTTTACCACCTAAAGTCTTTGGTTGTACTGTATATACCCATGTCCCGAACACTAAACTCCACAAGCTTGAACCCCGTGCGGAAAAGTGTGTCTTTGTTGGTTGTGCCACCACTCAAAAAGGCTATCAGTGCTATAATCCTCAAACCCGTAAAGTTATCATTACCATGAACTGTGTGTTTGTTGAAACTGAATAGTACTACGGAACCCATCCACTGAAACAGGGGGAGGTCTCAACTAGTGATTCCTTAGCATGGCTTCCAGGATCGATTGAACCAACAGGGCAAGTAGGTGACGCCGACAGTACTACTCATTCAACAAACATACAGGCCCTTGCTTCTCCAGTACCAGCCAATAATGGTCCAGATGTGAATGTTCTGCCGGAAACAACAGTAATACAAACCCCTTGACTCCTGTTTTTGATACAAATCCCTTGATCCTTACCAATACTATTGATGAATCTACAGAGGCCCCTAATCAACCTTTACCTAATCGCAATACTGATACTGTAGGGGATAGCTCTAATACTATTGTGCAGCAACAGGTACTAGTGTTACCATCCAGAATAACACCAGGGGTCCCATCCAACAGGTACTTACCCACAAAAATTGCAAATGCCTCAAGTTATCCTTTCAACCTAGCTAGGGGTAATGTCTTTGAAAATGCGAAAGTAATGTTTGCCTCCATGTGCTCCGAAATAATACCCCAAACGGCTGAAGAGGCGGTTGGTCTTTCGGATTGGAAAGATGCAATGGACACTGAAATGAGCGCACTACGAAAGAATAAAACATGGGAAAATTGCTCACTTCCTCCAAGGAAAAAGACAGTAGGGTGCAGGTGGATGTTTACAATAAAGTACAAAGCAGACAGGAGTATCGAAAGACATAAAGCCAGATTTGTAGCCAAGGGATATACACAAACCTATAGGGTAGTATTCCGAGACGTTCTCTCCGGTGGCCCGAATTGACACTATTAGGGTTTTACTCTCAGTTGCAGCCACGAAAAACTGGCCGTTACACCAGTTTGATGCTAAAAATGTGTTTTTCACGAAAATTTAACAGAAGAGGTATACATGGATCCACCCCCAGGTTTCTCAACAGAGTTTCAAAGTGGAGAAGTGTGCAGATTACTTAAGGCATTCTACGGACTCAAACAATCTCCTCGTGCGTGGTTTGGCTGATTCACCACAGTAATGAAGCAAGATAGATATCGACAAAGTATTGCCGACTACACTCTGTTCATCAAGCGAAGGGGAGATCTGGTAACATGCCTAATTATTTACGTTGATGATATTGGTTATCATAGGTAGCGATGAAAAGGAAATTGCTAGGCTCCGAGGGTATTTGTTTACGAAGTTTGAAATGAAAGATTTGGGAGCATTGAAGTAATTTTTGGGAATCGAGGTATTAAGGTCACCATCAGGTATTTATATTTCTCAGAAGAAGTACGTTGTAGACCTACTAGCTGAAGTTGGAATGCTGGATTGTAAACCAGCCACTACACCGATGATCATAATCATAAGTTCAAAATTGTGGAAGGTGCACCAAGTACCAACAGAGAACAGTACCAAAAGTTTGTGGGAAAATTAATTTACTTGTCCCATACAAGACCAGACATTGCATATACAGTAAGTGTAATTAGACAGTTCATGCACAACCCTCAAAAACACCACTACAATGCAGTTGTACAAGTTCTCTGATATCTAAAAGGGACTCCGGGACAAGGATTGATATTCCAAAATCATGGGCATCTGGACATAGAGGCCTATACTGATGCTGACTGGGCAAAAAGTCAAAGTGACCAGAGGTCTACGTTAGGGTATTTTGCATTAGTCAGGGGGAATGTTGTCACATGGAAGAGCAAGAAACAAAAGGTTGTCTCATTATCGAGTGCAGAGGCAGAATTCAGAGATATATTAAAAGGTATACTGAATTCTTGTGGCAACACTAATTGATGATCGAACTAGGGTTTCAAATACAGTGTCTGATCAAGTTAAAGTGTGACAACAAACCATCATTAAGTATCTCAGCAAATCCGGTTCAACACGATAGAACCAAACACGTAGAAATCGACCGCCATTTTATCAAGGAAAAATTGGACTGTGGACTAGTAGAGCTTTCGCTCGTTAGATGTGAAGACCAGCTAGCTGACATACTAACCAAAGCTCTGAGTACTCAAGCATTTGAAGGAGCCTTGTCCAAGTTGAACATCGGTGAACCGACGATTCAACTTGAGGGGGAGTGTTAGACAGCATACCATAGTTAAGGAGATTTCGTCTGCTGATTCAGGCATTAAGAATATTTGATATTATTTGATTACATTTATTTGATGATTCTTTCCTTGTACATAGTATACCAAACGTGTACAAATAGGGTACGGTTATATGAATGAAATCATAGAAAATTTTCCTTTGCTTATCAATCTCTGTAGTGTACCAAATTAACAATCGAAGTTATTGCTTTTATAAAGTCATTAGCGTGTTTGCTTCATTCGATTTTAAACAATTTGTTTAGCCAACTTTTACTACTCTAGAGGCGTCCAACCTGTTCACACTTAGTGAAGTATGCGTCTAATAGTTCAGTGACGGAAAAGAAAAACTGATCGAGTAAGGCAGAAAGACAAACATTAAAGATCGCAATGTCACTTCATTCATATCACTATAAGATCTGGAGACAATGCATAACACATGCTTATCATACTACAAACAAAAGCAACCTAGTCTACTATTCGGTTCCTTGAAGTCGACATTGTTCAGAAATTGCTGAAGCTGCTCGTCGAATTCAACCTCAGCAGCAGAATTCTACAAGTTAGCTATCTGAGCATCCTCTCTGTTTAGCTATGGGTCTACTTTTGAGCAAACAACGATTACTCTTGTTTGCCCCATCTCTAGAATAAAACTTTGCAACACAACATGTTTTCCAGGAAGAACTCTGTGCCAGCTATTGCTCCAGCTTAGCGACGATCTTCCTTTCAGCATCTAGTTCCTTTCTTGTAGCTCATCCACACGAGAATTGGAAGTGGCTAGCCGAGCATTGACCTCCTCCTTTCCACTTCAGAGTGAGGAGTTCTCAGGCCATAGGGATTCCATCTCCTTGGCCATCCTTTCAGTGCGTCGATTTAGTTACATGCACTGTTGGTTCTCAGCGTTAGCCAACCTGCTCAGTTCGTTCGTCCTTGCCATGAAGTCCAATTGCTGAGCCATGAACTGAGTAGACAAACAGAATCAAGTTAGACAACCCAGATTGTTTAGCCCAAACAATGAATACAAGGAATCATAAGGAATACTCACCAAAGTTATGTTACACTAGATGCATTTTGTAAACGTGTCCCAGTGCATGGATTCTTCCATATGGCGATTAGTAGCAAGAACAGAGGATTCATTCAACTGCCAGGCCACTAAATGGTCGACAACAAATTCAGTCTCTTGAAGCTGCCAACCAGAGGTCCAGACATCCTTTGCCTTTTGGAAGAAGAAGCTCCCACTATTGTGGTGGACATGCATTCATCCATGCGCCTTCTCCTTCATCGCAGGGATAACTCCTCTACAGCCCCTACAACAGGCTCCTGCTCAGTGGACACACAAGCCAGAGTATGGGGCAGGGAAGAAGGCCCCTCTAGCGCCCCCAAGGTAGACCTTGAATAGCATGGTCATGCTCTTCAGACTGCATTGGCAGGGCCTTTTCCTATCGACCTGTCGGAGTTGGCATCGACTATCCTGGTTCCCTGATAACCACTCCTCCTGCCCTTTCTGCTGCCAAGGCCGCCATCTCGGTTCTAGAGGTTTCCACTATAGGTTGTTTTCCCTGTCTCATTGCTTGTCTCCTTTTCACGGCCTCATCCATCCGAGCAGAGTTGCATAAGCCCTGAATGTCATCGCTCTTGCAAAATTGACATAAAAAACGTTACATCCCAACACAACAAAGTGATAAACCTCAAATCTACAAGTAAAAGACACCTACCTTTACTGACTTCTAAACCTTCTTCACCGGGCATCCAGGAACCTAGACCTGTCGCCAAATGATCCAGTTTGATCGTCCCAAAGAACGACCCATCCTTCTTATGCCAACCGATAACTGCAGATATGTTTGGCAACCTCGACGCCTCTTTGTAAAATTCCTGGCTGGGCCTCAGGTTATTGGCTTTGCTAGTCTTCTAGATTTCTGACTCAAGCAAACCCTCTTTCCTGATATAGAAGAATCAACCTTTAACATTTTTGGTAAAGGTCGGTATGTTAAAAGCAAAATTAGACCCTTATTTCGGGCCTGCTTACTGAAATAGAACCAAATGTCAGATGTCTTACACATAAAGCCACCTCTAAAAATTTGAACATCGAACTCGACCTCAACTGCCCTGAGGAATAGAAGAAAGCATACTATTGATTTTAGGCTATTGGGTTTTATCGAAAGAAGTCTAAGCATATAAAACTCTAAATCCGTCTCAAGGGTTTAGGGGTAGGAAGACGAAACCGAGACCTAAAATACTCTTCATACACTGCTTCATATCTCGCTAGAGGGTCATACGCTGTATGACCAAGAAGTGGCAAAATAGGATGAAACGGAGTGCAATCTATTCTATAGACCTCACACAAGCGTGAGGTCTACTATACTTGAAGTAGACAGAAACTCTTATGCCTGGGTAGAGGGAGAACCCCTATAGACTATGCCAAAACTCATGGACGAGGGATCGACGGTCCAAGGAACGAAAGAGACCGGTGCCAAAGGGACAAAAAAGGTTTCCGCATGCAACTTAAGTGTTTCAGCCGCCGTGGTCGTCTCGCTGGGCTCAACATTTGTGCTGGGGCTAGCGTAGGGGAAAATAGCCCTCTTCAACCTCCTCAAGGGCGAGGGTTTCCGTCAGAAGCCACCCTCTCCGATGAGGAAAAGGATTCGCTCCCCCTACACCGCTGCAAGCGTAGGAAAGGGCTTCTGAGACATTTTGTGAATCTGTGGAAGAAGTAGGAGAAATTATGGCCATGAGTAAGTGAAGCGAAGAACTTATTCGAAAATAGAAGAGAAAGAAGAGATAATCTGGACTAAGGGGTCTTAACAGAAACTATAGAACACCGAGGAAGGAGGAGAAAGTCCAGAACAATTGACAAGAGCAGAATGGGGGTGACAAAAATGGATGTAGAATGCAACGGCGGGAAAATTCAACCTTATAAACCCAATTTTCAGAGTGACGTGGCCTTTTGGAAACGCCCGCCCTTTGGAGTGCCAAGAGTCAACAATATTAACCATAAAATGTTTCGAAATAACGCCAGGGAACATCGTCGTTAACTGATTGACACTATGTCCAATCAAAAGTTGACAGGTCAAAGGCGTGTATTAATCAAACAATCAGGAGTTTTGCCTGTTACTAGACGATTAGTCTTCCCTTCTCTGCTCGGCAAAGCTAGTATATGGGCCACTGATGAAGAACAAACTCACACTGGTAATACAGACACGTATGTTTGGGTCGGCCAGACACAGTCAACGCTATAGTCATGTAAAGGCTTAGGTTAGCGGCCTAGTTGGTATAGCAGACACCTGCCAGCAAGCAATCTAGTCAAATAGCATGACACATGGCGCCCATTGGCCAACATGCCAACACATCTTGTCAGTGGGGCAAGACATGTGTCACCTTCTCCCCCTCTCCCTTCCATAGCCCCTAAGCATGCATTGGCTATACTAAGCATACTTAAAGATAGAAAAGTATCCTATGAAGGACCATCTTCAATCAATTATAGGAAAACATTGCAGACACACCATCCAAAAATGGAACAGGTTTTCTTATCTTTCCAGCATACAAACACGGTGAAACTCATAACTGATTTGGGTATCGAAAAATTTTCTCCGGAGCAATAAATCTGAGGCCTCTAAAATTGCTCAACATATGCAGGTTTCTGGAAACGTTATTTCTAGCTACAAGTTATGTTTATGTAAGACGTTGACAATGTTCTTGATTTGGGTAATCTCTTATTTTAGTTGAGGTTCGACTTTGTCAAAAAGGAGTGCGAGAATTTTTTGTCAAAAAAGACGAAGTCTCGGAAAAGGAAAGTTATCCGGTTTTCATTTTGGGAGAGACAAACGTGTTCCCCTTATAATTTTGTTTCGCTCTAGCAATCTTTTAAACCAGAAAGAGGAAGATAAGAATATGCTTGAATTGTAGATTATAAGTATTTACTGAGCATTAATTTTCATTGGCTGAAAAATACTAATTACGATTATATAAAAGTTCAAGAAAATCAACTACGGCCCATATTTAATATGGAAGCTAAAATACTTATAAAGAAGGCAAAGAATAAGCCATACACCCCTTTTTCTTTAGGAAAAATTTGAGTAAATTTTAAAAAAAAGATCGCGTAGTTAATAATTATCATAAGAGTTCTCAGGAATTTTACAAGTTTGATAAAAGGGTTTAAGACCTTTAAAAACAATTTAGAAACTCAATTCTTATGCATCATTATTTATTTGACACAAAATTATAAAAAATAGTAACTATTTTAAACATAAATATTTCCTGGTGAATTATTTTCTGCAAAATTTACATTAAAAATGAATAAATATTTTTCTATATTACCACAAATTATATTATAAATTTCTTTTAATATAAATTGACAAGAATTAAAACAAGAAAAACAGTGTTAAAGCAGTAAAAGCTACACGGACACGAACAAATAAATTCTTTAAATTGACGTTTGCTGTTTTCGATCTAGATTTAAACTCACTAATTAATATATAAATTTTAGAGATTCCGATGTGTTTTATATATTTTAATATGTCATTGTTTTTTTCTTTGATTACTTTTGTATCGTTTAACTTAGCTTATGAACTTTCTTTTAAAAAAAAACTGCGTATGATTGAACTTTCTAATATTTATATATTAATCAAGGACTGAAAAACGAAATCGAAAACAAGATACATCAACTTAAACTACATATTTGTTCGTTTGCGTTAACATTTATCGACCTTAGTGACTTTTTTATTTGTTAACCATTAAGATAAAACTTAATATCTAGTGCTACCCAATTATTTAAAATTTTCTCACTCATTAAAGAAACAAATGGGAGAAAAATAATTAGCAAAAGCAACAATATATTGATGTGCGATGGCTGCAGAAATGCCATTGTGATTTCTGCTAACTATAGTGATCTTACCGGTAAAGATACCTGGTGGTATCTGTTGGAATTAAAAGGTTTGGGCTTTGGCCAATAAGAAAGGTTGCAAAACTTGGTTTAACAACATACTTTGAGCTTAATTATGATTAGTTTCTGTTAATAAAAATCGAAAACTAATGGGTCCTTAATTATCTACGTAACGAGTAGTTAATTTTAGGCTTTGGAATCACTCAATTACGATACCGGATGAATGAAAAATTAATGCTCAAAGTGGATGCAAAACATGGTTAATGGATGATGTGTCCTATTCTTAGGAGGCCACATCACCCTTATGGAGGAATACCACATTGGACATTTGGATATATTTAGCCACCTTATAAATGGCTAGAATGGACACTTTAGATGTGCCATTGGGGCATGAGAAGTTTTTGACCGGAGAGAAGACCTAGAAAGTGCCACACGCGCGCGCGCCGCCACCTCCCGCTCGTCCGGCTGGCTTGGCTCGGCTCGTGGCTCGTGTGCACGTGAGCTGAGCCGGTTCCTATTGTTTTGGAGAAAATTTATTTGGGCTTTTGGATTAATTATTTTTTGTAAATAGTTAAAGGCTTCGGGCCTAGCTGCGCAGCGGTCCGGTCCAGTACTCCTATGTGCGCGGTCCAGTTTCGGATAACGCGTTTCAGTTTAAACAGACGTTCGGTTGTTCGGTTACGGTTTAAATCGAACGGTTAATTTTTAAATGGTCTCCTCCGGTGTGCGATAAGATCAAACGGTTTTGATCTAACGGTGACGGAAAAGGTAGCTTTGATCCAACGGATAAAATTCAAACTGACATAACCGCCCAACCGAATGTGGTTTTCATCTAACGCTCCAGGTTTAATCCTGTGAATCGGTTTTCCATCTAACGGTTGTAATTTAAATCTCTCAAAACCGCCAGGAAGTTTTCATCCGACGGCTCTGGCTCATATACGGTTTTGATCCGACGGTCACAGTTCCATCTGCGTAACCGATTCTCCAACCGACTCCCCTATATAAACCGGGCAAGGGGTGCGTTCTACAAACACACTCACTCTAAGCATTTGTAGCATACTGCATTCGTAGCATTATACTTTCTGCATGTCCAAGAGAAGTCAGGACACTCGAAGGTTCGCTGTAGTTCAAGTTCAGCAGTGCCGCTCAACTGAACAGATACCCGTTGTATCCTGGAGAAGGTTGCTAACGTCGGTTAGGCACAGTATACCAGAGCAATACGTCTTAAGGACAGAGTCCTCGACTCGCCCCGGGTTTGGTTTATTTTACTGTTTCCATATGCACACACCGAACGACTGCGTCTTCGTACAGGATTGATTGTTTCTAACAATCTTAAGACGTATTCGATTCAATTAATTTTTGTACTGTTTTTTTACGCAAAGCAGTGTTCATACTGATTTGCAGTCTGCTTCTACTCATTTCTTATATCCGATTCTGTTCTGATCTGTACGTTTTGATCGAACTGAACAGGAATAGAAAACGAAAGCTCGAACTCTGTTCAAGGCTTTAACAGTGCACACTCCATGTCTGCACCTGACGGGACCAACAATGTTGCTGCTGGTGCGCCATTCAACACGGTTCCGTTGGCACCAAGCAGAGGGCCTCAGATGAATCCGGCTGTCACAGCTGCACACTTGGAGAAGCCAGAAAAGTTTGATGGCAGTTTTTTCAAGAGGTGGCAGCAAAAGATGTTGTTCTATCTCACAGCGCTGGGATTGGCCAAGATGCTGAGCGAGGATCCGCCAGTGGTAGAATCAGTGGAGGATTAAAATATGAACATGCAGAATGCCTTGGGTGCTGAATCATGGGCGTATACGAATTTTTGTTGTTTGAATTTGATTCTGAGTTACCTGGATAATACTATCTATGTCATGTTTTGTACTTATAAAACTACAAAAGCGTTGTGGTCAGCTTTAGATAAAAAATATCGTACCGAAGATGCTGGCACGAAAAAGTTGATAGTTGGTAGATTTCTCGACTATAAAATGCTAAATTCCAAAACTGTCATTTCGCAGGTTGAAGAAATATAGATGTTGGTATCTGAAATGGAAGAGGAGGGTATGACGCTCAATGAATCTTTCCAAGTTGCGGCTGTGATTGAGAAGCTACCTCCTTCGTGGAGGGAATTCAAGAGCTATCTCAAACACAAACGAAAGAAAATGAAAATGGAAGATTTGATTGTCCGGCTTCGAATAGAGGAGGACAATCGGCGTGCCGAGAGAAAGCCAACCACTCCGTTTGGTCAAGCCAAGGCTCATGTTGCTGAGGCAAAGAACAAAAAGAAGAATAACACTTTGGGCGTGAACGTCAAGGGCAAGGAGATTGCAAAGAAGTTCACTGGTAAGTGTTATAACTGTGGGAAACCGGGGCACCGCAGTAGTGACTGTCGTAAGACCAAAAAGAATCAAAATCAAACCAAAGCAAAGGCAAATCTGGTCGGCGCAATGGAAGATCTGAATCTCTGCGCAGTGGTGACTGAATGCAACGCAGTGGGGAATCCGTGTGAGTGGTGGGTGGACACAGAGGCCACTCGACATATATGTGCCAACAGGGCAATGTTCAAAGACTATGTACTCACGACAAACAATGAACAACTCTTCATGGGAAACTCCGATAGCTGAAGATTGAAGGTTCGGGCAAGGTGGTTCTGAAACTGACCTCAGGACGGGAGCTAACCCTGCAGAATGTGTTGCATGTTCCTGACATCCAGAAGAACTTGGTATCTGGCGTTCTACTAGTCAGTCATGGGTTCAGACTAGTTTTTGAGGCAAACAAATTTACACTTTCTAAGAATGGCTTGTATTTGGGAAAGGGATACCTTACTGATAACATGTTTAAGTTAAATGTTATGACGATTGTACCCAAGAAAGTTGCGTCCACTGAGGCTAATAAAATTGTTTCCTCTTCTGCTTACATGCTTGAGTCTTCTTGTTTATGGCATTTTCGTTTGGGACATGTTAATTACAAGTCAATACAACGAATGATTAGCCTTGACTTATTACCCAAACTGGACTTTAACAATAAAGAAAAATGCCAAATATGTGTTGAAGCAAAATTGACAAAAGCGCCATTTCCTTCAACAGAACGAAACACTGACCCCTTTTCACACAGATTTGTATGATTTAAAGTTTGTGCAAACAAGAGGAGGTAAAAAGTACTTTGTAACTTTTATCGACGATTGCACTAGATACTGTTATGTTTATTTTCTAAGTAGCAAAGATGAGGCCATTGATGCTTTTAAAGATTATAAAAATGAAGTTGAGAATCAACTTAGCAAACGAATTAAAACAATTCGAAGTGATAGAGACGGGGAATATGACGCATCATTTAATGAATTCTGTTCAGAACATGGCATTATTCATCAAACGACTGTATCATATTCACCTCAATCGAATGGTGTTGCAGAACGCAAAAACCGTACTCTAAAGGAAATGATAAATGCTACGTTGATAAGTTCGGGTTTACCTCAGAACTTGTGGGGGAAAGCAATTCTCTCCGCCAACGTCATTTTAAATAGGATTCCGTCCAAGAAGACGGATAAAACTCCATATGAACTTTGGAAAGGCTATAAGCCTAGTTACAAATACTTGAAAGTGTGGGGGTGTCTGGCGAAGATTACTGTACCTAAACCAAGACAAGTGAGAATCGGGCCTAAAATAATTGATTGCATATTCATCGGCTATGCAACGAACAGTGGTGCATATCGTTTCTTAGTGCACAAATCGGACATTCCCGAGATACATGAAAATGTTGTCATGGAGTCGATGAATGCAGTGTTCTTTGAAAATTTCTTTATGAAGAAAGACAAAAATGGTGAAGAAGCTAGCACTAGTAAACGAGTGCGTGAGACGACCTCCCAAGAGACTGAGGAACCTCGTCAAAGCAAACGAGCCAAAATACCGACGTCTTTTGGACCAGATTTTCTAACCTACATGGTAGAAAGCGAGCCGAGATCTTTCTCTGAGGCAATGACAACTCCAGAAGCTCCTTTCTGGAAAGAGGCAGTAAATAGTGAGATAGATTCAATTCTTCAAAATCATACTTGGGAGTTGGTAGATCTTCCTCCAGGAAGTAAACCACTCAGATGCAAGTGGATTTTTAGGAAAAAGCTGAAAGAAGATGGATCTATTGACAAGTACAAGGCCAGGTTGGTAGCTAAGGGCTACAGACAGAAAGAAGGCTTTGACTTCTTTGACACCTACTCACCAGTGACTAGGATCACTTCCATAAGGATGCTAGTGGCTATTGTTGCAGTCTATGATTTAGAAATCCATCAAATGGATGTGAAGACTGCCTTTCTCAATGGTGAGTTAGAGGAAGAGATTTATATGGAACAACCCGAAGGGTTCGTCGTTTCAGGACAAGAAAAGAAAGTGTGTAGACTTGTTAAGTCTCTGTACAGACTTAAACAAGCACCCAAGCAATGGCATTTAAAGTTTGATCAGGTAATGATGTCAAACGGCTTCAGGATCAATGAGTGTGACAAGTGTGTGTACATCAAGAGCACACCAAATGCCTATGTGATAGTATGTCTCTATGTAGACGACATGCTAATTATGGGCAGTACTCGTGACATCATCTTGAATACAAAGAAGATGTTAACACAAAATTTTGATATGAAGGACATGGGGGTTGCCAATGTTATTCTAGGAATTAAAATTTCTCGAATGGCTGATGGTCTTGTTATGTCGCAAACTCATTATATTGAATCTGTTCTCAAACGATTCAATATGTTTGAAACAAAACCAATAAAGACCCCACTTGACTTAAGTATACACTTAAGGAAAAACCGAGGCGAACCTGTAGCTCAATTAAAATACTCGCAGGTAATCGGGAGTCTGATGTACATAACGAATTGTGCAAGACCAGACTTAGCTTGTTCAGTAAACAAATTGAGCAGGTTTACCAGTAATCCAAGTGATGATCATTGGAAAGCTCTTAATAGAGTGATGATGTATCTGAAATACACAATGAACCTTGGATTACATTACACGAGATATCCAGCAGTATTAGAATAATATTGCAATATAATTTGGATATCAGATAGTAAGGACTCGAAGTCCACCAGTGGATACTTATTCACTATTTGTGGTGCTGGTGTGTCGTAGAAATCCACGAAACAAACGTGCATAGCTCGATCCACTATGGAAGCTGAGTTTATAGCACTGGATAAAGCTGGGGAAGAGGCTGAATGTCTTCGAAATTTCCTAGAAGATGTTCCATGCTGGCCTAAACCAATCGCTCCTATTAGCATACACTGTGATAGTCAGTCAGCTATAGAACGTGCTCAAAGCAGCATTTACAATGGTAAGTCACGACACATACGTCGGAGACATAACACCATTAAACAGTTGATCTCTAATGGCGTGATCTCCATTGATTACATAAAATCAATAGAGAATCTTGCGGATCCGCTTACAAAAGGCTTGCCTAGAGATCGGATGTCAATTTTGACAAACGGGATGGGACTAAAGCCTATAATGCAACAATCTTTGTAATGGTAACCCAACCTTGTTGACTGGATATCCCAAAATCTTGGTTCAATGGGACAACTAAGTTATGAAGTTTCAGTTTAGCACTTACTCATTCCGTCACATAACAATGCTGTCTGCGGAGATTATTTAGGGTAAGCTAAAGCTTTCAATGATGTCCTATATCTTGATATATCAAGTGGAGTATGGCAGAATACTCTTGATATGAATCACCTATGTAAGTGTGAAGTGGGGCCGCTTCTATGAGAAGTCTGGGAGGCAAGATTTCTCTAAAACACTTTCTGAAACCAGGTTGTTTATGGCCAAAACGAACACAACCATGAGAACCAAAAGGTTGTTAAAGGAAATGTTGTGTGAGTATCATTGTCTAGGTTCACAACAAAGGCTGACTGGTTCAAGACATCAAGTCACTAATTAGCCGAGTGAATCCGATGTTACATCACTATGAAAGGTTCAAAGCCAGAAGCTACCTCTTCTGATGCAACATTTTCTTGTTTGACTTCTTCTTAGAGTCTGCATTTGCATTAATTTCCATTCATGTGGGGGATTGTTGGAGAATTAAATGGTTTGGGCTTTGGCCCATTAAGGAAGGTTGCAAAACTTGGTTTAACAACATACTTTGAGCTTAATTATGATTAGTTTCTGTTAATGAAAATCGAAAACTAATTGGTCCTTAATTATCTACGTAATGAGTATTTAATTTTAGGCTTTGGAATCACTCAATTACGATACCGGGTGAATGAGAAATTAATGCTCAAAGTGGATGTAAAACATGGTTAATGGGTGATGTGTCCTATTCTTAGGAGGCCACATCACCCTTATGGAGAAATACCACATTGGACATTTGGATATATTTAGCCACCTTATAAATAGCTAGAATAGACACTTTAGATGTGCCCTTGGGGCATGATAAGTTTTTGACCGGAGGGAAGACCTAGAAAGTGCCACACGCACGCGCTCTGCCACCGCCCGCTCGTCCGGCCAGCCGGCTCGGCTCGGCTCGGGCTCGTGGCTCGTGTGCACGTGTGCTCGTGGGCTGGGCCGGTTTCTATTTTTTTGGAAAAAATTTATTTGGGCTTTTGGATTAATTATTTTTTGTAAATAGTTAAAGGCTTCGGGCCTAGCTACGCAGCGGTCCGGTCCAGTACTCCTATGTGCACGGTCCAGTAACGGATAACGCGTTCTGAACGCATTTCAGTTTAAACAGGCGTTCGGTTGTTCGGTTACGATTTAAATCGAACGGTTAATTTTTAAATGGTCTCCTCCGGTGTGCGATAAGATCAAACATTTTTGATCTAACTGTGACGGAAAAGGTAGCTTTGATCCAACGGATAAAATTCAAACTGACCTAACCGCCCAACCGAATGTGGTTTTCATCTAACGCTCCAGGTTTAATCATGTGAATCGGTTTTCCATCTAACGGTTGTAATTTAAATCTCTCAAAACCGCCAGGAAGTTTTCATTCGACGGCTCTGGCTCATATACGGTTTTGATCCGACGGTCACAGTTCCATCTGCGTAACCGATTCTCCAACCGACTCCCCTATATAAACAGGGCAAGGGGCGCGTTCTACAAACACACTCGCTCTAAGCATTCGTAGCATTATAATTTCTGCATGTCCAAGAGAAGTCAGGACACTCGAAGTTCGCTGTAGTTCAAGTTCAGCAGTGCCGCTCAACTGAACAGGTACCCGTTGTATCCTGGGAAACGGTTGCTAACGCCGGTTAGGTACAGTATACCAGAGCAATACGTCTTAAGGACAGAGTCCTCGACTCGCCCCGGGTTTGGTTTATTTTACTGTTTCTATACGCACACACCGAACGACTGCGTCTTAGTACAGGATTGATTGTTTCTAACAGTATCAAGAGAGATATGAGAGGAAAAAATAAAAAAAAAAGGAAAAGAAAGTATTTATTTTTTATTTTTGTCAACTGAATAGTGATATGTAATTTTTAAATTTCTAGATTCTTTTTACGTGTCTTAAACTATTTTTACGAAGATTTAAAGTTTCTTATTACGCTTATAATAATTATTAAACTATCTGGCGCACTTTTGAAATTTTGAAAGTCTAATGGCCCTTGACCCAAATTTTCCCTTTTCCTTATAAAGAAAAAAAACATATGCCAAATAATTTCATTGTATTAAAAATTACTAAATAGTGACACTAATTTCTATGTATTTCAATTGGTACGTACTAGCGATTTTGTGTTTCGAGTCACCCAATTTCTTTTCAACGAACCGAAGAGATATTACTCTTAACGAACCCTAACTCTAATAATGTTAAATCTCTTTTTGAGTACTTCCTGCATACCCAGACGAATTCTTTTTTCGGTAACCTTAGTTTAAAAAGTTAAACATAATAATATTTTTAAGACGGTGAGGTAACATTTTCAAAGAGTTTCAGGCAGTTACATATTCGAAATTGTTGCTTTGATGTTTACTAGTATTGTGCTTTCTGTTTTATAAATGATGTTTCTATTATAAGCGAAACGTGGCTATAAAATGAGATGGATTGGGTATATAACGATTTTATCAAGTTTTTCTCAACCAAAAAAAAAAACTATTAATTTGCAAACTAGTTAACCTGAAACCGATTTGTCACCCTAATATCTTACAAAATTTCAGGTTTTGTAATAAAAAGGGAAACGTAGAATTGGATCTCAGCCGGACAACATCATCAAAGCCCATGTGATTCCCATTCACGTCGAATAATTTTATAATTTATAGTTTATAATATTCTTAGGAAAAAATAATAATAAAGGACGATTATTATCCTCTTACAAGATTTTCCACGTGGGAGCAACGGGAGAAAATCACTCGTAACCTTCACATCTTTTTTGAAATATTGAAGAGACATAGAGAGAATCAATAGCGGCCGTCAACAGAATGGCGGTTTCAGATGGGCGGTGGTCTCTTGAATCAGTGCGAGACAGTTTAATCCGGCAAGAAGATACTATCATTTTCAGTCTTTTAGAGAGAGCCAAGTACCCCTTCAGTCCCTTGCTTTATGACGAAAATTGCTCTTTGATTCCTGGTATTAATTGCTCGTTTCTTCGATTTTTCGTCAAAGAGACTGAAGCCCTCCAATCCAAGGTAGTTTATGTTTCTTATTTTTCATACCCACTTTATGTTTTTCCATAAATCAGATGTGATAGGCTAGTTACAGCAGATACTTGATCCCCATTTGCTTAATTCCAGAAATCAGGTGTAATGCCTTTCCCAAATCTTGGCCGGTGGAGTTGTTTCTCGTGTGATGCTTCTGAGTTAATGAGTTTTCGCGGTTTTCCATTTTCCCCCTTTTTGATGAGACTTCAATATGTTGTGTTTTTTTTTCACTCATTATATTTTAGTTCAATTATATCATCGGAATAAATGTTACGTTTATCCAAAAGTTAAAATACCAATCTACAAAATGGGCTATGAAGATCAATTCAATGATATCATCGTAAACACAAATTACATCTGATCTGGCTCTAATATGAGGGCGGAGCAATTGAAATGAACTAGAGGCTGCTGCTAGAAGCTAAAGTATTAGGAACTCTAGTCAGAAAGAAGTTTTTAGCGTAACTTTGCAATGGAAACAGGACCAGTTTGTATTCAGCCACACTTTTCAGTTCTGTGTGAAAATGTGTGCTGAGAATATTCGCATTGCTCTTGAGAAGACTTAAAAATTTTCCCAGAAAAGATATAAGATTAAATCTTATAGAGAATTTTAGCATGCGTATTGCAGTCTATGGTTTTAGCTAGTCTCATTCTGTAGCGCCCCGGCCCGACGCTGTCATCGGAACCAGTGCACCCGCCGTAGCCTACTATGAGAACTACGAAGCGTCAAAGCAGATCAAGCGAACATCATTCATGACGTAAGATAAATCAGCGGAAACGTCATAAAATCTAAACCTTCATCGTCAATAATACAACCAGAAAATGCAGCGGAAGTAAAAGGTGTTTGGTCATCTAGCTAACACAAGTTCCAGAACAACATAATAACATTGAGTTTCCAAAACTTAAAGAAAGTAGTCCAGCATCTATCTATTCCCATGTCCGTCATCCCATTGAGCCCACTCGCCATCGTCCTCGATAAATATCAACTCATATTCAGGCTCATCTGAAAAGGAATAGAGTAACTGTTCTTAGCGAAATTATCGCCAGCAAGTAACCCGTCTATACACCTTACGGAATCACACACGACGAGTCACCGGTGTATAAATCATTGCCCAAAATATAGGTGCTCGGGTTAACAAATAGCATCTCAATAAGAATTTCTCAAAACAGATAAAGCGCATATATGGTACACGGGTACGAGAACAAGCATGTATTAAAACAACGTATCACATAAGCAAGTCATAAACTAACCACGTTTCTTGCATATCAAGTCTTATGCTTCGTATATCATGATGCATGTACTTCTTTAAAATCACACACAACACCCATGCATATGTCTTCTTTCATAAACATGTCATGCATGTCAATTCACAAAACATTTCATCACTTTACATATCATATTCTTCGCGTAGCAGAACTTTATACCCTGTGGGTGATCAGTCCACAGCAAACAGAACTTTATACCCTGTGCTGAAAGGTCCACGGCCCCATAACATATAACTTTATACCCCGTGCTGAAAGGTCCACGGCCCCATTACATATATCATATATCCGTGCTGAAAGGTCCACGGCCCCATTACATATATCATATATCCGTGCTGAAAGGTCCACGGCCCCATAAAATAACTTTATTTTCCGTGCTGATAGGTCCACGGCCCCATAAAATACTTTATACCCTGCTGTTGATTCACAGATCACGCTTTTATACCCTGCTTTCGCAGGCGTGACTTTTATACCCTGCGATCAACCAGCAGCCATCTTGTCTTTCGAAAACTTCAAACTTTTCTTGTAAACACATGTTCTTTCGCAAAGCAATTCTCAAATCAAATGCAAGTGCCCATGTCATGATGCAGAATGCTCATGTAACATCATATCAAACGTATAAACATGCACACACACTTTACATATCAAGTACAAAGTCATGAACCCCTATCACATTCTGCTCGTATCATTTCATGTCCCTTCGTATTACGAAATCATCTCGAGTTCACACTTAACCTTGCTCGTTCATACTTCCTCAAACACACCCTTTTCGTACCATTTTGTGCTCTTTCATATTGCTAACTCACTTTGGATTCATACCTAACTTTACTCATTCACACTTAATGTTTACTACTCAAATACACCTCATTCATACCACTTCATGCCCTTTCATATCACGAATCCTCTTCGATTTCATACTTAACCCTACTCATTCACACTTAATGTTTACAACTCTAGCACACTTTCAAACACTTTGTAATTCATGAACAATGGAAGATAATAAAGGTATCCCACACACTCATCTTACATATCAAGTATACGGTCTTGCACCTCAAACACTCCCTATTTGTATCTTCCCAAGTCCGTTCGTCTCACTAATTCACTTGGGATTCAATCTTATTCTTACTTAGTCAATCTTACCATCTATTCCTCAATTACACCTCAAATACCCTTGCATTTTATGTTCAAAGGAAGTGTATAAAGTTACTACACATACATAGGGCGCCTAAAGGGTCAAAAAGACTTCCAGTACAGTTGGAACGCTACATGAAGCGCCTATAGTGACTTAAAGCGCCTATACTAGGCGTTCGAAGTGTTCGGGGATGATTCAAGACACATTGAACGCTACATTAGGCGCCTAATGTGACATAAAGCGCCTAATGTAGGTGTTCGAAGTGTTCTGACGGTTCTAAATTGCAGTTTTTCTGTACGGGGAAAGCTTCAGGACACATTGAACGCTACATTAGGCGTCTAAGGTGACATAGAGCGCCTAATGTAGGCGTTCGAAGTGTTCTGACGATGCCAAACTGCAGTTTTTCTGCAGTAACTTCCTCTCCAACACCCTCCTTCTTCAACCCTTTCATTTTCAACACTTAAAGATCCATCTTAACATCTAGATTCATCTTACTTAACACACATCTAAACATGAATTGATGCCTAGCCATGCCTAACAATATCCACTCTAGCCTTCAATCATTCACAACCTTCAAAAGATCTCATCAACTTTCCCCAACACAACAAGACTACAGCATTGTCATCACTCATCTCTCAATTTCCTGCACTTACTCTCAACATCTAAGTGTAGACAATCAACATAAGAGTAGCGCAAGACAATAAGCACGTCAAAATATACACTTTTATGGGCATGCTTGACAACAATAAAGCACCACACAACTATTTTCAGAAATATGGCCCAAAGAACAAGACTTTACACAATTAGCAACAAGACTTACATATAACAAAGCATTTAAGATAGACAAGACAAGAATACTAATGTGTGATTTATGTTTTCTCTTTGTAAGAACATAGGGCCTTAAGTATCAAAATTTGCGTAAAGCGTATAGAAAGATTACTTGCCTTGGTTTCTAGTTAACCTTACGGATTTACTGCAGAACCTTGATAAGAATTGAACCTAGAATGGCCTTTTCCTTCCTTTCCTTCTTCTCTTCTTCTTCTTCCTTTCCTTTTCTCTTCTCTCTCTTTTTCCTGCGGTTTTCCCTCTCCTCTTTGGTGTGGAAAACGTCCCCTTATGCTGAGATGGGGAGTTATACTAAATTTCTATAACTCCCCCTATCTCCTAGTAGGGACCTTTTAGGTAATTTCTATTAATTACCTTTAATTCTATTTTGAACCCTTCTTTCTTATTCTTCTATGTTTTAGGTGACTAAGTCTCATAACCTACAAAATTAATTAAGTTGTATTTAAGGTTGACCTCTAAGTATTGAAAATCGTGCTTAAAAGTCACGGGGTGTAACATTCCACCCCCCTTACAAAAAGTTTCGTCCTCAAAACTTACGTACCTTAGTCGAAGAGCTGAGGATACTTCTCCCGCATTTGTTCTTCGAGCTCCCAAGTGGCTTCACGTTCCGTGTGATTGCTCCACTGGACCTTTACATAAGGGATCACTCGCTTCCTCAACACTTGATCCTTTCGGTCCACAATTTTCACGAGTACCTCCTCATATGTAACATCGTCCTTGAGTTCCAAAGGTTGAGCTTCAAGTACATGACTTGGATCCGCCACGTACTTTCTTAATTGTGACACGTGGAATACATCGTGAACTTGCGCCAACACTGGAGGCAATGCCAATCTATAAGCCAAGGCTCCCACTTTCTCAAGTACTTATAAGGACCAATAAAGCGAGGGCTTAGCTTGCTTTTTACTCCGAACCGCATGACACCCTTGGTAGGTGATACCTTCAAATAAACTTTTTCACCCACGTCAAAATCTAATGGTCGTCGTTTGGAATCTGCCCAACTCTTGCTGCGATCCTGAGCCGTCTTGAGTCTTTCCCGGATGATTTTCACCTTATCTAGCGTTTTCTCCAATAGCTCAGGTCCCGTGATGGTCCTCATGCCCACTTCGTCCCAATAAACCGGGGACCTACATTTCCTTCCGTACAATGCTTCAAAAGGAGCCATGTCAGTTGCACAGTGGTAACTATTGTTATAAGAAAACTCCATCAGTTTCACCATTCCGTCCCAACTCCCTTTGAAATCCAACACGCAAGCCCTTAGCATATCTTTCAAGGTTTGAATAGTCCGCTCGGACTGTCCATCGGTTTGGGGATGATACGCCGTACTCAACCTTAACTCTGTACCCATGGCTTCTTGGAATGCTGTCCAAAACTTAGAAGTGAACCGTGCATCTCGGTCGGACACTATACTTATCGGGACTCCATGCAAACTAACAATACTGTCCATATATAAACTCACTAACTTGTCAAGAGGTGCTTTACTTGAAACGGGTAGGAAATGGGCAGACTTTGTTAAACGATCCACGATGACCCAAATCATGTCACATCCACTTCTTGTCTTTGGTAAACCCGCTACAAAATCCATTGTGACATGTTCCCATTTCCATTCCGAGATTTCCAACGGCATCAACAATCCACCGGGTCGTTGGTGTTCCGCTTTGACTTGTTGACACACCAAACACCTCTCTATGAATTCCGCAATATGTCTTTTCATCCCAGACCACCAATAGTATCGCTTGAGATCTCTATACATCTTGGTGCTACCGGGATGTATTGATAACCTCGAATTATGAGCTTCCTGTAAAACTTCCTTCCTAAGTTCGTCAACATCCGGCACGCATAATCTTTCCCTAAACCATAAGCTCCCATCCTCCTTGGTCCGAAATCCTTCAACTTGACTATGTTTCACCCTTTCCATTATCTCACTTAGAGCCTTGTCTTCCTTCTGAGCCTCCTTTATCCGATCAATCAAACTCGGTGTGATAGTCAATGTTGTCAAAACGTTCACTGTAGAGTCAATCAAATCCAAACCAAACTCCTCCATCTCTCTTTCCAATGGTGATTGCCGCGCATGGCTGGACTTCCTACTTAAGGCGTCGGCTACCTTATTAGCCTTTCCCGGGTGATAATGAATAGTTAGGTCATAGTCTTTTAGCAATTCCAACCATCTCCGCTGCCTCATATTCAATTCCTTCTGTGAGAACAAATACTTTAGACTCTTATGATCCGTGAATATCGCGCACTTCTCTCCATACAAATAATGCCGCCAAATCTTCAAGGCGAACACAACCGCGGCAAGTTCCAGATCATGTGTGGGATAGTTTTGTTCATAAGGCTTTAGCTGTCTTGAGGCATACGCGATGACTCGTTCGTTTTGCATTAAAACACAACCTACAAACAAGGTGTTAGTCTAAACTTAATGGGTATACAAGATCATAACCTTATACTATAATTTACGTACCTAACCCGTTCTTTGACGCATCACTATAAATCACAAATCCATCCGTTCCAGAGGGTTGAGCCAATACTGGAGCTGTCGTTAATCTCTTCTTAAGCTCCGTGAAACTTTGCTCGCATTCCGCCGTCCACTCAAACTTGGACTTCTTTTGAGTAAGGCGACTGAGAGGTACGGCAATTCTCGAGAATCCCTCAACAAATTTTCTGTAATAACCTGCTAGACCCAAGAAACTTCGCACTTCGGTGACATTGGTAGGTCTAGGCCATTCAGTTATGGCTTCCACCTTCTTCGGGTCAACAGCAATCCCCTCTTCTGATATCACATGACCCAAGAAAGCCACACTTCCTAACCAAAACTCACACTTGCTAAACTTTGCATAAAGTTGTTTCTGCCTCAAAATGCCTAGTACGGTTCTCAAATGCTCAGTGTGAGTTTGCTCGTCAGGAGAGTACACAAGAATATCATCTATGAATACCACTACAAACTTATCCAACTGTTCTCGAAAGACGGTATTCATAAGATCCATAAAAGCCGCAGGGGCATTTGTCAATCCAAATGGCATCACTAAAAATTCATAGTGGCCATACCTTGTGCGGAAAGCTGTCTTTGCGATGTCCTCGGCCTTCACTCGCAACTGATGATATCCTGATCGGAGATCGATTTTCGAGAAGATCTTGGCACCTTTGAGCTGATCAAATAAATCTTCGATTCGCGGAAGGGGATACTTATTCTTGATGGTAACTTTATTCAACTCTCTATAATCGATACAAAGCCTCATGCTACCATCCTTCTTCTTTACAAACAAAACAGGTGCTCCCCAAGGCGATACACTAGGGCGGATAAACTTCTTGTCCAGTAACTCCTGCAGCTGTTCCTTCAACTCTCTCAGTTTTGTCGGAGCCATTCTATAAGGAGCTTTAGAAATAGGTTCTGTTCCTGGAATCAAGTTGATCTCGAACTCAACTTCCCTCGGGGGTGGTACTCCTGGTAAATCTTCCGGAAACACATCAAGGAATTCATTGACCACCGGAATTTGCTCAATAGATGGTACCTCCTGAGTAACATCCATGGCATACACTAGGAATCCCTCGGCACCCTTCTTCAAGGCTTTGCGTGCTTGTGCAACGGACACATATACCTTTTTGGGTAGCTTCTTTCGTTCCGAATCCCCTTGAAACATTACCTCTTCCATCTCAGCACTCTTGACTGTCACTTGCTTCAATCGACAGTCAATGTTGGCGTGATGCTTGGCCATCCAGTCCATTCCCAATATCACGTCAAAGTCATACATTTGAATAGGGATCAGGGTGGCGGAGAATGTTTGTCCTTCAAACTCTAATTCACAACCTCTGTACCGATGATGCGAAACCATAATTTGATCTCCGGCCGCTTGAACACGATACGGAGTCTCTAACCATTCAGGTGAACTACCAAGGTATTTAGTGAATCTCTTTACTACGAAAGAGTGGCTCGCGCCGCTATCAAAGAGTACATTGGCAGGTACCTTATTTACTAAAATCGCACCTAAAGCCATATCAAGTTATACACGAAAGATTAAGCACGTAAATACTTAATTCAATAAGGATTTAAACTTAGTTTAAATGGTACCTGCTACTACGTCAGTAGCCTCCTGCACATCTGTGTCCGTCATGAGATGTACACGGGCATTTGCTCTAGGCTTCGCTCTCGGCTGCTGAGCCGCCTCTCCAGGATTATTTTTCTTCATCTCCGGGCAGTCTCTAATCATGTGACCTACTTGACCGCATCGGAAACATGCTCCAGCCACTTTCCTACACTCTCCAACGTGGTTCCTGTTACAGTGTGGACATACTCCTATAGCCTGCTGGGCCACCGGGTTCTGGGGTGGGGTTCTCTGAAAGTTTCCAACCGGGCCTCTCTTCGGAATCTTGACCCAACGTCCGGGTCTTCCACCAACTCGCACATCATCTCTTGGCCTCTTGCCTCTATCCGACCCTCCAGCGCTAGTTGCTCTTGCCGCTACTCGGCGGAAATCACTCTCCACACGAAAACACGCATCTAGCATATCCTCATAAGTTTTCATCCCTGCATTCACTATCGCCGATTGTATCCTCGAGTCCAAACCCCTCTCAAACTTCGTCATCTTAAGACGATTATCAGACATGATCGCAGGGGCAAACTTACCCAAGGCATGAAAACGATCTGCATACTCCGACACCGTCATCCTTCCTTGCTCCAATCTGTCAAATGCTCTTATCTTGTCTAATATTGCAGTCTCCGGTACGTAGTACTTTAGGAAAACATCACAAAACTGTGTCCAAGAGATTGGTGGGGTCATTCTCAACACCATTCCTTCCCACCATTCGCCAGCCTTGCCACTTAGAAGGGGCGTGGCCACCTCAACCTTTATCTCGTTCGGTACCTGCACCAGCCGAAAGCATTTCTCTACCTCAGCCAACCAGTGCTGAGCCTCTTCAGGATCTGTACATCCTCCAAACTCCGGCACCCTCATCTTTCTCATCTCCCCATAAAAGAACCGGATGTTATGTTGTGGCGGTGGAGGAGGCGGAGGTTGATGCTGTTGTGCATACCCTTGTGCAATCACCGTCAGTGCATCAGTGAGCACCTGGGGTAAAACAACTTGTGGTGGCTGGTTCTCCTGTCCATTACCAGCGTTACCTGTGTTATCTCTTCTTGGAGGCATATTTCTCTGAAAAGGGTCAACATTACATTAGCATTTAGTAAATACAAGGGGTTACCGAAAGCTTGAACGCGTGCGAAGGGGTGAGGTGTGTATTCTAACTATTATTACGAAATTAAACGATAACGCGCTCGCACACACCCAACCCATATCATATCTAACCACTAAGGACAATCAGTACTTATAACTAAGGATCAACCTTAAGGGAGAATCGTAGCTTAAGTGTCTAAAAGATCATGAACTTAAGTTTCCGAAATAGATCTAAAGCCTAGTCTCTGATACCACCTGTAGCGCCCCGGCCCGACGCTGTAATCGGAACCAGTGCACCCGCCGTAGCCTACTATGAGAACTACGAAGCGTCAAAGCAGATCAAGCGAACATCATTCATGACGTAAGATAAATCAGCGAAAACGTCATAAAATCTAAACCTTCATCGTCAATAATACAACCAGAAAATGCAGCGGAAATAAAAGGTGTTTGGTCATCTAGCTAACACAAGTTCCAGAACAACATAATAACATTGAGTTTCCAAAACTTAAAGAAAGTAGTCCAGCATCTATCTATTCCCATGTCCGTCATCCCATTGAGCCCACTCGCCATCGTCCTCGATAAATATCAACTCATATTCAGGCTCATCTGAAAAGGAATAGAGTAACTGTTCTTAGCGAAATTATCGCCAGCAAGTAACCCGTCTATACACCTTACGGAATCACACACGACGAGTCACCGGTGTATAAATCATTGCCCAAAATATAGGTGCTCGGGTTAACAAATAGCATCTCAATAAGAATTTCTCAAAACAGATAAAGCGCATATATGGTACACGGGTACGAGAACAAGCATGTATTAAAACAACGTATCACATAAGCAAGTCATAAACTAACCACGTTTCTTGCATATCAAGTCTTATGCTTCGTATATCATGATGCATGTACTTCTTTAAAATCACACACAACACCCATGCATATGTCTTCTTTCATAAACATGTCATGCATGTCAATTCACAAAACATTTCATCACTTTACATATCATATTCTTCGCGTAGCAGAACTTTATACCCTGTGGGTGATCAGTCCACAGCAAACAGAACTTTATACCCCGTGCTGAAAGGTCCACGGCCCCATAACATATAACTTTATACCCCGTGCTGAAAGGTCCACGGCCCCATTACATATATCATATATCCGTGCTGAAAGGTCCACGGCCCCATTACATATATCATATATCCGTGCTGAAAGGTCCACGGCCCCATAAAATAACTTTATTTTCCGTGCTGATAGGTCCACGGCCCCATAAAATACTTTATACCCTGCTGTTGATTCACAGATCACGCTTTTATACCCTGCTTTCGCAGGCGTGACTTTTATACCCTGCGATCAACCAGCAGCCATCTTGTCTTTCGAAAACTTCAAACTTTTCTTGTAAACACATGTTCTTTCGCAAAGCAATTCTCAAATCAAATGCAAGTGCCCATGTCATGATGCAGAATGCTCATGTAACATCATATCAAACGTATAAACATGCACACACACTTTACATATCAAGTACAAAGTCATGAACCCCTATCACATTCTGCTCGTATCATTTCATGTCCCTTCGTATTACGAAATCATCTCGAGTTCACACTTAACCTTGCTCGTTCATACTTCCTCAAACACACCCTTTTCGTACCATTTTGTGCTCTTTCATATTGCTAACTCACTTTGGATTCATACCTAACTTTACTCATTCACACTTAATGTTTACTACTCAAATACACCTCATTCATACCACTTCATGCCATTTCATATCACGAATCCTCTTCGATTTCATACTTAACCCTACTCATTCACACTTAATGTTTACAACTCTAGCACACTTTCAAACACTTTGTAATTCATGAACAATGGAAGATAATAAAGGTATCCCACACACTCATCTTACATATCAAGTATACGGTCTTGCACCTCAAACACTCCCTATTTGTATCTTCCCAAGTCCGTTCGTCTCACTAATTCACTTGGGATTCAATCTTATTCTTACTTAGTCAATCTTACCATCTATTCCTCAATTACACCTCAAATACCCTTGCATTTTATGTTCAAAGGAAGTGTATAAAGTTACTACACATACATAGGGCGCCTAAAGGGTCAAAAAGACTTCCAGTACAGTTGGAACGCTACATGAAGCGCCTATAGTGACTTAAAGCGCCTATACTAGGCGTTCGAAGTGTTCGGGGATGATTCAAGACACATTGAACGCTACATTAGGCGCCTAATGTGACATAAAGCGCCTAATGTAGGTGTTCGAAGTGTTCTGACGGTTCTAAATTGCAGTTTTTCTGTACGGGGAAAGCTTCAGGACACATTGAACGCTACATTAGGCGTCTAAGGTGACATAGAGCGCCTAATGTAGGCGTTCGAAGTGTTCTGACGATGCCAAACTGCAGTTTTTCTGCAGTAACTTCCTCTCCAACACCCTCCTTCTTCAACCCTTTCATTTTCAACACTTAAAGATCCATCTTAACATCTAGATTCATCTTACTTAACACACATCTAAACATGAATTGATGCCTAGCCATGCCTAACAATATCCACTCTAGCCTTCAATCATTCACAACCTTCAAAAGATCTCATCAACTTTCCCCAACACAACAAGACTACAGCATTGTCATCACTCATCTCTCAATTTCCTGCACTTACTCTCAACATCTAAGTGTAGATAATCAACATAAGAGTAGCGCAAGACAATAAGCACGTCAAAATATACACTTTTATGGGCATGCTTGACAACAATAAAGCACCACACAACTATTTTCAGAAATATGGCCCAAAGAACAAGACTTTACACAATTAGCAACAAGACTTACATATAACAAAGCATTTAAGATAGACAAGACAAGAATACTAATGTGTGATTCATGTTTTCTCTTTGTAAGAACATAGGGCCTTAAGTATCAAAATTTGCGTAAAGCGTATAGAAAGATTACTTGCCTTGGTTTCTAGTTAACCTTACGGATTTACTGCAGAACCTTGATAAGAATTGAACCTAGAATGACCTTTTCCTTCCTTTCCTTCTTCTCTTCTTCTTCTTCCTTTCCTTTTCTCTTCTCTCTCTTTTTCCTGCGGTTTTCCCTCTCCTCTTTGGTGTGGAAAACGTCCCCTTATGCTGAGATGGGGAGTTATACTAAATTTCTATAACTCCCCCTATCTCCTAGTAGGGACCTTTTAGGTAATTTCTATTAATTACCTTTAATTCTATTTTGAACCCTTCTTTCTTATTCTTCTATGTTTTAGGTGACTAAGTCTCATAACCTACAAAATTAATTAAGTTGTATTTAAGGTTGACCTCTAAGTATTGAAAATCGTGTTTAAAAGTCACGGGGTGTAACACATTCTAAGCAAAGGGCATGTAAAGTTATTGCAAGTGCAAAAGTCCCCTTATTTAGATGTCTAGTCATTAATTTTCTTTCCGCAGTTATGAATTCCTTTTGCTTTTCTCCACCTAGAAAATTTATTGTGTTTGTCGCCACAATAAATCAACAGAGAGGGAAACCCGAATTGCTGATGACTTTGCTATTCTCGTTATGCAGCAGGTCTCCCTTTAAAGGAACTGTATGAAACCTCTGGTTGTTATGCTTACTCTCGCATTCTTGGCTTTTAAGTCTTAGGATGATCAGTCTGTTCTGTATGCAGAAATATTACTCTTTTCCATTCTTCTGTATAGCTTGAGTGGCTTGACTTCATTTGTTGCCCCTTTTCGTTTGTTCCCTTTTTTTTTTGGTCCAAAAGGTCCAAGAAAATGTAGGCTGTATTGGCTATTACCATGGATGGTCAGTCAATGCAAGTCTATGTTGGTTATGTTTGTTTACGAGCTGCCTTCACAGTTTGGAAGATTTCTGAACCCAGAAGAGCATCCATTCTTCCATGATGACTTACCTAAGTCGTTGGTGCCACCTCCGAACTATCCATTGGTAATTTTGAAATTCTTGTCCTTGATTTTGAGTAGTACAAGGAGCTGATGTACAGCAATTAATATTCACCGGTAACTTCAACTTAGGTGTTGCATCCTGCTGCAGCATCTGTCAATGTAAATAAGATGATTTGGGATGTATATATCAAGCAAATGCTTCCCCTCTTTGCTTCCGAAGTTCAGGATGAGAACTATGCCTGCATTGCTGCCCATGATCTTGACTGCTTGCAGGTACTGTCAGATGTATTCTGCACTTTCTATTTTCAGTGCTTTGGTATTATTGTAATGGCAGTTATCACTGTTGAAGAGAAATGATTGCCCGTTGTGATGTTTTGCTTGATGTGAAAGCTTTGGTTTTGATATAAAACTTGCAAAAAATTATTGCTTCAGGATGTACTTAGAAATTTGGCTACTCTGGAGACCTTAAAAATTTAATGCTCGGTTGTAGGTTCTTTCGCGAAGGATCCACTATGGAAAGCTTGTTGCTGAGATTAAATTTAAGGACAATCCGGAGGTGTATACCAGGGAAATTCAAGCTCAGGTACTTGTGTTTACCATGTTGCAAGTCTGCCTCTCCATTATTTGTTCTTGTAGTTGGATTATTGGATTTGAAGACTATTGATTATTGAGCTTTCCAGAAAGAAACATGATATGCGCTTTATCCATTTATCAGAAGAAATTCACTTTTACAGGACAAAAATGGCTTATTGGAACTCTTGACGTTTGAGAGGGTCGAAGATATGGTGAAAAAGAGGGTAGAGAAGAAAGCAATGGCATTCGGGCAGGAGGTGACTGTCGGTGATGATGATAGCCGTGGCAAGTGCAAGATTGATCCATCTGTAATGGTTCGCCTATTTGAAGAGTGGGTGATACCTTTAACGAAGCAAGTTCAAGTAGAGTATCTTCTTCGCCGTCTTGATTAAGTATATAATGATCTTGATGATGTATAATCGAAAGTGACTTGATCATCTTCCATCCTATTTACTTCCCTAAATGTTATGCGGGTTTTTGATCATCATTTAAACATCATTATTTTATGGCATCACAAATCTTTCTTGCTGAAAAGAATAGCAGTCCATGTCCTCTGGGACGAATACAGATTATCATTGGGGAAAGCTGTTTCCTGAGGAGGGTGTAGTACACCAAGTGTATTATTTATTGATACGCGATAATGTAAGAGGAAAATGATATCATATGTCACAGCTTATCTAGTTCAACAAGTTGAACCATCTTTTAAACTACACGCTAGGAAAAAAAAATAAAAAAAAAAGTCACAAAAAGTTGAAATCTATACATGAATGTTGAAGGCCAGTGCAAACCCCAAGGCTTCAAAGTTCACAACGAAGAAAATTAGAATATGATGCAGCGTCATTGAATAGATAATGCGGTAATTTATGTTCACGTCAAGTTGATTGCCAAAAGTTACTATTTCTTAGTTCCTACTGAAATTAGATTTGCTGAAGACAATGGCTGTCTGAGTCTCACTTAGAAAGAACAGTTCTACAGCGTCAATGTCTCCAAATGAGGCTTCTCCATAATGAGACTTGTTCTGAATGTTCCAAGATGGGAATCTTCTCATACAATCCTTTCCACTATCTATGTCAAGACGTGGTTATGTTCTAATGTGTCATAACGTAAACAGATTAGCTGCGTATGTTTTTCTTTTTTGATTATGCGTAAACAGTTAGCTGTTTTGTATATACATATGCATACATATGTATGTGTGCGTCAAAGCAAAATAGCTAGATGTTTATATGTAAAAAA
>AP025071.1:19602722-19632992 GCA_036186865.1 Eustoma russellianum | reverse complement strand
AAAAAAAAAAAAAAAAAAGAATTAGCTTTTGGCATAGGCGGAACTGAGCATATCTGATTGGTTCATGTCTCCATCAATTAGGAGTAAAAAGGAACCAAATGTTATCTTTTTCTTTTTGTTCTCTACTTCGTCTCCAATTCAGATTGGACAGAATCCATACTTAAGAAGAGGGTAAAGTAATGAAGTTTCTTATTCAAAATCATGAAAACTGGAAGGGATTATTCCACTGAATGAAGCTTAAATAAAGTAAATAGAAAAGGAAAAAGGAAAAAAAAAAAGGGAAATTCGGGTGGGCCTGAACGCTCCTGAAATGAACCGATTTACACTGTTTCGAAGTGCATAATACTCCTTTATTGTTCTCTTCTTTTTCTCTTTATTTAATTAGTTAATTTTTTTTTAGAAATATACGAACAAGCATATTTAACTTCTAATGACACCTTAGAATAAAATCTTTCCACCACCGCTTTTAGATTATTGCTAAAAAAGGTAATGTATTGTACTATTTATGTCGTTTGAAACAACAGTTTAAAATCCGAAATGACATGCCTAATCAAATCGAAACAATAACAACAGAGTTAAAACCGACGGATACATATTATAGAACTAAATCACGGGATGAGATCTTCTCACCGCGCGGTGAGTCACCGTACAGCCCAGGACACGACATGTGGCAGCAGTAGGGGTGGTGAGGCTGAATGAGGGTTACCTTCACCCAGCCTCACCACTCTCCCTTTTTGCCACGTGTCGCGAGGTCACGTATGCGGTGAGGGGGGAGCGGTGAGGGGATTCTATCCCCTAAATCACCATCAGACGCATGGGATAGGATCCCCTCACCGCTCCCCCCTCACCGCGTGCGTGACTGCGCGACACGTGGCAAAAAGAAGGGTGGTGAGGCTGGGTGAGGGTAACTCTCATCCAGCCTCACCACCCCCTACTGCTGCCATGTGTCGCGTCCTGGGTTGCGCGGTGACTCACCGCGCGGTGAGGAGATCTCATCCCCAGACGCATTTGTAGATTAAAAAGCCATCGTGCTACTACAGAAACAAAGGCGTGACATGACTTTCTCACACAGACAGAGACACTTCTTTTATCTTTCTATTTCTTTTCTTTTTTTTTTAGAATATGTTATTTTTAAAAAGGAAAAAGAAAACTACTTTCTTCTACCCAGTGCATTTCGTCTTATTAACCAACAAAACCTTCAAAAACTAATAATTGATACATGGAGGACCAATTAAAATGGGAAAAAACCCAATTGTATGCTTGTATTCGACCACTACGATTTCGGTCGATACTAAAGTTACTCTTGATTTTAGTATATCAACAATCATGATTACAGTTGCTAATTTACTAAAAATTAACGAACTTAAGCAACCAAGCTGTCATTCTCTGGCCTATTCAGCATCATTAATTTCCTACCAAGATTATTCCAGCATACTCTACCTTGATTAAAGTGCAACGCACATGGCACAAAAATAGAAGGGGAAAAGAAACATCATACAGACAATGATGCTTACAAGTTAACCTACTCCTCTCACAAACCTTCTTACAACCACCACACAACAGAAACGCTTTTTCATATTGGCAAATACCGGTTCTTCTTAGGAGGTCCAGCTCACCTTCAAGGACTGAAAAAATCCTTATTTTCCTCTGGATTTGTCTAACATTTAATGCAACACTAAGAAAACGCTAGAAATAAGTTTAACATTCTCTTTGCACTAGGTTTAGTAAAGGGCGGGTGACAAAGTCGATCTTCACTAAGGATCAGAGATGATCCGAGTGATAACGCTGTGAGTATCTCGTGGAGATGTAGCAGGTCGTCAGAGATAACGTTTCTAGAAATCTTCGTGGGATAAACGACGTTAGAGGCCCCTGAGCTACCGTCCCAGGGAAAATCCTCCGACGCTCAAGTTTGTTACGGGTATATACATGGTGTTTGATGAAAAATATAGGGCGGTGTATGAGGTTTTTTCCTGTTGTATTGGTGACTGCTTTTATGGCGGTGGTTGCTGTGAGCTTAGCCTCTTCCTTTCCTTTTATGGGTTAGGGCGAGTATTGCATGTCGAGGAGCTGTGGGATGATGACATCCAGCTACCCGGTTGGCTGACCTCGTCTGCGTGGCGGCTACATGGCGCCATTTGTAGGGGTGGATGGCTAAGGTCACTTGCTGTAGGCGTCTGCTCTAGCGTGCATGGATGAGCTGAGGTGCGTCCCTTTGGCAACGCATCCAAGAGGCAAGGTGGGGGTGATATAGTCTGAGCTGACTGTGGAGTGCAGCCGAGCTGAGGTGAGGGGCGTGGCCTCTCACCTCTCGTCGACCCAAGCTGGATCAACCTTGACCCGCTGATTTTGACTTGCGACCTATAGGTTGTGCCAACATGAGGTTTTCTAGGGGGAACTACCTGACCTGCACCAATGGGGGGACCCAACAACGTTAGCTGGTATTAGCTGAGATGAAAATACTTGTCGTTATTCAGTAGTGCAGTTTTTGGGTTATCAGATTGCCTTCAGATTATGCTTGCCAAGGATAACGGAGAAGGCTAATCTTTAAGAAACTGTCGATTAACTGTTAATCTGTCTCATTCATACATGCTAGTAACGTCTCAACAGTTGATTGGTTGTAACCAAAGAGTAGTCTGGATGCTACTTGGAAACTGCTAAGGCTTGAAATGTGGTGTTAGTGCGTCTGCTTCCTTTTTGTCCGTGTGTAAATCCGTGTATAAAAAGGCTCAGGCTCGCTTGTGATTTCTCATTTCATGCGGTAAAGATTTTGGCATATTTTCTTCGGCATCTTCTTCCCCAATCTGTGTTGTCGAGTTTGATTTCGTTCTAATCTTTTCAATTGCTTAGCCACTCGTCCATTCCAAGTAAGTTCTTTCTTTCGTCTAATTAGTTTGGCCATTATTTCAACTGATTCTCAAAATCATGAAGTCACCTCCTATGCCTGCAGCGCAGAGGAATGTTCCATCTCTTGGTCATCGTCCGAGGGAAACTCAGATATTCAAGCATGGCCTAGCAAAACTGCTGGGCTCTAGCGGCGTAATTGCAGCGGTAGTGCCACTAGAGCACCTTAACTTGAACGCTTAGCCTCAAGAGGTTGATTCTTGCTCTCTGTCCTTTGGGACGGTAAACCAAGGTGAACCCTCTGGCTTGGTGGACATGCACTTTGGTACTATGTCTCCGGTAAGCTGGTGGAGCTTTGTCAGCTTCACTAGATTGATCGCAACAGATTTGACCCTATTCTTCCTCCTACTGGCTGCACTGCCTATGACCCCTTTGTGTGGTATAAGGCCGTGTATGTAGAATACTTCAAAACTGGCTTATCCTTACCTATTCCCAACCCTCTGAAACTGATTCTTCTTTTTTATTAGCTTAGGTTGCCTCAGGTTAGACCAAATGATCTTAGGAACTTAGCATGTTATCTCCTTTTCCTTCAAGCTATTCAGGTCAGCTTCAACAATGAGACTTTCAGATGTTTTTTCATATGAGGAAGGTCGGCACGACCATCCATGGCGTTTGGAGAATATCTAAGTCCAATAATAAGCTGCCAACTGAGCAGCATCAAGAGGCGGCCAGAAGTTTGCAAAGTTTTGAGGCCACTGTTAACTGGTTAAGTTCAGCAATCATGCATTAAAGAAGGCTGACCTAGTTCACTTGGTGTCTGGCTCCAACTTCCTCATTCTGGGGGAACAAGATTTTGAAGTCATCCAAGGTAGGGACCGAGCCCTATGCTTTTTATAATTCTTCTGCTTTTCACTTAGTTGACGTGATACCCTTGCAAGAACTATGGCATCTGTATCTGCTGACTTAGTGGCCATAATGAATGCCAGGAGGAGAGGAAAGCAGGCAGCCGCTGTGGTAGGTCAAACAGAGGTGGCTGTTCAAGTAGCAGGGGCCCCTTTTGAGGGGCCAAGTGAGTTGGGGACGAGAACGTCCGAAGGCAACAAAGTACAAGAGCTGCAGGAATAATGGGTGCACCTGGCACCATGTCAGTTCTGGCTTAGTTTCCCTTTAGCCTTTTTTTTCATGTTTCTACTGACTTGCACTACTTTTGGTATGCAGAACTATTGCAAGAGACAGGGTTATGTCTTTGTCGACTAAAGACTTGCTGGCTTTTCGTGCTGAGCCTCTCAGTGCGATGGCCACATTGGAGGTTGGGTCCTCTGTGGAGGATGATAATGAGGATGAGTTGGTGTAGCGCCCCGCTCCCGAACCTTAACATCGGGAATGGTGCACCCGCCGTATCTCATTAAGGAGAATACAAGGCGTCGAATCAACTTCCTACATGTCCGAAAATATGTAGAAATTTTTCTCGCGGAAACGAATTACCATAACATTAAATTACCCGAACAAAGAAATCATCAATAAAACACTAAACCTATAATGACAATAAAGTCACTGTGCCAACCTCTAACTGCTATCAGTCTAAACAGGGTAGTGTCCGATGAAACCCCAATAAAATAACGACAGACAGCCGCAAGGTCTCCTCGTATCCTAGGTGCGACCGTCAGTATGCCCATACTACCGTATCAGCCCCGTCCTCAGCAAAGATATAGTCGTATGCTTCTTTGTTCTCACCTGATTGGGGGGGGAAGTAGGGGTGAGTGACGGGAAATCACCCAGTAGGCACCTGCCTCCAACTCGTACAAGACTAGCATACTAAAATGATATAACATATAACACATAAAACATGATATCACATAAGCATATGAAAGACTGCGGAAAGTAATTCACTCCAGATAAAGAATGCGCAACATCGTGATGCATGTCCTACTATGCATGTCACACGCAATAAAGTCATGTCACACAGAATGCCGATATCTCCACCGTGCAATGCATGAACCCGGGTCCTACTGAGTGGCTGCAGGTCGTACACCCCACAGTCACCATACTGAGTGTGCGTGGCCGTGCCACCGCACACCATCCTGAGTGTCGTGGCCCCGCCACCGTACACTATCCTGAGCGTCCGTGACTCGTACGTCATGACCCGCCATCATGCAATGCACGTGCCATGAATGCAAAAACACAAACGCCTGAGGCCCCTGGCCCATCCTCACCATCCTCCGGCACTCAATTCTAGGTTCACTTATTATCGAGTACTGATTCAGCGTTGTTCGGAGTCAACTCCATTTTTCCCACTTTTCGTATACATTCATCGGGCTTTTTCCATATTTCTCCTTATTTTTCTTCTATTTATTTCTATTTATTTCTTAATTATCTAAATTAGATAAATTATCACAATTACCGAATTTTAATGAAAATAACCTAGTTTCGTCAATTTATAATTTCTGGAATTTATATATAATTTTCCGATTTTATTTACATTTTTCCTATAATTATTACTATTTAAATTAATTAAATAACATTTATAGAATTTCCAGAAATTCAGAATTATATTATTTTTTATTATATATTTTTTTGGTTTAATTGGGCCAGCCAACTGGGGCCCGGTCCGTTGGCCATTCGGCCCGGCCCGCGGTCGGCTCATTAGATTATTTTATTTTATTGTATTTTATCTATATTAAGTAAATGAGTCAGACCTACGCACAACCGGCCTGCTACACAGAAATTTGATGAAAATCATTTAATTTCATTATTTTATAATTTCTAGAATTTATTTATGATTTTATGGTATTTACTTATATTTTTTCTATATTTAATACAATTTTTAATCAATTAAATAACATTAATAAAATAAATCCTAGAAATTCTTTTGATATCAAATTCATCCCTAACTTCGAATCTGCACGCATCGCATAGACAGCAGCATTCCAGAGACTCAAAACGCATGCGCAAAGCTTATACTATTTTGATTATCAAATTTTTCCCTAAAATCAAAACCAAGGCAGTTTTACTATTTTGATTACCAAATTTTTCCCTAAAATCAAAACCAAGGCAGTTTTACTATTTTGATTATCAAATTTTTTCCTAAAATCAAATCCAGTCCACGCAAAACAGTATACGCATTCCACAGTCATCAAACACAGTAATCAAACGTATTCCACAGTAATCAAAACTCATGCTTTTCACAGATCAAGCAACATAGTATAGATTTCAACAATTAAAAACAATAAACACATAATATATCACCAAAGCATGCTGGAATCTGTACCAATTGGAGGGGGAAAAGGGAACCTACCTCGACGGTAGACTATTTACGGAAGTATACGGACTGGCACGTAGTTTGAGACACCCCGGCTTCTTCTTTTCCTTCTCTTCTCTTCCTCTCTTTCTCTTTTCTTCCTTCCCCTTTCACTGTCGCTGTGCTCTTCCCTGTGCTCCCCTTTTTCCTTTTCCTTCTTTTTTTTGATTTATCTTTTTTTTCCATTCTCATCTGGAACGCCCCCACCCCTTTTAACCTTTGGAATTAGCGATAATTTGGGGGGGAACGTTACTCCCCCCCAACGCACGTTCTTTTCCTCTCTTTTTTATTTTTTTATTTTTTTTAAAAAACATTTATCCAAACGACACCCTTTTTTTTGTTTACATATTTTTATCTTTATTATTCATTTTTTTATATCATTATTATTATTTCTTTCTCCAATTACTTATTCTATATCGCTATTTTATATTCAAATACAAATTATATCTATATGTATAATTACGAAATTACTTGCACGTAACAATAAATTTAATTACGAAATATCGTTACACCGAACGGCTACGTTAACTTCAAATTAAAGCGTAACAGCTAGTTCAAAAATTCTCGGGTGTAACATCCTACCCACCTTACAAAAAGTTTCGTCCTCAAAACTTGTCGTACCTTATACGAAGAGGTAGGGGTAGCGCTCCCGCACCTGATTTTCTAGTTCCTACGTCGCTTCATTTCCTTATGATTTCTTCACTGCACCTTGACATACGGAATGATTTTCCTTCTCAGCTCTTGGTCCATGTGGCTATGATCCAAACAGGAGTCTCCTCGTATGACGTATACGGTCAGATCTTCAAGGACGGTGCGTCCAGTAGTGACTCAGATCTGGAACATACCTTCTCCGCTGAGAGACATGGAATACATTGTGTACTTGAGCTAGTGTCGAAGGTAACGCCAAACGGTAAGCTAATGAACCAGTCCTTCCGAGTACCTCGTAGGGGCCGTTGTAACGAGGCCTTAGCTTACTCTTCAGATCAAAACGTGCAACACCCTGTAGAGATAAGGGGGTTTGAGTGATTTCAAAATAAGTAACTCAAATATATATATATATATATATATATATATATATATATATATATATATATATATATATATATATATAAACGTGTACAAATATATATATAAACGTGTACATGAATGCATGATATCTTGCCATTACTTGCCTTATTTAGCTTATATATTATGTTGCCGTACTAACGAGCCATGAAGCATTAAAGCTTACATCATATGGCAAACATTTGTTGTGTTTATACTATTTTTAGGTGCCACCATTAATGAACTAAACTAGTTCATTAAGTGAAGTACTTAGTTTAATAAACTAAGTAGTTCATTAAAGGAAGCTACATTTGGAAAAGGCACAAAGGCAACAAGGCTAAGGAAGGAAAGTCTTCTCCTCCTCCCCATCCTTTAATGCACACGCATATACACATATATATCACATATATTTTCATAATTTTTAAATAAAGACACATACACATGTATTCCAACGTACTACCGACACGTTATGTATTTTACGTACGTACGTTAACGTCACACCACTATACTTAACTCATATTTATGAGTATATTCAGGTCTTATATCATATGATATAAGATATGGTGATGACCAATTAAATACGACATGATAAAAGGTTCTAAACCGAAATTTGTCGTATCGGGCGAATACCGAAACTTCGCCAACGTGTCACGTACTTGCCATAAATAAATGGCCAGCCCCTATACTTCAAAAATCATAAATAATTTCGTGCACATGACCATATGTTCAGTCAAAAATACTTTCCATGTTGGCACACACAAATCACTCCACATTAAGGCCAAAATGTGAAGATTCCAAGTTTAATTTTGTCACATGCTAATGGTACCACTTTAAACCAGCCAAGTGCTGAGATTTAAAGTATATATTATATATATTATGTATAACATAATATATATAACATGTGCAAAAGTTGGAATTTAAATTAGAGAAAAATCGGGTAATCGATAAATATCGAAAATTCGGTTTTCTACGCACATAACATGGAACGTTTTTCTTGTACAGCATGTGACACGTATCTAGACACTTTTTACATATGATATACATCTTAAAGTGTTCTAGAAAATTAAATTAAGGGCTGATTGGAATATTACATGTGTGTGTTATTAAATGTGCACTATTTTATAAAGTTAGCAAAAATAAATTTCAGCACATATATATACACCTTCCAACGTCACATACAGCTGATTTGGAGCACATGTGGAGCTTTGTTGGAATCTTGATTGGTCAAGGATCAATCATACAAAGTTGGTGAATTGAAGAGAGAAGCTACAAATGGTAAGAATTCAAGGTAAACCTCTCTTATGTCACATGCTGAAAATTTCAGCATACTAAACTTAGGGTGGCCGATTTTTTGCTATTCAATGTGACATATTTTGTAATCTCTTATTAAGTGATTGATTAGAAGAAGATATGGTAAGGTTTTGAATATTATTTAAAATAAATAAATGGTGATATTCTACATATCACATGCTGAAAATTTTTCAGCATGTGTACAAGTTGTATGGCCGAATTTGAAGGCTTATTTGTGTCCAATTTCATTTCTTAATTGATAGCAATACTTACCATAAATTGTTGATTCATTTTTATGATGAAAATTCAAAGAAAAATGGTAATGATTTGAACTTTATCCCCATGATGCACATGCTGAAAATTTAGCATGGCAAGAATGTTATGGCCGAAATTTTAAGCATGGATTTGGGAGACTTTCTTTGTCTTGCAATTTATGATGTATCTCTTGATTTATGGAATGATTTTATGATTGATTTTTGGCACATGTTAAAGTGTATATCTCAGATTTTTTCCATGTCATCATGTTGACAATGTTGAACCAATAAGGAGGTTCCAAGTAAGCGAAGACTAAATGATCATCCAATAAGAAGATGCCAAGTAAGCAAGACCTTGTCACAATGATGTCTTAAACTCTCTCAAGGACTTAAAAGACAATTTTCAAGAGGGGAAACACACCTAAGGGGACGGCTGCAAGGTTAAAAGAAAAGAGAAGAGAGCAAACAAAAACAACAACAAGCATTGCAATTCAAAGAGATCAAAAAGCCTAGCTCTTCTTCTTCTACATCTTCTTTCTTTCTCTCTTCTTGTAAAGCCAATTGTTTTCATATCTTTCAATCTTGAATAGGATTGAGATAAACCACCATTCATATATCTTTGTAAAAGATTGATCAAGGTGTGATCAATCTTCACTCTAGCAAGGTGGTGGTGTTCGTGAGAATTATACTTGCAATACAAGGTTTGTAAAGGGTTGGAGTTAGGTGTAACTCTATCAACCCTATGGTAAGGTGTACTGCGTGTGTGTGATTAGTGTGAACCAAGGAAGGTGTTCCTTGAAGACTGGAGTAGGTTGTTTATAACCGAACCAGTATAAAATTCTTGGTGCCATTTACTTTCTGCATTTACTTTTCAGTTACTGCACTGTTTATCCTTCTTATTCGCATCCGTAAAAATAGTAAACGATTTTCAAAAATCACGAAAATTTCCAGAAATATACTTACACGTTCTAGGGTTAATTTGAAACAAGCTTCAACCCTTTTGGATAAGTATAAGTCAATCAAACATCAAAAGTTCTGAGACTAGTGCAGTCTGATTTTCAGACTTGCAAAGGTTGAGACTTTGATTGTAGTTGACCTACTTCCCAAAAGAATTTTCCAAAACTGTTTCAACCCATTTAAATATAATATAAAAGGAGTTAGTGTTTAAATTTTCAGAGCATTTAGACGTTCACACAAATAGGAATTAATTTTTCAAAACCATCTACCGTTTCTGGCAGATTTGCACAATCTGAGTACCAACGGTTTTTGAAGGGGTTAAAGGTTGAATTTTAATTTGAAATTTTTAGGGGACTCTCATAACGTCAGAGGCTAAGTTCTCTCAAAATTTAATAATTTTTGGAGACCTCTAACCTAGTTTTAAAAACGTTTTATAACTGGTCCTGAAAACAGAATCTGTTTTCAGAACTTGAATTGTTCAAGTTTAAAGAAATTTTAAAAACCACACTTTTCGCACCATCTATTCAACCTCCCCTTCTAGTGGTGCCTTGCAGATCCTACAAGTGGTATTAGAGCGCAGGAACACTCACTTCAAGGAATCCAACGATTCAGTGAGATGGCAACCACAAATCTCAAAACCGAGCAATATGTCGAGCCAAAGGCCTCCACTTTTTGACGGTGAGTCGTTTATTCAGTGGAAACTTAGGATGAAGCTTTTTCTTATGGCTATAGATATAGATCTTTGGTCAATCATTGAAGATGGTCCTTATGTCCCATCTAAGGTATCCACCGTAGACGGAGTCACTTTAGAAGTTGTTAAAACTAGACAAGAATATACGAGTGATGATAAAAAGAAACTTAGTATGAATGCTAAGGCCATGCAATTGCTCCTAAATGGATTAAGTAAGAGTGAGTCTAGTTATGTGTCAAACTGTTCGAGTGCACAAGAAATGTGGAGGATTCTAGAAATGAAACACGAAGGCACGAGTCAAGTAAAAGAGTCAAAAATTAACATGCTCATGTCCACACTTGAGTCTTTTAAATTATTGCCCAATGAGTCTATTGTAGATATGGATCTTCGTTTGACTAACATCTACAACTCTCTTGAGTCTCTTGGTAAGGCTTTTACTACGCAGGAAAAGGTACAGAAAGTCCTACGAAGCCTTCCTTCTGAATGGGACCCAAAAGTGACCGCAATAGAAGAGAGCAAGGAAACTAAATCAATAAAGATGGAAGAACTAATCGGATCACTTAAAGTTTATGAAAATAAACTCATCATACGGAAATCGGAATCATCTAAACAAGGTAAAGCTATTGCTTTTAAATCAAATGAATACGTCTCCCCTCCCTCCGATCACGTAGATGATAGTGATTCCGAATCGGAAAATGATGACCTAATTCTATTGGCTAAAGGACTAAGAAAATTTATGAGAAGGTCATTTAGAAACAAAAACAAGGGCACTACAACTAAGAGAAATAAAAACAAGTCAAATGATAAAGACGTTAAAAGTTATGAATGTGGCAAACTCGGACACTTATCATATGACTGCCCCAATAAAGAAAAGCAAAATACTAAATGCCCTGACAAGGAGCGGACCAAAAATAGACTCGTCTCAGAACCCAAACAAAGGAAGCGTGCTCTAAAGGCCACCACCTGGAGTGATTCATCAGATTCTGAAACTGAGACTGAAGAGGAGACCGCACAAGTATGCTTTGCATCCAAAGCATCTAATGAGGTATCATCTGATTCTGACTCTGACTCTGAACCTTCTTATGATGATCTTTTTAGTCAGTATCTAGAATTGCATAAATTCACCAAGACTCTCGCTAAGGAAAAGAAACGATTAATTGAAGACAAGAAACTGTTAGAATCTTCTAACGAGAATCTTGTCGCTCAATTAAGCGATTCAAAGAAAGAGTCATCTTGTGTCATTACTGCATTAAAGATAGAGATTTCATCATTAACCACTCAAAATAATGAAATGAAATCTGAGATTTCAAATTTGAAATCAAGGAATACCGATTTAGATAAAATGATGAAACAATTTGATACAGGGTCCAACATGCTGCATCGCATCATATTATCACAAAAGCATGACAGTGACAAAACTGGACTGGGATACGTTGATACTAACAAAGTATCAACCAAACCAACCAAGTTTGTTGTGTCTAAGAAAGTAGACACCCCTAAGCCGCAAGTGGCGTCTAAGATGACGCAAAAAGCGCCTCCTTCCTCACGCCCCACTTCTTCATATCATGTGAAATATAACGCTGTACCATATAGATATGAAAAGAGAAGAACAATGCATACACGAAATACATATCATCCACGCACTACGCACACACACAAGGACATATCAAAAGCGTCCTTCATTCAATGAGTATAGAGGAGTCCTTGGGCAAAGGCCCAAAGTGCATGCACCACATGTCTATTATATTGCACCTTCATCTACATTCTTGCCATTTGATAGACCGAGAAGGATCACCCAAGTATGGGTACTGAAAGGTACCTTTACCAAAAGGTGATTAACTAACTCGAAAGGACCCAAAATTAAAAGGGTACCTAAATCACCTTTTCACATTGCAGGAAGACCACACTTCGAAAGACACATCAATAAAGTGGTTCCATGACAGTGGTTGCTCGAGGCACATAACGAGTGACCCGAGCTTGTTCTCCAAATTAAAGAAGGTCACAAAAGGCGGATCCGTGACCTTTGGAGACAACAATGAAGGCAAGATCATTGGAAAAGGTACGATTGGTAATCCGAACACACTCCAAATCTCCAACGTATTTTTGGTAAGCAACTTATCCTACAATCTTCTTAGCATTTTTCAATTTATTGACAATGGTTTTAATGTGCGTTTTACTCACCCTTATTGCAACATAATAAATAAAAATGGAGAAACCGTTTTAAAAGGAAAACGAGAAGGCAATATTTTTACGCTATCTATGGATGATGTAGTAGACGCTAAAGTTAAGTGTTTTATGTCAAATGAACCCAATGTGAATTTATGGCATAGACGTTTAGGACACATTGGCATTTCCACACTAGAAAAACTTCAACGAAAGAACCTAATACGGGGATTGCCTACGCTTGATTTAGACACCTTTCAGTTGTGTGAATCTTGCATAAAAGGCAAACAAACACGTGAGTCACTTAAGCCGAAAAATGAAATAAGCACGACTAGAATATTAGAACTATTGCATATAGATTTGTTTGGTCCTAGTCGCACTACAAGCCTTGGTGGGCGTCACTATGCATGCGTAATTGTTGATGACTTTTCTCGTTATACTTGGACTTTATTTCTTGCACATAAGGATGATAGCGCCGTTGAGATTGCTAAATTAATTAAACAACTTGAAAATCAATACGGTGTAAATGTGAAAAGGATAAGAAGCGATAGAGGCGGTGAGTTTAAAAACAAAGAGATGATTTTGTTTTGTGAAGAAAAAGGAATTAAACATGAGTTTTCGCCACCTAGAACTCCACAACTAAATGGAGTAGTAGAAAGAAAGAGTCGTACATTACAAGAAATCGCTAGAACTATGCTTTGCGAAAATAAATTGCCTAGATTTCTGTGGGCGGAAGCCGTAAATTGTGCATGCTATATTGTAAATCGCCTATCCATAAGAAAGAAAATAAACAAGACGCCTTATGAGATTTTGAATGATCGCATGCCTAAGATTGACTATTTTCGTGTGTTTGGATGCAAATGTTTTGTCTTGAATACAAAAGATAATTTAGATAAATTTGAATCCAAATCAATTGAGTGCATTTTTGTTGGATATTCTATAAATTCAAAGGCATATAGATGTTATGATCCTCTCACTAGACAAATTATAGAATCTATTCATGTTAAATTCAATGAATTTGGTGAGATTGATAAAGATAAGGAATATGACGATGATTTTGAATTGAAACCCGTTTTGAATGAAGATAATGATTCTTTTGATATGCATGATATGAATGAGACACTAGAAATGCATGATCATATAGAAATGCATGATAACTTAGAAAATAATCAACCAAGATGGCATAGAGATCACCCACATGATCTCATCATAGGCGACCTCACTCACGGTGTGCGACCACGTAGAAGAATCACTTCGGATGAAATAAATGAATTTCATGCTATGATTTCTGAAATTGAGCCCAAAAATGTGCATGATGCTTTGAGTGATTCATCTTGGATTGATGCTATGCATGACGAACTTAATCAATTCGTTAGAAATGATTTATGGGATTTAGTGCCACGACCACAAGATAAGACTATTATAGGCACAAAGTGGGTATTTAGGAATAAAATGAATGAAGAAGGAAAGGTTGTTAGAAATAAAGCGAGACTTGTTGCACAAGGATATAATCAAGAAGAAGGAATTGACTATGATGAAACATTCACACCCGTAGCACGTCTAGAAGCTATACGACTATTACTTTCTATTGCTTGTATGAAAGATTTTAAATTATATCAAATGGATGTAAAAAGTGCTTTCCTAAACGGATTCATACAAGAAGAAGTATACGTGAAGCAACCACCCGGTTTTGAAGATTTGAAACATCCAGATCACGTGTACAAACTAAAGAAGGCACTATATGGCCTAAAGCAAGCACCGAGAGCATGGTATGATCGTTTTGCTACTTTCCTTTTAGAAAATAATTTTAAACGTGGTACTATAGATAGTACACTATTTTTGAAACAAGAAAAATCAGATTTACTTATTATTCAAATCTACGTAGATGACATTATTTTTGGATCTACCTCACATAGACTTGTTAAATATTTTGAAAATTGCATGAAATCTGAATTTGAAATGTCTATGGTTGGTGAACTTAATTATTTTCTTGGCTTGCAGATTAAGCAAACGAGTAAAGGAATTCATATAAGCCAAGCAAAATATGTTAATGACATGATCAAAAAGTTTAATTTTGAAAATTTGAAACCATCCCCAACCCCTATGAGTGTCACTACTAAATTAGACAAAGACGAACATGGTAAAGACGTTGATAATGGATTATATCGATCTATGATAGGTTCTTTGCTATATTTAACTGCCAGTAGGCCTGACATCATGTTTAGTGTATGCATGTGTGCTCGTTTTCAAAGTCAACCTAAGGTGTCGCACTTAAATGCAGTAAAAAGAATATTCCGTTATATTAAACATACGCCCACCTTAGGTCTTTGGTACGATAAGGATTCTACATTTGACTTACATGCTTACACTGATGCAGACTATGGTGGCTGCAAAATAGATAGAAAAAAGCATGAGCGGAACTTGCCAATTTATAGGAAATTCCCTTATTTCATGGTTTTCCAAAAAGCAAGCAAGTGTTGCTTTGTCCACTACTGAGGCTGAGTACATGGCTCTTAGCCTTTGCTGCACACAGTTGTTGTGGATAAAACAACAACTTTCGGACTTTGGAATTACCGTAAATAAAATTCCTATATATTGTGATAGTATGAGTGCAATAAATTTGTCTAAGAACCCCGTGTTACATTCTAAGGCTAAGCATATAGAAGTACGCTATCACTTTCTTCGTGATCACGTTAACAATGGTAATATTGTCATAGATCACGTACGCACAGAATCACAAGTAGCGGATATATTTACAAAGGCCTTAAATCAAGCCACATATGAATCTCTTCGCTCTAAATTAGGCATGATTCCCGTTGATATGATTTGATTTACTTTCCTTTTTGACAGGAATATTTTGATTTAATTTCCAAAATAAAGGGAGAGAGAAAAGCATGATTTAAGGGGGAGAGAGACATTGATTGATCTTAATTGCACAAATCAAGGGGGAGCCGGATTTGAAATTCGAAATTCAAATTTGCGCAAAATTCAAGGGGGAGAGATAGCATTTAAATCATGTACACAAGTTATTTTTAAAATCATCAAAAGGGGGAGATTATAGAGATAAGGGGGTTTGAGTGATTTCAAAATAAGTAACTCAAATATATATATATATATATATATATATATATATATATATATATATATATATAAACGTGTACAAATATATATATAAACGTGTACATGAATGCATGATATCTTGCCATTACTTGCCTTATTTAGCTTATATATTATGTTGCCGTACTAACGAGCCATGAAGCATTAAAGCTTACATTATATGGCAAACATTTGTTGTGTTTATACTATTTTCAGGTGCCACCATTAATGAACTAAACTAGTTCATTAAGTGAAATACTTAGTTTAATAAACTAAGTAGTTCATTAAAGGAAGCTACATTTGGAAAAGGCACAAAGGCAACAAGGCTAAGGAAGGAAAGTCTTCTCCTCCTCCCCATCCTTTAATGCACACGCATATACACATATATATCACATATATTTTCAGAATTTTTAAATAAAGGCACATACACATGTATTCCAACGTACTACCGACACGTTATGTATTTTACGTACGTACGTTAACGTCACACCACTATACTTAACTCATATTTATGAGTATATTCAGGTCTTATATCATATGATATAAGATATGGTGATGACCAATTAAATACGACATGATAAAAGGTTCTAAACCAAAATTTGTCGTATCGGGCGAATACCGAAACTTCGCCAACGTGTCACGCACTTGCCATAGATAAATGGCCAGCCCCTATACTTCAAAAATCATAAATAATTTCGTGCACATGACCATATGTTCAGTCAAAAATACTTTCCATGTTGGCACACACAAATCACTCCACATTAAGGCCAAAATGTGAAGATTCCAAGTTTAATTTTGTCACATGCTAATGGTACCACTTTAAACCAGCCAAGTGCTGAGATTTAAAGTATATATTATATATATTATGTATAACATAATATATATAACATGTGCAAAAGTTGGAATTTAAATTAGAGAAAAATCGGGTAATCGATAAATATCGAAAATTCGGTTTTCTACGCACATAACATGGAACTTTTTTCTTGTACAGCATGTGAAACGTATCTAGACACTTTTTACATATGATATACATCTTAAAGTGTTCTAGAAAATTAAATTAAGGGCTGATTGGAATATTACATGTGTGTGTTATTAAATGTGCACTATTTTATAAAGTTAGCAAAAATAAATTTCAGCACATATATATACACCTTCCAACGTCACATACAGCTGATTTGGAGCACATGTGGAGCTTTGTTGGCATCTTGATTGGTCAAGGATCAATCATACAAAGTTGGTGAATTGAAGAGAGAAGCTACAAATGGTAAGAATTCAAGGTATACCTCTCTTATGTCACATGCTGAAAATTTCAGCATACTAAACTTATGGTGGCCGATTTTTTGCTATTCAATGTGACATATTTTGTCATCTCTTATTAAGTGATTGATTAGAAGAAGATATGGTAAGGTTTTGAATATTATTTAAAATAAATAAATGGTGATATTCTACATATCACATGCTGAAAATTTTTCAGCATGTGTACAAGTTGTATGGCCGAATTTGAAGGCTTATTTGTGTCCAAGTTCATTTCTTAATTGATAGAAATACTTACCATAAATTGTTGATTCATTTTTATGATGAAAATTCAAAGAAAAATGGTAATGATTTGAACTTTATCCACATGATGCACATGCTGAAAATTCAGCATGGCAAGAATGTTATGGCCGAAATTTTAAGCATGGATTTGGGAGACTTTCTTTGTCTTGCAATTTATGATGTATCTCTTGATTTATGGAATGATTTTATGATTGATTTTTGGCACATGTTAAAGTGTATATCTCAGATTTTTTCCATGTCATCATGTTGACAATGTTGAACCAATAAGGAGGTGCCAAGTAAGCGAAGACTAAATGATCATCCAATAAGAAGATCCCAAGTAAGCAAGGCCATGTCACAATGATGTCTTAAACTCTCTCAAGGACTTAAAAGACAATTTTCAAGAGGGGGAAACACACCTAAGGGGACGGCTGCAAGGTTAAAAGAAAAGAGAAGAGAGCAAACAAAAACAACAACAAGCATTGCAATTCAAAGAGATCAAAAAGCCTAGCTCTTCTTCTACATCTTCTTTCTTTCTCTCTTCTTGTAAAGCCTATTGTTTTCATATATTTCAATCTTGAATAGGTTTGAGATAAACCACCATTCATATATCTTTGTAAAAGATTGATCAAGGTGTGATCAATCTTTATAACCGAACCAGTATAAAATTCTTGGTGCCATTTACTTTCTGCATTTACTTTTCAGTTACTGCACTGTTTATCCTTCTTGTTCGCATCCGTAAAAATAGTAAAAGATTTTCAAAAATCACGAAAATTTTCAGAAATATACTTACACGTTCTAGGGTTAATTTGACACAAGTTTCAACCCTTTTGGATAAGTATAAGTCAATCAAACATCAAAAGTTCTGAGACTAGTGCAGTCTGATTTTCAGACTTGCAAAGGTTGAGACTTTGATTGTAGTTGACCTACTTTCCATAAGAATTTTCCAAAACTGTTTCAACCCATTTAAATATAGTATAAAAGGAGTTAGTGGTTAAATTTTCAGAGCATTTAGACGTTCACACAAATAGGAATTAATTTTTCAAAACCATCTACCGTTTCTGGCAGATTTGCACAATCTGAGTACCAACAGTTTTTGAAGGGGTTAAAGGTTGAATTTTAATTTGAAAGTTTTAGGGGACTCTCATAACGTCTGAGGCTAAGTTCTCTCAAAATTTAATAATTTTTGGAGACCTCTAACCTAGTTTTAAAAACGTTTTATAACTGGTCTTGAAAACAGAATCTGTTTTCAGAACTTGAATTGTTCAAGTTTAAAGAAATTTTAAAAACCACACTTTTCGCACCATCTATTCAACCCCCCCTTCTAGTGGTGCCTTGCAGATCCTACACTCCCTTCGTCGGTGATACCTTTAAGCAACCTTTTTCTCTGGCAGCAACTCCAGGGGACATCTCTTTGGATCTGCCCAACTCTAACTTATGTCTTGGGTAACCTTAAGTCTTTCCCGAATCAATTTTACTTTCTCTGTGGTTTGCTCTCTCAGCTATGTACCGGTAATAGTACTCTCTCCAACCTAGTTCCACTACACTGGGGATCTGTACTTACGCCCATAGAGCGTCTCAAATGGCACCATGCCGATGGCGCCAGGATGCTGTTGTTGTAGGAGAACTCAATCAACTTGGTCCTATCATCCTAGTTCCTCTCGAAGACAATGGCACAAACCCTCAACACGTTCTCCAACGTCCGTATCGTCTTCTATGAACGCTCCTCGTTCTGAGGACGAAATACAGTGCTCAGACATAGCTCTGTCCATTATATACGTCAGCATACGCGAGTTTTGATAGGTGCATCATTCTAATGGTTGATTTGTTTGAACATGTTTGGTATAGACATATAGCATGTTGTGTATCAGCATGTATAACTTGTGTATCATATGTAGCTCGTGAATTCATAATCGTCATCTGCAGTTGGTCACATGTATTATGTTTATTTTGTTTGTTAGTTTGAGTTTTTTTAAGCGATACAAACGCTATGCGTGTTCATTTTAGTTTCTGTTTATCGTGATCTCTCTTTTTGTACTTATGTTAGTCGTTAATAATATTTGTTACATGTACTCTATATTTTCCGTGTCAGCTTATCTTATTGTCGTATAATTATCGTTATATTAAATACGCCGAAGAATGTGTATAAATGCCTATATTCTACTGTAATGAACATATATAATTTATTTGGTGTTCAAGTACGATATGTATATTACTGTTTGTTCTTCCTTTTTTTGTCATATCATTACGTTGTTTACACTTTAATCCATTTCTATGATGTCATGACATACTATGTCGTTCCTAACTCATTTTTTTTAGCGTGCTTACTCCAATTGTGTATTTTAATGTTTCGTTTAAAAACTTGTAACTATATACCTACATCGCATCGCATGTCTTGTATGAAAAGTATATGTGTCACTGTATTCTTTGTAACAGTGTTGTTTGTTGTCATTATATATTATGATGTTTATCATTGTTTTGTTGTATTAGTTATGTCGTGGTGTCCTTGGTGTAATTACGTGTATACTTGTGTATATTTACTTAAAACCATTTAACGTTTACTTATAACCTTGACTTATCGTATATTCTTTACCTGTTCGTAACTTCCACATTGTTTTCGTATTCTATATACATAATGCTTTTACCTATTGCTTTGTATATTCATGTTGGTCACTTCGTATGTATAGGTACATGTGTATATCAAACATTTATTATTTGTCTTTCGCACTTATACTGTTTGTGTTTTGTGTGTTGATAACTTTATATGGCCTTATAAGTTGGTTGGTTCACTACATCTCACAAAGTCCTACTGTTGTAAGGATGCACCCATTTTAATAGTTAATATGTCTTGTGTATATTTTTTTTGTTTAGTAGGTTACATCGAGTTGGTAATTAATTTTTTTTGGTGGAGTATGTATATAATATGTTGAATTATGTTACTATATATTCAAAGTTCCTTATGTTATGCGATGTCTCATTTTTGTACTGTGTTATATTTCTTTATGTAGTGGTGTTGAATATTTTTTTTGTATGGTTGATGTTCTAGTATGCGTTTGATATAGGGAAGTATATCGTTAAAGTATGTCGTATTGATCAATGTGTGATACATAATTAATTACGCAAAATTGTGTATTTTTTTTTGCTTTTTTTTGCTCAGCAAAACTTTGCTGATATCAACGATACACTCGAACTTTGCCTTCTTCTGCTTCCGTCTGCTCAGGACACCGATATCGCCGAAAATCCTTCAACAAATTTCCCATAGCAGCCGGCCAACCCAAGAAGGCTTCTTACTTCAGTCACCTTGGTCGGTCAGGGCTACTCAGCGATATACTAATCTTCTTCGGACCCACTGAGGTTCACTCTTCTGAACTTACGTGACTTAAGAAATCCATGCTTCCGCTGCGCAACTCTGATCATTTATCACTGACTAACATCGTCTGTACTGACGATGAGTCATTGAGACTTGGTCGCCGGCGGTTGAACTCTACTACGACGTTGCTAGCCTCCCCGATGAAAGGTCCTTCTAAACATCGAATTCCGGACGTCCTGCATTTCCATGTAATAGAACCTCAGATCTGGTGGTGGCAGCGGCGGAAGCCGCTGGTTCAACTGCTACTGCCGCTATTGCACCAAAGTGGTGGTCATGGGGTCAGCCAATGCTTGGAGAATGGCACCCTGATTCTAGTGGCCGTTACCGCAACTACTGTTGCCTCCTTTGTGTGATTATTCACGATACAACGGTATTTTCCTGGATCTTGTGTGAATCTTGACGAGAATATGAACGAGAGTGATCGATGCATTTGAGCCTTTATGAGGCTCATGCGAAGGTTCGGGGGTTCAACGATGATTAAATAGAGAAAGCTCACCAACGGCACACAACTCCCATAACCCGATCATAACTTAGGTCTACTTCATTTATTAGGGATATATTTGTCATTTCTAGGAAGAGATCACAGCTTACGTCCAGGTGATCTAGTTAATCCTGCGTTCCCGAGGCGGATCTGAAGCCTCGGCTCTGATACCACCTGTAGCGCCCCGCTCCCGAACCCTAACATCGGGAATGGTACACCCGCCGTATCTCACTAAGGAGAATACAAGGCGTCGAATCAACTTCCTACATGTCCGAAAATATGTAGAAATTTTTCTCGCGGAAACGAATTACCATAACATTAAATTACCCGAACAAAGAAATCATCAATAAAACACTAAACCTATAATGACAATAAAGTCACTGTGCCAACCTCTAACTGCTATCAGTCTAAACAGGGTAGTGTCCGATGAAACCCCAATAAAACAACGACAGACAGCCGCAAGGTCTCCTCGTATCCTAGGTGCGACCGTCAGTATGCCCATACTACCGTATCAGCCCCGTCCTCAGCAAAGATATAGTCGCACGCTTCTTTGTTCTCACCTGGTGGGGTGGGGGAAGTAGGGGTGAGTGACAGGAAATCACCCAGTAGGCACCTGCCTCCAACTCGTACAAGACTAGCATACTAAAATGATATAACACATCACACATAAAACATGATATCACATAAGCATATGAAAGACTGCAGAAAGTAATCCACTCCAGATAAAGAATGCGCAACATCGTGATGCATGTCCTACTATGCATGTCACACGCAATAAAGTCATGTCACACAGAATGCCGATATCTCCACCGTGCAATGCATGAACCCGGGTCCTACTGAGTGGCTGCAGGTCGTACACCCCACAGTCACCATACTGAGTGTGCGTGGCCGCGCCACCGCACACCATCCTGAGTGTCGTGGCCCCGCCACCGTACACCATCCTGAGCGCCCGTGACCCGTACGTCACGACCCGCCATCATGCAATGCACGTGCCATGAATGCAAAAACACAAACGCCTGATGCCCCTGGCCCATCCTCACCATCCTCCGGCACTCAATTCTAGGTTCACTTATTATCGAGTACTGATTCAGCGGTGTTCGGAGTCAACTCCATTTTCCCCACTTTTCGTATACATTCATCGGGCTTTTTCTATATTTCTCCTTATTTTTCTCCTATTTATTTCTATTTATTTCCTAATTATCTAAATTAGATAAATTATCACAATTACCGAATTTTAATGAAAATAACCTAGTTTCGTCAATTTATAATTTCTGGAATTTATATATAATTTTCCGATTTTATTTACATTTTTCCTATAATTATTACTATTTAAAATTAATTAAATAACATTTATAGAATTTCCAGAAATTCAGAATTATATTATTTTTTTGGTTTAATTGGGCCAGCCAACTGGGGCCCGGTCCGTTGGCCATTCGGCCCGGCCCGCGGTCGGCTCATTAGATTATTTTATTTTATTGTATTTTATCTATATTAAGTAAATGAGTCAGACCTGCGCACAACCGGCTCGCTACATAGAAATTTGATGAAAATCATTTAATTTCAGTATTTTATAATTTCTAGAATTTATTTATGATTTTCTGATATTTAATTATATTTTTTCTATATTTAATACAATTTTTAATCAATTAAATAACATTAATAAAATAAATCCTAGAAATTCTTTTGATATCAAATTCATCCCTAACTTCGAATCTGCACGCATCGCATAGACAGCAGCATTCCAGAGACTCAAAACGCATGCGCAAAGCTTATACTATTTTGATTATCAAATTTTTCCCTAGAATCAAAACCAAGGCAGTTTTACTATTTTGATTACCAAATTTTTCCCTAAAATCAAAACCAATGCAGTTTTACTATTTTGATTATCAAATTTTTTCCTAAAATCAAATCCAGTCCACGCAAAACAGTATACGCATTCCATAGTCATCAAACACAGTAATCAAACATATTCCACAGTAATCAAAACTCATGCTTTTCACAGATCAAGCAACATAGTATAGATTTCAACAATTAAAAACAACAAACACATAATATATCACCAAAGTATGCTGGAATCTGTACCAATTGGAGGGGGAAAAGGGAACCTACCTCGACGGTAGACTACATACGGAAGTATACGGACTGGCGCGTAGTTTGAGACACCCGGCTTCTTCTTTTCCTTCTCTTCTCTTCCTCTCTTTCTCTTTTCTTCCTTCCCCTTTCACTGTCGCTGTGCTCCTCCCTGCGCTCCCCTTTTTCCTTTTCCTTCTTTTTTTTTTGATTTATCTTTTTTTTCCATTCTCATCTGGAACGCCCCCACCCCTTTTAACCTTTGGAATTAGCGATAATTTGGGGGGAACGTTACTCCCCCAACGCACGTTCTTTTCCTCTTTTTTTTATTATTTTTAAAAAACATTTATCCAAACGACACCCCTTTTTTTGTTTACATATTTTTATCTTTATTATTCATCTTTTATTATCATTATTATTATTATTATTTCTTTCTCCAATTACTTATTCTATATCGCTATTTTATATTCAAATACAAATTATATCTATATGTATAATTACGAAATTACTTGCACGTAATAATAAATTTAATTACGAAATATCGTTACACCGAACGGCTACGTTAACTTCAAATTAAAGCGTAACAGCTAGTTCAAAAATTCTCGGGTGTAACAGTTGACCTATGACCTACGAAGAGAAAGCGGGCTCAAGGGCTTGGCCCTTCAGTGCAGCTTCATTTTAGCCGTGACGAATGGCTTAGCCCTATTGGGCCATCAACAGCTAACGTGCCGCAACCTATTGGAGCTGGAGTGGCAAAGGAGCAAGGAGAGTTCCACGTAGAAGGGCAGAGCGCTGAAGAAACAAAGGTAGCGCACTGCCTTAACAAGGATTTGATGTTGGCTATCGACTTGGAGAGGCTTCAACCGTTATCCCTTGAAGAATTGGCGGACAAGCTATAGTGAGACATGGCACTAGTAAGTTTTTGCTCTTAGCTTATGATCTTAATCTTATCATTTGGTGAATTAAATCTTTTGGTTTTGTCACAGTTCAGGGCTACTCAGCTAGAATTTATGCAGAGTTGAGGGCTTAAGAGAATTCTTGGAGAATGAGAAGCATAAAAGCATCACCTTTGCCAGAGTGGCCAAGGAGAAGGCCCAACGAGCCATTGAGCTTGAAGGTGAGCTGGAGAAGATGAGATAGGAGAAAAAGGAAGCAGAAGCTACTCTGAAAACGTCTTCCTCTAATATCGATGCCTTTTAGAGCTAGGTCACAGAGCTGGAGCAGAATTTGAAAGAGGTGGAAGTAGACAATGTGGTCTTAAGTGTGGACTTGGAGGAAGCTGATAAGGGCCGGGCTGGGGCAGAGCGTGAAGTAGCTAGTCTTAGAGGTGAGACCATGTTGTTTCTTTATTGACTGTCTGAGTCCCGAGATCAGGCCATTGATGGCTTCAAGAAGTCCACCTTCTTGGCTGAGAACATGGCTATTATTCAGGGCTATGCCACAGAGATAGGACATACGGAGGGCATTGACGTTTGCGCTGCGGTGGATCCTTTGTTGAACAACAATGAACCTCGCATTGTCGAGCTGTACAACCCCAATGCTAAAGAGGAAATCGACGAGCGGTGTAGGCTTTTTAGGGAGGGTGCAAATATTAGGAATGCTTGTATAAGTGTAGATGTTTATGTTGCCTTTGATGTTCTTCGTTTGTCTGGATTTTCTGGGTGTAATTGCTTTCACCTATGAATGACAAGATCTATTTTGGGCAACTGTGTTCTTCTGTGTACTTTTCCATTTCCAATGGAGTCAAGGACACACTTTTTCTTGACCTTGGAATATGATAGAATAAACCAAAATGACTCACTAAATTGGTTGCGCTTCTTATATTATGAAGTAGAAGTTGATCGACACAGCTTGATGTAAATTTCATTATGGGTAATCGGGAGGCAACCTTTCTGTGCCTTTAACACAAGTGTATGGTTGCATACATCTGACCCCCTATACCACGCTATAGGAGGGAGCCCCTAAGGCAATATGGTAATGTTGTTGTTGTTGTTGTTCCTCTGCCTACAAACTAAGTTTAACTTCAAGTCTTCTTGATTTAAAAGGGCACAGATGCTTGTTTCAGCCCATTAGCAAAATTGATTAATTGGAATACTCAGACTTTAAGAGATCCCATCTTCGAAAACGCGAGCAGCGACGATTTCCAAACTACGGTGACGAAGTATGGACTAGCCTTATAATTTATAAAATCAGGCTACAAATCCAGCGTAGCATCTGACTTTGTTTAATTGGCGTCGAAACTAGGCCAAGATGTTGGATTTGTATTTTGATCAGATAATGCTTTTGCTGTGGTGAATCCTCTTGTGAACCGCGAGACAGAGGAAATATAGTTGAAGTGCGCAAAAGGAGAGCGAACCACACAATTTGCGCCTTCATTTTGTTAAGGGACAAGGTGAATCCCCTCATGAACCATAAGGCAGAGGAAACATAGTTCAAGTGCACAAAAGGCGAGTGAATCATACGATCTGCTCCTTCATTTGTGGACAACCGAGATGAATCCCGTTAAGAAGCATAAGGAAAAATATTTGTTGAAGGGCGCAAAAGGAGAGTAAATCATAAAATTTGTGCCTTCGCTTTGTTAAGGGCTAAGGCGAATCCCCTTAGAAACCATAATGCAGAGGAAAGATAGTTGAAGTGCGCAAAAGGAAAGTGAATCCACACAATTTGCGCCTTTATTTTGTGGACAACTGAGGTGAATCCCCTTAAGAAACGTAAGGCAAACTAAACGTATTTGTTGAAGGGCGCAAAAAGAGAGCGAATCACACAAATTGCACTTTTGTTTTGATGAGGGTCGAGTTGAATTCCTTTATCAACCATAAGGCAGAGGAAACTGTAGGATCTACAAGGCACCACTAGAAGGGGGGGGGGGTTGAATAGGTGGTGCAGAAAGTGTGGTTTTTAAAATTTGTTTAAACCTAAACAACTCAACTTCTGAAAACAGATTCTGTTTTCAGGACCAGTTTTAAAACGTTTTTAAAACCAGGTTATAGGTCTCCAAAAATTCTGAAATTTTAAGAGAACTTAGCCTCAGATGTTATGAGGGTCCCCTAAAAATTTCAAATTAAAATTCAACATTTAACCCCTTCAAAAACCGTTGTTAATCAGATTGCGCGAATCTGCCAGAAACGGTAGATGGTTTTGAAAAATTTATTCCTATTTGTGTGTATGTCCAAATACTCTGAAAATTTAACTACTAACTCCTTATATACTATATTTAAGTGGGTTGAAACAGTTTTGCAAAATTCTTTTGGGAAGTAGGTCAACTACAATCAAAGTCTCAACCTTTGCAAGTCTGAAAATCAGACTGCACTAGTCTCAGAACTTTTGATGTTTGATCCACTTATACTTATCCAAAAGGTTTGAAACTTGTGCAAAATTATCCGTAGAACATGTGGGTATATTTCTGAAAATTTTCGTGATTTTTGAATGTCGTTTACTATTTTTACGAATGCGAACAAAAGGAGTAAGCTGTGCAGTAACTGAAAGTAAATGCTGAAAGTAAATGGCACCAAGATTTTTATACTGGTTCGGTTATAAACAACCTACTCCAGTATTCAAGGAACACCTTTCTTGATTCACACTAATCACACACGCAACACACCTTACCACAGGGTTGATAGAGTTACACACTAACTCCAACCCTTTACAAACCTTGTACGATGAATACAATTCGCACGAACACCACCAGCTCGCAAGAATGAAGATTGATCACACCTTGATCAATATTTTACAAAGATATGGAATATGTGGTGGTCTATATCAAGCCTATTCAAGATTGAAAATATGAATACAATAGGCTTACAAGAAGAAAGAAAGAAAGAGAGTGTAGAAGAAGAGGCTTAGGCGTTTTTGATCACTTGTTTTGCAGTGCTTGTTCTTGTCTTGTTTTTGCTCATCTTCTTTCCTTTTAATGTTGTTGCAGCTGTCCACTATAGGTCCTCCCCCTCTTGAAAATTATCTTCTATGTCCTTGGGAGAATGTAAGACATCATTGTGACATGGTCTTGCTTACTTGGCATCTTCTTATTGGATGATCATTTAAGCTTTGCTTACTTGGCACTTTATGATTGGTTGGATGGTGTCATCATTTGATGACTTGGAAAATCTGAATATATCACTCAAACATGTGCCAATATCAATCATAAAATTATTTCCATAATGCACAAGATTGTCACATAAATTGCAAGACATAATTCCTTCCTTACTAAGACACAAAAATCGGCCATTTAAGAGTATATACCATGCTAAATTTTCAGCATGTGATACATGGAGGTAAAGTTCAAAATATTACCATTTTTCTTTGATTTTTCTTTTTAAAATAAATCACCAATTGATGGTAAATATCCTTATCACATTGGAAATGAAATTGGACGCAATTATGCTCAAGAATTCGGCCAAGACATGTCTCACACATGCTGAAAAATTTCAGCATGCGTGATATGTAAAACATCACACTTTATTGAATTTAAATAATATTCAAATTACTTCCATTTCTTCTTCCAATCAATCACACAATGTAAGATGATAAAATATATCACATTAATATGAAAAAATCGGCCAGCCAAGCTTAGCATGCTGAAATTTTCAGCATGTGTTAAAAGTGAGACAAAGTTTGAAATCTTACCATTTGTAGCTTCTCTCTTTAATTCACCAACATTGTATGATTGATTCTTGACCAATCAATATGCCAACAAGGCTCCAAATAAGCTCCATCTCAGCTGCAATGTGCGTGTATGATGTATATACATATGCTGAAAACTATTTTTGCTAACTTTGTAAAATAGTGCACATTTAATAATACACACATGTTATATTCCAATCAGCCCTTAATTTAATTTTCTAGAACACTTTAAGATGTATAAAATATGTAAAAAGTGTCTAGATACGTGTCATATGATGTACCAAAAATGTACCATGTGTTGTGTGCGTAGAAAACCGAATTTTCGATATTTATCGACTACCCGATTTTTCTCTAATTAAATTCCAACTTCTTGCACATGTTATATATATTATGTTACACATAATATATATAATATGTACTTTAAATCTCAGCACTTGGCTGGTCTAAAGTAGCGCCATTTATCATGTGTCAAAATTAAAATTGGAATCTTCACATTTAGGCCTTAATGTGGGGTGATTTGTGTGTGCCAACATGGAAAGTATTTTTGTCTGAATATATAGTCATGTGCATGAAATTTTTATGAAATTTTGAAGTATATGGGCTGGCCATCTATTTATGGCAAGTACTGACACGTTGGCGAAGTTTCGGTATTCGCCCGATACGACAATTTTTGGTTTAGAACCTTTTATCGTGTCGTATTTAATTTGTCATCAGCATGACTTATATCATATGATATAAGACCTGAATATACTCATAGATATGAGTTAAGTATAGTGGTGTGACGTTAACGTACGTACGTAAAATATATATAACGTGTCGGTAGTACGTTGGAATACATGGGTATGTGCCTTTTTCAAAAAATCTGAAAATATATGCACTTATATATGTATATGCGTGTATATATATTAATGAGGGGAGGAGGAGAAAACTATCCTTCCTTAGCCTTGTTGCCTTTGTGCCTTTTCCAAATGTGGCTTCCTTTAATGAACTACTTAGTTTAATAAACTAAGTACTTCACTTAATGAACTGGTATAGTTCATTAATGGTGGCACCTGAAAATAGTATAAACACAACAAATGTTTGCCATATGATGTAAGCTTTAACGCTTCATGGCTCGTTAGTCCGGCAACATTATATATAAGCTAAATAAGGCAAGTAATAGCAATGTATCATGCATACATGTATATATCATGCACGTTTATGTATATATCATGCATTTAAGTCACTTATTTTGAAATCACTCAAACCCCCTTTTCTCTACAATCTCCCCCTTTTGATGATTTTCAAAATAACTTATGCACATGATTTAAATGCTATCGCTCCCCCTTCAAACATGCACAAATTTGAAATTTGAATTTCAACTTTCAAATCCGGCTCCCCCTTGATTTGTGCAATCAATATCAATTAGTGTCTCTCTCCCCCTTAAATCATGCTTTCTCTCCCCCTTTATTTTGGAAAGTAAATCAAAAGATTCTTGTAAATAAGGAAAGAAAATCAAATCACGTCAAATCAAATCATATCAACGGGAATCATGTCTAATTTGGAGCGAAGAGATTCATACGTGGCTTGATTTTAGGCTTTTGTAAAGATATCCGCTACTTGTGCTTCTGTGCGTACGTGATCTATGACGATATCACCATTGTTTACGTGATCACGAAGAAAGTGATAGCGTACTTCTATATGCTTAGCCTTAGAATGTAACACGGGGTTCTTAGACAAATTAATGGCACTCATACTATCACAATATATAGAAATTCTATTTACGGTAATTCCAAAGTCCGAGAATTGTTGTTTTATCCACAACAACTGTGTGCAACAAAGGCTAAGTGTCATGTACTCAGCCTCACTAGTGGACAAAGCAACGCTTGCTTGCTTTTTGGAAAACCATGAAATGAGTGAGTTTCCTATAAATTGGCAAGTCCCACTCGTGCTTTTTCTATCTATTTTGCAGCCACCATAATCTGCATCAGTATAAGCATGTAAGTCAAATGTGGAATCCTTATCGTACCAAATTCCTAAGGTGGCGTGTGCTTAATATAACGGAATATTCTTTTTACCGCATTAAAGTGAGACACCTTAAGTTGACTCTGAAATCGTGCACACATGCATACACTGAACATGATATCAGGTCTACTTGCAGTCAAATATAGCAAAGAACCTATCATAGATCGATACAATCCATTATCAAAGTCTTTGCCATGTTCATCTTTGTCCAATTTAGTAGTGACACTCATAGGGGTGGGGGATGGTTTCAAATTTTCAAAGTTAAACTTTTTAATCATGTCATTGACATATTTTGCTTGACTTATGTGAATCCCCTTACTCGTTTGCTTAATCTGCAAGCCAAGAAAATAATTAAGTTCACCAACCATAGATATTTCAAATTCGGATTTCATGCAATTTTCAAAATCTTCAACAAGTCTATGTGAGGTAGAACCGAAAATAATGTCATCAACGTAGATTTGGATAATAAGTAAATCCGATTTATCTTGTTTCAAAAATAGTGTACTATCTATAGTACCTCGTTTAAAATCATTTTCTAAAAGAAAGGTAGCAAAA
>AP025071.1:19475577-19597514 GCA_036186865.1 Eustoma russellianum | reverse complement strand
TTACAAGAAGAAAGAAAGAAAGAGAGTGTAGAAGAAGAGGCTTAGGCGTTTTTGATCACTTGTTTTGCAGTGCTTGTTCTTGTCTTGTTTTTGCCATCTTTTTTCCTTTTAATGTTGTTGCAGCCGTCCACTATAGGTCCTCCCCCTCTTGAAAATTATTTTCTAAGTCCTTGGGAGAATGTAAGACATCATTGTGACATGGTCTTGCTTACTTGGCATCTTCTTATTGGATGATCATTTAAGCTTTGCTTACTTGACACTTCATGATTGGTTGGATGGTGTCATCATTTGATGACTTGGAAAATCTGAATATATCACTCAAACATGTGCCAATATCAATCATAAAATTATTTCCATAATGCACAAGATTGTCACATAAATTGCAAGACATAATTCCTTCCTTACTAAGACACAAAAATCGGCCATTTAAGAGTATATACCATGCTACATTTTCAGCATGTGATACATGGAGATAAAGTTCAAAATATTACCATTTTTCTTTGATTTTTCTTTTTAAAATAAATCACCAATTGATGATAAATATCCTTATCACATTGGAAATGAACTTGGACACATTTATGCTCAAGAATTCGGCCAAGACATGTCTCACACATGCTGAAAAATTTCAGCATGTGTGATATGTAAAATATCACACTTTATTGAATTTAAATAATATTCAAATTACTTCCATTTCTTCTTCCAATCAATCACACAATGTAAGATGATAAAATATATCACATTAATATGAAAAAATCGGCCAGCCAAGCTTAGCATGCTGAAATTTTCAGCATGTGTTATAAGTGAGACAAAGTTTGAAATCTTACCATTTGTAGCTTCTTTCTTTAATTCACCAACATTGTATGATTGATTCTTGACCAATCAATATGCCAACAAGGCTCCAAATAAGCTCCATCTCAGATGCAATGTGCGTGTATGATGTATATACATACACTGAAAATTATTTTTGCTAACTTTGTAAAATAGTGCACATTTAATAATACACACATGTTATATTCCAATCAGCCCTTAATTTAATTTTCTAGAACACTTTAAGATGTATAACATATGTAAAAAGTGTCTAGATACGTGTCATATGATGTACCAAAAATGTTCCATGTGTTGTGTGCGCAGAAAACCGAATTTTCGATATTATCGATTACCTGATTTTTCTCTAATTAAACTCCAACTTCTTGCACATGTTATATATATTATGTTACACATAATATATATAATATATACTTTAAATCTCAGCACTTGGCTGGTCTAAAGTGGCGCCATTTATCATGTGTCAAAATTAAAATTGGAATCTTCACATTTAGGCCTTAATGTGGGGTGATTTGTGTGTGCCAACATGGAAAGTATTTTTGGCTGAATATATAGTCATGTGCACGAAAGTTTTATGAAATTTTGAAGTATATGGGCTGGCCATCTATTTATGGCAAGTACTGACACGTTGGCGAAGTTTCGATATTCGCCCGATACGACAATTTTTGGTTTAGAACCTTTTATCGTGTCGTATTTAATTTGTCATCACCATGACTTATATCATATGATATAAGACCTGAATATACTCATAGATATGAGTTAAGTATAGTGGTGTGACGTTAATATACGTACGTAAAATATATATAACGTGTCGGTAGTACGTTGGAATACATGTGTATGTGCCTTTTTAAAAAAATCTGAAAATATTTGCACTTATATATGTATATGCGTGTATATATATTAATGAGGGGAGGAGGAGAAAACTATCCTTCCTTAGCCTTGTTGCCTTTGTGCCTTTTCTAAATGTGGCTTCCTTTAATGAACTACTTAGTTTAATAAACTAAGTACTTCACTTAATGAACTGGTTTAGTTCATTAATGGTGGCACCTGAAAATAGTATAAACACAATAAATGTTTGCCATATGATGTAAGCTTTAACGCTTCATGGATCGTTAGTCCGGCAACATTATATATAAGCTAAATAAGGCAAGTAATAGCAATGTATCATGCATACATGTATATATCATGCACGTTTATGTATATATCATGCATTTAAGTCACTTATTTTGAAATCACTCAAACCCCCTTTTCTCTACAGAAACATATTTGTCAAAGGGCGCAAAAGGAGAACAAATCACATAATTTGTGCTTTATTTTCAGAGCCCTTGTGCCCCTCCCGTTGGGGCAAGGAGTGGCTTGGGTCTGACCCTATATAATTGCTAGCTGTGGCGCTAGGCTCGCCTATCAAGGGCTCTGAGATAAACTTGCTTTGTATATGCTGTATATTCGGCTAAATTCTAGCTTTATGCCCGACAGGTCACCTTGAATGAGCTTTATTTTTCTTGGAAGGCTCGCTGTGGGCACGCTTGGACGCTACGTCAATCACCTCGGCTGCTCATTGTGGCGCTCTACAGCTCAGTTGAGGTGGTTCACTCCCTGTCACCTTGAGCCTCTGTAGTGCCGACTAGCATGGGTTAGGCTTGCATTCGCAGTGCCGTGCTGTAGTTGCCAAGTTGCGCCCAACCTTATTAGATGTCCTCCAACGGTAGTCAGGTTAACATTTCTCGTTTAGGGAGGTCGGGTGAATCCCAATCTGTTTTGCAGCCTGGGTCACAGGTTATAAAATTCTTACGAGTAACCCAGGTCGATCAGACGTTCCATTTCTCTGGATAACTGGTTGTAGTCCTCCGTGTCATGGCCAATGTCCTGGTGGAAGCCGTAGCACAATCTTTGGTCTCTTTTGACCTTCGACCTTGTGAAGAGTGAAAGGCTCCTTCCTAACTCCTCTTCTTTCATTACATCCAAAATATGGGCCTTAGGGACTAGAAAAGGCAGCCCCTTTTTGCCACGGCCTCGTAGCCGCTATAGAGCAGCATGGCTCTATTGTGGTTCACCCATGGCACTCTTTTCAACTTCTCTGCCACGTTAAAGCAGCTGCAACACCTTCCATGTGCATTCCATGTGGCATGCTAGGGCCTCTAGTGGTTCTGTTATGGGAGACGGATGGCGGCGTGGTCCCTGCCTTGGCTATTAGCTTCGGACAAAATCCACCTTGCACCTCTGGGAGGTATTCTTGCTGCGTAAGAGAGGACTCGAGATGCTCGTGCCCATAGCAGAAGTCGTAGGAGGGAGCTTCTTCACTATGTGCGGCCATAGGGGTCTTTCCTTTCATTTCTCTAACCATGGCCAAGAACATACTTAGGTTTTGTGCCACGTATTGTATGTTCATGACATGTTCCTCATAAGTCAATCTGGCTGTAGCATTAGAGGGCTCTCTTTGGCCATCGATGTCCTGCTCCGGTGGTCGATGCAGAGTGTCTTCAAGCCATTGGGGGTCGAAGGTTTCTGTTGAGAAATCGGGGTTTGAGTGATTTGAAAATGCATGATGTGAAGGTTACGTGTTTATGAAATGCATGAATTAAGTGTTACTTGATATATGCACGTGATAAAAATGGTTTACATGTTTATATATATGTTTTCGTACTAACATGCCATCAAGCGTTAAAGTTTACATCATATGACAAACATTTGTTGTCTTTATACTATTTTCAGGTGCCATGATTAATGAACTAAACTAGTTCATTAAGTGAAGTGCTTAAGGAGATGAACTTACTAGTTCATTAAATGAAGTACTCAAGGAGATATATTCGGAAACAACTACTTGGCAACAAATTTGGAATGGAAAGGTTTCTTTCCACACCTATACACATGGCATATATATACATACATATATTATATATATACATATTTTTTTATAATGATGAACTATACTTTCTATTCTGACGTTCCACCGACGCGTTATGTATATTATAAACGTACGTCGACGCCATACCACTATATACACTACATATTTATGAGTATATACAGGTCTCGTATCATATATTATAAGTCATATTGCCATCAAAATTATAACGACATGTCCCGAGGCCATAAACCGAAAATTGTCGTGTCGGATGACTACCGAACCTTCACCGACATGTCATGTACTTACCATATAAATATGACCATCTTATATACACTAAAAATACTCAAAATATTTGTGCTCCACATGTCAAATTCATACCCAAAGTCATACCATGTTTATACACATCAATCACCTACATTTTAGCCTTGAATTGTGGAGACTTCAAACTCAAATTTTCTTTAGGCACATTGCGTTTTTGTCTTAGGCATTGGAGATAAAAATACACTTTATTTTATGAATATTATATGTGACATAATATATATTACATGTCTATGAAGTTTGAGATTAACCGGAGAAAAATCACGTAATCGACGAAAGTCGAAAATTTGGTTTATACACCTCTACATACATAGGACTGTTCGTGTATGGATGTAACATGTATCTATACACTTTTTAAACATCAATACATATTAGAGTGTTCTAGAAAAATCAATTTAAGGCTGATTGCAATTTACCATGTGTGTGAAAATTATGCATCATTATGTGACAAATATTCAAAAGATAATTTCAGCACATGCAGCTAAGGTGTGACACGCCATTTCAGCCTTCTTGGATCCTAGGTGCAGCTTTTTTGACACTTTAATTAATGAAGGATAAGCCACACATGATTGATGACATTGAAGAGGGCAAGACACCCAATGAAACATTTCAAAATAAAACACATGCTGAAAATTATTCAGCACATGTATGGTGGCCGATTTTTACCTTGATCTTGCACCAATTTTCTTCCAAAATTATGGGGGAATCATATAATGATTAATTGGTAATTAACATACTTGTATTTGAGCATGTGTTTCAGATTTTGTGATTGAAGTTCTAGCTATTTTATGAGTGACAAGGTGGATAAGCAATGACCTATCAAAAAGTGACAACTTGGCAAAGACAAGTCATTCGTCCAATCGTATTGCGTCAAGTAAGCAAGGGTGTGTCACCATTTATACAAAGAAGTCTTCCAAGGATATTCAAGACAATTTTCAAGGAAGACTACAACCTTAGCGGGTGGCCATTCAACTATAAAAGGAGAAAGATGATTCAAGCAAGGCTAAGCCAAAAGTTCACATTCTTTCAAGATCAAGCAAGACTATTCTCTTCTTCTCTTATTATTTTCTCTTGCTCTTAGCATCAAGCCTATCATTCTTATATTCCATATTCTATATAGGCTTTGTTTATATCACTCACATACGTTCACTTCTTGTACAAGGTTGGTCAGTGTTTGATCAAACCTTCATTTGTTCGGTGGTGGTGTTCGTGTTGTTGTGTTTGTTTGTTTGATTGTAAAAGGGTGGAGTTGGTGTTTAACTCCAGTCACCCTTTTGTCAAGGTGTTATTTGTGATTATTGAATACCGAGGAAGGTGTCCTCAAACACTGGAGTAGGTTGATTTAACTAAACCAGTACAAAAATCTTGGTGTTATTTACTTTCAGCACTTTTACTTTCAGTTTTTGTTTTTTGCATCGTTTTCATACTCATGGAGAAAATAACAAACATTTTCCAAAAATCAGAAAAGCTTGCAAAAACATAGACACATGTCTTAGATTTCATTTGAGACAATTTTCATCATATTTGGATAAGTATAAGTCAGTCAAACGTTCATAGTTGTAAGACTAGTGCAATCTGATTCTCAGATTTGCAAAGGTTGAGAACATCAACATGGTTGACATACTTACCAAGGGAATTTTAAAAAACTGTTTTAACCCAATAAAGGACACATCTTAAAGGTCACACGGTAAAATTTTCAGGTCATTTATAGTTTTCAATTAATAGGAATAAATTCTTTATTTCGGAGCACAGTTTCTGGTAGATTGACACAATATGTGCAACAACGGTTTTTCAAGGGGTTGAACTTAGAGTTTTAATCTGAAATTTTTGTGACACATTAAAAGCATCTGAGAGCACATTGTCATCAAGTTTCGTAATTTTTGGAGGCCTACAACCAGGCCAACTAGTTAATTCAAATCAGGATCTGAAAACAGAAACTGTTTTCAGAAGTAAGTTATATAGTCTAAAAGGTTTTAAAAACTGAATTTTCTGCACTCACTATTCAACCCCCCTTCTAGTGGTGCTATACAGGTCCTACAAGTGGTATCAGAGCCAGGTTCACTCACTACAAGAAGATTCAACAATCTTTTTCAGATGACATCCACTAGTCATAAAACCGAACAAGAAGGAATATCAAGTCAAAGGCCTCCACTTTTTGATAGAGAGGTAAATTCTGATTCTGATTCTGATTTCGAACCATCTTATCATGATTTATATGTTCAATATCTTGAGTTGCATAAGTTTTCTAAGGCTTGCAAAAGAAAAGGAACGGTTAATTGAAGACAAGGAATTGTTAGAATCTTGTAACACAAATCTTGTATCTTAATTAAGCGATTCAAAAGAAGAGTCGTCTTGTATGATAAATTCATTAAAGACTGAAATTGAATCCTTGACATCCGATAATAATGAAATGAAAGTCGAGACTTCAATTTGAAATCAAGAAACACCGACTTAGAAAAGATGGTAAAATAATTCAATACGAATAGTTGCATGTTAGATCGTCTTATTTCTTCTCAAAAGCATGAAAATGATAAAACTGGACTAGGGTATGCTGAAGACAATAAGGTGCAAAACAAGTCTACAAAGTATAATCATGTATCATATAGATATGAAAGAACACCACTGATGCATATGCGACACTCATATAACACTAATGCATCTAGAACACGGACTATTCATTCAAACTGAAATGCATATGAAAATCAAAAATCACATTATGATTACTATGATGATTTCGGCCATATGTCAAATAGAAATGCTCCCAACATATATTATATTGTTTCTTCATCTTTCTTATCACCTTTTGTAAGACCAAGAAGGGTCACCAAAGTTTGGGTACCAAAAAGTACTCTTAGAAAGGGTTGAATCACTAGCCCATAAGGACCCAAAAATAAAAGGTACCTACATGATTGTTCAATTTGTAGGAATCAAATAAAACGTGAGATGTAGCAAACAAGTGGTGATCCAAGTCTATCCTCAAAAAGAAGGTTACGAAAGGAGGATTCGTAACCTATGGAGACAATAAAGGTAAAACAATTGGAGAGGACAATCGGAAATCCAAGTACACTATACATTTCCAGCATATTCTTGGTAAGCTACTTATCCTGCGATTTGTTTGATATTTCACATTTTTTTGGTTTTGATGTGAATCTATGACATAGAAGAAAATAGCATACACGATGAGTACGATACACTAAAAATACATGATTTCTGTTGATATGCTATAAAATGCTATTTCTTTCCATTCTTACTAATGCTTTTGATGAGATTAACAAAATAAATGGGGAGAGGAAAGCATGATTTAAAGCGGAGAGATGCATGATTTAAGGAGGAGAGAGAGAGATAAATTTAAGGGAGAGCGCGATAGCACAATATTATGAAATTCAAAATTTTAAATTTATGCATATTTGTACAGGAGCAATCACATTTAAATCATGGATAAATGTTATTTTGCAAATCATCAAAAGGGAGAAATTGTTGAGAAATTGGGGTTTGGGTGATTTGAAAATGCATGATTTAAAGGTTACGTGTTTATGAAATGCATGAATTAAATGTTACTTGACATATGCACGTGATAAAAATGCTTTACATGTTTCTATATAATGTTGTCGTACTAACGTGCCATGAAGCGTCAAATCTTACATCATATGACAAACATTTGTTGTCTTTATACTATTTTCAGGTGCCATGATTAATGAACTAAACTAGTTCATTATATGAAGTGCTTAAGGAGATGAACTTACTAGTTCATTAAATGAAGTACTCAAGGAGATATATTTGGAAACAACTACTTGTCAACAAATTTGGAATAGAAAGGTTTCTTTCCACATATACACACGGCATATATATACATACATATAATATATATATATACTTATTTTTTATAACGATGAATTATACGTTTCTATTCTGACGTTCCACTGACGCGTCATGTATATTATAAACGTATGTCGACGTCATATCACTATATACACCACATATTTATGAGTATATACAGGACTTATATCATATATTACAAGTCATATTGCCATCAAAATTATAACAACATGTCACGAAGTCATAAACCGAAAATTGTCATATCGGATGACTGCCGAACCATCACCGACATGTCATGTACTTACCATATAAACCTGGCCAGACTATATAAACTAAAAATAATCAAAAAACTCGTGCTCCACATGTCAAATTAAGATCCAAAGTCATACCATGTTTACACACATCAATCATCCATATATTAGCCTTGAATTCTGAAGAATTCAAACTCAAATTTTGTTTAGGCACATGGCGTTTTTGTCTCAGCCACTGGCGATGAAAATACACTTTATTTTATGTATATTATGTGTGACATAATATATATTACATGTCTAAGAAGTTTGAGATTAATCGGAGAAAATCGCACAATCGATGAAACTCGAAAATTTGGTTTTCTACACCTCTACATATATAGGACAGTTTGTGTATGGATGTAACATGTATCTCGACACTTTTTACACATTCAAGACATATTAGAGTGTTCTAGAAAAATCAATTTAAGCCTGATTGCAATTTACCATGTATGTGAAGATTGTGCATCATTATGTGACAAATATTCAAAAGATAATTTCAGCACATGCAGCTGAGGTGTGACACGCCATTTCAGCCTTCTTGGATCCTAGGTGTAGCTTTTTTGGCACTTGAATTGGTGGAGGATAAGCCACACATGATTGGTGACATTGAACAGGGCAAGACACCCAAGGAAACATTTCAAAATAAAACACATGCTGAAAATTATTCAACACATGTATGCTGGCTGATTTTTACGTTGATCTTGCACCTATTTTCTTCCAAAATTGTGGGGGTATCATATCATGATTAATTGGTAATTAACATACTTGTATTTGATCATGTGTTTCAGATTTTGTGATTGAACTTCAAATGATTTTATGAGTGTCAAGGTGGATAAGCAATGACCTGTCAAGAAATTATAACTAGGCAAAGACAAGTCATTCGTCCAATCGTATTGCGGCAAGTAAGCAAGGGTGTGTCACCATTTATTCAAAGAAATCTTCCAAGGGTATTCAAGACAATTTTCAAGGAAGACTACAACCCTAGGGGCCGGCCATTCAACTATAAAAAGGAGGAAGATGATTCAAGCAAGGCTAACCCAAAAGTTCACATTCTTTCAAGATCAAGCAAGACTATTCTCTTCTTCTCTTATTCTTTTCTCTTGCTCTTAGCCTCAAGCCTATCATTCTTATATTCTGTATTCTATATAGGCTTTGTTCATACCACTCACATACGTTGACTTCTTGTACAAGGTTGATCAGGGTGTGATCAAACCTCATTTGTTCGGTGGTGGTATTCGTGTTGCTGTGTTTGTTTGTTTGATTGTAAAAGGATGAAGTTGGTGTTTAACTCCAGTCACCCTTATGTCAAGGCGTTATTTGTGATTATTGAATACCGAGGAAGGTGTCCTCGAAGAGTGGAGTAGGTTGATTTAATCGAATGAGTATAAAAATCTTGGTGTTATTTACTTTCAGCACTTTTACTTTCAGTTTTCAATTCTCGACATCGGTTTTATACTCACGGAAAAATAGCAAACGTTTTCCAAAAACTACAAAATCCTGCAAAAAGATAGCCACACGTCTTAAGTTTCATTTGAGACAAGTTTCATTACATTTGGATAAGTATAAGCCCGTCAAACGTTCATAGTTGTAAGACTAGTGCAATCTGATTCTCAGATTTGCAAATGTTAAGAACATCAACATGGTTGATATACTTACCAAGAGAATTTTAAAAACCTGTTTTAACCCATTAAATTAAACATCTTAGTGGTCATACCATAAAAGTTTCTGGTCATTTATAGTTGTAAATTAATAGGAATACATTTTTTATTTCGGAGCATAGTTTCTAGCAGATTAACACAATTTGTGCAAAAAAGGTTTTTCAAGGGGTTGCACTTAAATTTTTAATCTGAAATTTTTGTGAGATATTAACAGCATCTGGGAGCACGTTGTCACCAAGTTTTATGATTTTTGGAGGTCTGCAACCTTGTTGTATCCAACGAAGATCGTATTGTATTTGAGACTCGTATGGAGTGGGTTAACGAAATATTGGATATTCCAAATGCATTTTATTAAGCTTTATTAGCTCTTCCTTAATTACATTTATTTAAAGTGAATACTATAAGAAATAGTATACTACTCCAAGTATGTATTACGAAGCATGTAAAATGACAATTTTACCCTCCCAAAATTTTTAGAATTTTCGGCCACAAGGGTCTTGGAGACTCTAGGGTATTTTAAATTCTTAAAAGCTAACTAACTTTTAATAGCCTCTTAAAGTAAGCCTAAAAAAACTTACACATGGAATTGAATGGTCTACTAATTGTGTTTCAAGAATTTAAGGAAAAATTCTCTCATTCTTCCCCCTTCAACCACCGAATAAAGGCATGAAAAAGGCATCCATGAGATCTTTTTTTCGAATGCCTCAACTAATCCCCTTATTGCTTATTTAAAAAGGGCCTCACACATAAAGTGGAGTAGGGTATTATTCTAAGATTGAAGATCTTCCTTTCCACCTTGAGGCCGTTGGATGCCAAACCATGGGGGATTATGGGATCACCTTTACCATTAACATCTCAACTAACTATCAACTTTTTATTTACTACTTTCCAAAAGCAAATTAAAGGATAAGGAAGCCTAAAACAAACCCCCACCGCCGGATACCCCCATAGTTAAGCCATGGTAACTCTCTTTCACAACCATAGTTACTTTTCTAAATCATCCTAAAAAGTAACTCAAGGAGTAAATGGGGGTAAAGCAACTAAGGAGTAAATGAGCCTACCTCACCCCAACCGCCGGCTACCCCACTAAGGTTAACCCATGAAGACTTCATCAACCACCTTGGTTACTTTTCTTAACCCCACCTCAAGAAGTAACTCATGGTTAGGCATTAAGTGATCTTCATTATGGTGTCCATGCAAATGAAAGGTTTTCCCTCCTCCTTCTTTAAGAAACCGCCGGCCACCCTCTTGGATGACAAGAAAGCACTTTTAAGAATATCATAGAAGCTCCTCTCTTACAATACCCTCAAGAGTTATCCTAAACAGTTCACTAAGGAATCATTGAACACTTAAGCAATTCTTCCATCATCATCATTTCATATGGCTATTAGGAACTAGGAGCTCAAGGCTATTCTCATCTTCAAGCTTCAAGGTTCATCTAGGTAAGTTGCATGCCAAGCTTCCAAAATAAATTTCATATTTTAAAGGATGAAACTCACATTGATATCCTTTTTCCTTGCTAAAACCGTGACATCCCCATGGTCACTAGGTGAGAATTCTTCAACTTCCTAAGTGGTGCTAACTTCTTGGTGGTTTGAATCCATTTCAAACTCCATTCAAGCCTCATTTTGGTAAGCTAATCTAACCTCAATCTAGCTCTATTCTTCATTTAAAATGATAACTAATGTTCTTCCTTTTTCTCCCCCAAACCGAATGCTATATGGAGTAGTGGAGGAAACTTCAATCCATTTCATCCAAGGTTCAAGCTAGAGGAAGGTTTCTAACTTAAAGAGGCAAGTATACTCTAGACAATATTGGATTATTTGTGAAGTGTATGCTTGAATGACTAGCCATTTTTAAGATATGAATCTTAGTTGAAGATACTAAGTTTAAAGCATGAGAACTTAGTTGTTCCTTAAGGAAAGTGACTTGCATGTGTGAAATTCTTCCAAAGATGAGTTCTTTGCCTACATTAAATATGAATGTGTTGCATGTCTAAGGTAAACATGGTAAGATTCATCTTTCTCACCATGGAAGGGGACGGCTAGAAGGGGGTAGTAGGAATGAACATTGGTTCTTGTGAAGAACATATCTTGTGAGGCAAAAGATGTATGAAAGTTGTATGTTTGAATGATTTACTGCATGGGTGTATTGTGCTCACTTTAAAACAAAATATGAGTTCTTCCATGTGTAAGAAACGGGCTGTCTATGGAGATTATGTGATACATGAATTAGTTATGCCAAAGGTAGACTTTATTAAGTGCAAAATGTGCAAGAATGATGTGTGCTATGTGTAAGTTTCAAAACTGTCTTTGGGGTGGTTCATATGTAGCTTAATGAATGCTATGGAACCTGGAATTTTTATGTTAAAGGGTGTATTTAGTGGATAGTAAGTCATTTTAGAGGAATAAGGTTAGTTGATAGACACTTGACAAGAAAAGTGGCAAAAAGGAAAAACTACTGGAGCTGGACAGTTTTAAGTGGTGTGTTGTGTGACCTGAAAATGGACCTTAGGAACGTGAAAATGAGCTGATTTTTGGTAGGATGCTAGTGTTGTAAGTTTATTAAATCTATGAGTTGGAATTATGGTAAAAAGACTTGTGGTTTATTCGCAATAAAATGTTTAGTGACAACTGGTCACTCCAGAATCTGTATTTGACCAATTTTGGGAAAATACTTAAATGGCCCCTCGAAACCTATTGGATTGCTCTGGAATTTTTATGGTAATCACTTAAACGATATATGAACATGTCCATGTAAATAAATCAGCTTGGAACCATTGTTTTGAGGGCTAACAACCAAATTGAAGTTGTGCTACAAAACTGGAAAACAGGACATAATTACGGCATGAGTGGGGAGACCTTAGTCTTGCGGATTTGGACTTGTATGTTTGTTGGGCATATGAATATTATATTTTTGATGTGTTTACTATTTTTTCCAGGTGTTGGACCAAATCAAATAAGATTTTATGGCCTTGAAATTAAGGTAAAAAGTGGGTACTGCCCTGCTGGATTCAGTAGTACTCTTTTCAGTGACCTAATGATTTGAGGGTTTTATCTACTTTGAAACGTTTCGAAATTTTTATGGCATGTAGATAAGACTCCATTATGCATATGTATGGCATGAGATTATGAAAATAGGCCTGAATTATGATGTTTGAGGCTGCATGAACAAAACGTAAATTCTGGAGATTTTTCCAGCTTAAAGAACAAGGCCCTATGTGTATTATGTGATGCATTTAGTCATGAATTGCATATTGTCCGTCATGCACTGCATCATCCTCATTTACATGAGTTATGAAACTGATTTTATGTCAAAGAAATTCCGGAACGCTCTTTTAAAGAAAAGATTTTAGTTTTGAAAAGAACGACTCCCATTGGTACCATTGATTTCTGGCCAGCATAACCCGCTCCAGATCCGGGGTTAATTGATCTGATGATGATTATGACCGTACAGGCCCGGAGAGAATAGATCTGATTATGATGATTATGACTGTTCAGGCCCGGAGAGAATAGACCTGATAATGATGATTTATGACCGTACAGGTCCAGAGAGAATACACCTGATGACGATGATTGATTGTATGACCGTTTTCAGATCCGGACATAATAGATCTGAAGAGAATGGTATGACCGCCTCAGATCCGGATATAATATATCTAAATACTCACTTCTCTTGTTTTATTGACGATGATGTTTTTGAAAGAAAGAATGAAAGAACTTATCCTTATTTTTATCATGATGCATCACATGTGCATACTCATACATGCTGCATTTCATGGCTAGTCGAATGATTGATGCACTGTTACTTAGGCTTCGACATTATGATTTAATATCTCCTAAGTTACGATCTTAATGGGATTTCTTGTCTTATAAGTTATGATCTTATTTCCTTCCGGGTAATGGATTGAAGGTCAGGTATGTTCTGAATCCAAACTTTTTGGGGTTTGGTTCTTGTGTATACTTTCCATTTAATTCATGATTATTTATGGTATACTTGCTAGTGACTTTGTCACTCACCCCTTATTTTTCCTCCTAGAGCCTGCAGTAAACGGGGTTGACTGGATCAATGACGATTCTAGGGTTCCCTATCCATAGACGTGCGAGAGAAGGACAGCCTAAGGACTTTGTTATGATGGTTATGTTTGATGGACTTATGACGGAACTTTAAATTCGGATTCTCTTTATATTTTGTGGACATAGCTGGGAACGTTGTGATGGATTTTTGGCATGTTTTTATTTAAAATTTTTTATTCTGCCTCAATTTTTGCTTACCTGTTGACGTGTAAGAAGAAAAAATCGATACAATTCGTTATGGACTACGATATGTAGTGGATTGACGCCTGGTACTCTCCGTAGTGAAGTACGGGGGGCGCACCGTACGTGGGCAGGCTGGTGCGGGGCGCTACAGGTGGTATCAGAGCCGAGGCTCTAGATTCGGGCAGAATATAGAATTAATTTATGATTTTAGAAATCTAAGTTTGATCTTAGACCTAAGTCATGATCTAGAAGAGAGTTGACCTTAGACTAGGATGACTTAGACCGGAAATTAGGGCCTTAATCCAAGCACAAAATCCTAGTCGATGAAATTTTATATGTCATAGAATTTAATTCGTATCTTATCTTCTTGAATGTCCACTTAAATTTCTATTGGATTACGCATTAAATTCTGTCGCTTATCTGGATATTTCAACCTTGAATAAAACTCCAACGCTCCATAGTGCAGATGGCACGACCACGAGGCAAACCCGCTAGGGCCCGACCAGATGTGTAGGAGCCTATTCCTCCTCCACCTGCTCGGGTTCCTCAACCACCACCACGACAGGATCAGAATCCACCCCCGGCTCAAAATAATCCTCCACCCCAGGGGCCTTTGCCACAGATGATTCCGGACATTCATGTTTTCAGACTTTTTGTCAGACTGTGACCCAGGTCGGTCGAGTGATGTTGCAACAGAATGCCCCTCCCCAGCCTCATGAGTCTGTCAGGGATGCTCAGTATTATTTCAAGAAACTGAAAAGAGCTAATGTACCACCCTTTGAAGGAAAATCGGACCCAGATGTTGTTGAGAAATGGTTGGACGAGGGAGAAAACTGTTTCGAATTAATTCGTGCATCTGAAGAGGTGAAAACTCAAGCCGTTAGACCATTCTTGCTTGGGGAATCAAACCAGTGGTGGAAGGCCAATTTGCAATCTTTACCGAGACCGATACCGTGGGAGAGATATTTGCAGGGGTTTAACAAGTTTTACATACCTCCTTCTGTGAAGTTACAAAAGAGACACGAGTTCGAGTCGTTAAGGCAAGAACAGGGAATGACAGTTGCAGATTATGCCAACAAGTTTATAGCTTTGGGAAGGTTTCAGCCATCTACTATGAATGACGAGGAGACCAAGATGCTGAAGTTTAAGAGAGGATTGAATCCAAGGATCAGAACCTGGTTAGTTAATGCAAATCCAGTAAACTTTTGAGCACTGCTTGATGCTTGTTACAGAATCGAGAGAGACATCATTCGTCGAGATGAGATGGGACAAAAGAGAGGAAGGGAAGTGTCTGGAAGTGGAGGATCTCGCAAAGAAGCTAAACAGAATTTCAGAGGACCCAGACGACAAGGAAAGAATCGGAATCGTTTCCAGCACCGTTCACAGCAAAGGAATCGGACGAGGAATCAGGATCAGCAGAAGCCAGCTATTCCGGCTTGTCCTCACTGTCAGAAGCATCATGTGGGAGAGTGCTTTATTCAGGCAGGTAAGTGTTTTGGATGTGGCAAGATGGGCCACGTACTCAAGGATTGTCCAGATAAGGGGACCATTTGCTTCGGATGTGGGAAAGTTGGCCACATGATTAAAGACTGCCCAGAGAAAGGGACCTAACAGCAGCAACAACCAAGGAACCAGCGTCAGCGTGCAAACGCAAGAGTTCATGTTATGACTGATGCCGCTGTTGAGGAGGTTAATGACGTTGTGACGGGTATGTTTTAAAATTTATGCAATGTCTAAATTTTTGCAAGATATTGTTGCTTTGTTGTTGCTTAGTCAATCTTGCATAATTCAAGAGCTATCTTAGTATGTTCTGTGCCTGCAAATGTATTGTTTGATAGTGGTGCTAACCACTCATTTATCTCGAGGAAATTCGCAAAGAATATTGGCCATAACCCAGTCCATCTTGAGACACCATATAGAGTTCAAGCAGCTGGTGATTAGGTGCTTGTTCCCATCAATTATACAACGGTTGTGAAACTGAATTCGACGAGCAACGATTTATAGCAGATTTGATCCCAATAAACATGAGCGTCTTCGACATAATTCTTGGAATAGATTGGCTCTCCAAGAATTACGCACACATTGATTGCAGTGAAAGACGGGTTACTATTAAGGACCCAACACATAAGGAAGTAACTTTTCATGGAGGTTTGAAATTAAGGAAATTTCCCAAAAACATCTATGTGAATGCGATCCGTGCCAGTAAGGCGTTGAAGAAAGGACACGAAGGATTCCTAGTTTATGCGCTAAGCTTCGATCAAGCGCCACCTGACCTTTCTCAAGTTCCGGTAGTTTGAGAGTATCCTGATGTCTTTTTAGAGGAATTACCGGGCCTTCCCTCAGATCGAGAGATCTCATTTGTAATCAATCTAATTCTGGGAGCTGAGCCGATATCGAAGGCTCCTTATTGAATGGCGCATGCGGAGTTGAAAGAACTGAAGGAGCAGTTGTGTGAGCTGTTGGAGAAGAAACTCATCCGCCCAAGTGTCTCGCCTTGGGGTGCGCCCATGCTATTTGTGAAGAAAAAGGATGGAAGTATGCATCTGTGTATCGACTATCGAGAACTCAACAAGATCACAATAAAGAACAAGTACTCATTGCCTAGGATCGGCGATCTGTTCGATCAGCTTTGAGTAAGCAATTAAAAGTTTTTATTTCAATGATAATTCTGTTTTGAACACTGCCTAAAGATATCTTGATACAGAGAGCACGAATTTTCAGTAAGATTGATCTTCGTTCTAGATACTTCCAATTGAAGATCAAAGCCGAGGATATTCCGAAAACCGCATTCAGGACAAGTTATGGACATTATGAAGTTCTTGTGATGCCATTCGGATTGACCAACGCCCCCGCGGCATTCATGGACCTTATGAATCGAGTATTTCAAGAGCAACTGGACAAGTTTGTTGTAGTTTTCATCGATGATATCTTGATCTACTCACCGGATGAAGAGTCCCATGTAGCCCATTTAAGGATCTTCCTTGACATTTTACGGAGCAACCAATTGTATGCCAAATTTAGTAAATGCGAATTGTGGCTGCACAGCGTAGCATTTCTGGGAAATGTCATATCTGAAGATGGAAATCTGTAGATCCCAAAAAGATCGAAGCAATCACAGAATGGCCAAGGCCAACAAACGTTACGGAAATACGGAGTTTTCTTGGTCTCGTCGGCTATTATCGCAAGTTTGTTGAAGGGTTCTCTCGGATTGCTATGCCTCTCACCCGTTTGACCCAGAAAAAGACAAAGTTCGAATGGACATCAGACTGCGAAAGGAGCTTTACCGAGTTGAAGGAGAAGTTGACATCTGCTCCAGTTTTGGCACAACCTATTTCGGGTGAAAGTTTTGTAGTGTACAGTGATGCCTCGAAAAACGGACTTGGATGTGTGTTAATGCAGAAAGATCGAGTGATTGCGTATGCACCTCGACAACTGAAACCGTTCAAGCAGAATTATCCAGTACATGATCTTGAGCTTGCAGCTGTTGTCTTTGCCCTAAAGATATGGAGACATTATCTTTACGGAGAAAGGTGCGAAATCTTCATGGATCACAAAAGTCTTAAGTACCTTTTCACCCAGAAGGAATTAAATATGTGTCAACGCTGATGGCTAGAGTTGATGAAGGATTACGACCTCTCTATTCAGTATCATCCGGGGAAAACCAATAAATTGCCGACGCCTTGATTCGAAAGACAAGCCATCCGCGTCAACCACCTTTGCAGCGTGATATGGAAGAGTTTGATCTTGAGGTGGTTGATTTTATTGATAGTGTACTCGCTAAGTTGGTGTTGATTCCTTCATTGATTGACAAAATTAAAGAAGGTCAAGAAAGAGATGAAGCTTTGAAGAGAATTAAGGACAGGTTGAAAACGAAGCCTTCTGAGGATTTTGTGGTCAAAACAGATGACAGTTTGTGGTTCAGGGGTCGATTGTGTGTACCCGATGACGATGATATAAGGAATGAAGTCTTTCGGGAAGCTCATAATTCTCGTCTATCTATTCATCCTCGAGCCAACAAAATATACCAAGACTTAAAGCAGAGATTCTGGTGGCATGGCATGAAGAAACAAATTGCTGAATTCATGGAGAAATGCCTTGTGTGCCAGAAAGTGAAAGCAGAACATCAAAGACCCGCCGGATTATTGCAGTATCTTGAAGTCCCTGAACGGAAATGGGATCACATCACTATAGACTTTGTGACTGACCTGCCAAGGACAAAGAATGGACATGATGCTATTTGGGTTGTAGTTGATCGTTTGACGAAATCTGCTCATTTCATGACTATTACAATCAAAGCCTCTATGGAGAAGTTGGCTACTATGTATGTTGATCAGATTGTGTGCCTGCATGGAGTACCCCATGAGTATTGTTTGTGACCGTGACCCCCGCTTTACTTCTCGATTTTGGACAGCTTTCCAAAAAGCGATGAACACTGAGATACGGATGAGCTCAGCATTTCACCCTCAGACGGATGGTCAATCGGAGAGAACCATCCAAACACGGGAAGACATGTTACGAGCTTGCATACTTGATTTCGGAGGGAGTTGGGACAAGAGCCTCAAGCTAGTGGAGTTCTCCTATAATAATAGCTACCATCGATCCATTGGAATGGCTCCTTATGAAGCGCTATATGGGAAAAAGTGTCGCTCTCCACTTTATTGAGATGAAATTGAAGATAATATTTTTGCAGGACCTGATTTAGTGGAGCAGACCCGAGAAAAAGTGTTGATTGTTAAGAAAAGGTTGAAAGCAGTGTAGAGAAAAGGGGGTTTGAGTGATTTCAAAATAAGTGACTTAAATGCATGATATATACATAAACGTGCATGATATATACATGTATGCATGATACATTGCTATTACTTGCCTTATTTAGCTTATATATAATGTTGCCGGACTAACGAGCCATGAAGCGTTAAAGCTTACATAATATGGCAAACATTTGTTGTGTTTATACTATTTTCAGGTCCCACCATTAATGAACTAAACTAGTTCATTAAGTGAAGTACTTAGTTTATTAAACTAAGTAGTTCATTAAAGGAAGCCACATTTGGAAAAGGCACAAAGGCAACAAGGCTAAGGAAGGATAGTTTTCTCCTCCTCCCCTCATTAATATATATTTTAAAAAAAATTTTTATTGTTATTGAAAGCCCTCACTTGTGGCGGAGGAAAACCTTCTTACAAAGGAATACAAGAAGAAAGTAGCAGTGTATGATTATCAAACATCCAACTATATATGATATGCCGCATTAAAACCTTGCCAAAAAAACCACCCTTGTGGATAAAACCTTGGCGAAGGAAAAAGCATACATATTTATATAGATGGAATGCTGATAAACGCTACCGTGAACAAATATAAAAGCTACAATCCAAAATGAGTGGAATAGTCGAAATGTAAAAGAAGATGTTGCTGTGGTTCGCTGTAGATGAGTCATCGTTCCGGCAGGTAGAGCCGAGTCGCCCGTGGCAAAGCAGATCAAGCAGATATGGTGCATCCATGCGCATAAGAAAGGCGTGGATAAGTAAATGTGATGTAGATGATACATTGAGGAGATCCAGGCATAATGAAATGGAAACGTACCAAGTCTGCCGGTACACAATATGGCACCGACAGCTGTTATTGTGAAATGCCAATCCATTTGGAAGACCTGTAACCGTAAAGGACCACGTGCGTGCATGCAAAAATACCTCGTCCGGAGATACACATGAATAAGTTGGTCAGCAAACGATAAAAAGACATACCACACCGAAAGAACAATATTCCACTCCAGAAAGGAAATCATACCAAGCCTGCCTGCCCTAATGATTAGGCAGGCAGAGAAAGGGAGAATGCGCCAATCCATATGAAAGACCTGTAAAGTGCACAGCTTGTGTCTCGGCAAATTGGATGCAGTCAACCAGCGCGGGGTCAGCGTCTCCATCGGGTGCCACGCAAGCGAGGTAAAACATAATCAAGCGGAGGTTAGAGCAATCAGCCAACATTGAGAAAGAATGAAAGCTAACAAAAAATTAATCATACCAAGCCTGCCCGAGCCCGATAGGCACAGGCAGGAAAATACTGCTGATGCCAATCCATATGGAAGACGTAGATAGGTCAAGGCACGCGCAAATGCACTAAAGAAAGATCCAATGAGACGGAACTACGAACTAATGGTGGCAGAGAGTGAGAATGATAGATTTGAGTGCAGGGATTAAGCATAGCATTCTGCGCAAGATAATGGACTGCCATGTTTGCCTCTCTGTAGATGTGATGATAGTCCAAGCGATGTAGTCTAACCAAGGTGTGTAGTAATTGAAGATGATAGTTGCCGAACACCAGCTGAGGACGGAATAGCCGCGATACAAGCATCGCACAATCTGATTCGAGAATAATAGTGCGATATAAAGGCAGGAAAAACAATAGTCCAAACAACGCTGCCTGTATCTCTGCGTGAATAGGTGAACTTGGTGGTAATCTAAAGGACACTGCCCCTAGACATACACCAGCATGATCTCGCAAAATAGCGCCACCTGCACTATAATGGCGTCCAACTGTCGCATCAGTATTTAATTTAAATCGACCAGATGGAGGTAGCCTCTAGCGTACCAAAATTGGACGTGGACTCCGAAGCTGATGAACCCAAGCGAATGGGTGGTGCGAATCAGCCATCAATTTGGATCCCGAGATAGATTTGCACCACATTGAAATATCATACTGTATGGTAAACTTTAAGGATGTAAGCGAGAAAATGCGAGTCTCACCATAGACCAAGGATGCATAGGCGCGCCAGACCGAATAAACAATGATTGCTGGGGCGACAACACGCAATACGCCAAGGAATGAGGAAGAATGCGATCGATACCACCATGAGAGTAAATACTGACGTAAACTCAAGGATTTAGGAATGGGGCAGTGTAACTCGCTGGCAAAATAACTCCAGATCGACCGAATGCCCAAACAGTATATAAATATATGATCCAGCGTAGCAGACTCCTGTTTACAAAATGGGCATTGGGATGGACAGGCAACAGAAAACTTACAAGTATAATCTTCAAATGGTACCGCCGAATGAAAGATACGCCATAAGAATATCTGAGTGGTGGGCGAGTGATATTTAAACCAAATAAACCGTGAGGAGAGGAGTGATAAACCAGATATACGACATATGTCATATGCACTACTCAAAGAGAATTCCCCAGATGGCGTTGGAGTCCATGTAAGATGCGTCGTCTGTCTCGATGTGTGGGTCGAACATATAGGGTGAATCCTGCAGATAAGCTTCCACACCAGGGAGTCTGGTAGGCAGGGCAAATAATCACAGCGGCGACCATATTTAGCATGCATAAAAGTACTCCAAAGTGTTTGTTGTTTTTGATATGACCACCAAATACGACACTGATACGCTTTTTGTAGCACGTATAAGTTCCGAATGCCCAATCCACCCTCTTCCCGTGGTGTTATAATAGTTGCCCAAGATACCCAATGATGTCTACTACCCCAATAAAATGCCGCCATTTTACGATGTATGACATGAATTACTTACTTGGGCAGCCCTCCTGCTGCTAGAATGTGTAAAGGCAAAGAAGATAAAACCGAGCACAACAAAACTAGTCGGCCCGCAGCAGATAATAGCTTTGAGTGCCAACCATTCAGACGATCATCTATGTGCTGCAATAAGGAAATACAATAGCTGGATTTGTTGATGCCTTTATGCAGATAAGAACCAAGATACCTAAATGGTAGGCGTGTCGCTGTTCTGGCGTAATTGCAGCCGATGGAATGAAGCTACTTTTCTGGAAATTTATTTTTTGACCAGAGGCATTTTCATACTGTGCTAGGAAAGAATGAAAATGGCGAAGATTACGCTGCGTACCTCGTAAGAAAACCAACAGATCATCAGCATAAGCTAAGTGGGTAATAGTGAATGGAATTCTACCCAAACAAAAAGGTTGTATAACACCCGATGCTACTAGCGATTTTATCCCCCTGCTAAATCCTTCAGACGAAATAATAAAAAGCAATGGAGATAAAGGATCTCCTTGTTTAACTCCCCTGCCTGGTCGAAATGATGTGGTAGGCTATCCATTAAGTAGAACTGATAATGTGGTGGCATTCAAATGATTCAAAACAAGGCGAATAAAAAACTCTGAAAAACCAAAAGAACGAAGTAACCTCTCAAGGTATTCCCAGCTTACACGGTCAAAAGCCTTCATCATGTCTAACTTTAAGCATAGCTGTGAACCTCCCTTATCCAACATATGTATCATCTCCCTGGCCAGCAGAACTTGTGTAGAAATATCTGATCCTGGAAGAAAGCCAGTTTGCTTCGGGGAAATAAGCTGCGGGAGTAGAGTATTAAGTCTGGTAGTCAAGATCCTCGTGCAGACTTTACTCAAGAAATTGGTGAGACAGATAGGCCGAAAGTCACTGAACGTGTCCGAAGACGGTTTTTTTGGGATCAATGTAATAAGCGCACTTGCCATGACAGCAGGCTGAGGGATGCCAAGAAACAAATTCATGGACAACCTTAACCACATCAGAACAAATAACTGACCAACACGAACGGTAAAAGTTACCATGGAATCCATCAGGTCCTACAGCACTGTGAGGATCTAAATGCCACACTGATGTCTTGACTTCTTCTTCTGTAGGCACTTTTGTAAGCATCAAATTGTCCTCTGCTGTGACTATAGATGGGATGTTGCTAAGAATTGCCTCATAAGTGTGCGTGTGTTCCCGCTGGAGTAAAGAGGTGTAATAAGATACTGCCTCATCTTTAATTGATGCAATATCTGTGCACAATCGACCATCAGATGCACGGATCTGCTGTACTCGCAGCTGAGTACGCCGACCTTTCACTATGGAGTGGAAATAGCGGGTATTGGCATCACCATCTTGGAGCCATCGTACACGCGCCTTCTGCTTCCAGAAATGAAACTCGTATAATAGTGCTTGAAGATATTCTGCTTTTGCCTTATGATATATCTCACGATTTGACTCTAAAGAGTCAGCGTCCCAAGCGTGTTTCGCTTGCGTCATAACTGATTCAGCATGCTTAACTTTGGAGAAGATATTCCCAAATATTTCCTTATTCCATCGCTGTATATCCTTCTTCAGACGGTGCAATTTCGAATAGAAGCCATACATACCTCCTGTGGTTGGATAGGATGTCCAAGCAGTTCTCATATAAGTGTGGAAGTCTGGATGATGCAACCACAAATCTAAAAATTGAAAGGATCTGCGGCCTTCCGAGTTACCCAGTCGACATAAGAATAGTAATGGTGTATGATCCGAAGTAGCTCGAGGTAGATGGGATAACTGAGTGTCGTCAAACACTTCCTGAAAAGAGGAGTTGAAGAATATCCAGTCAAGCCGGCGCCGTACCCGACCTAGGCCCCTACCATCTGTCCATGTATATCGCGGCCCATGAAACTGTGGAGACATTAGTGAACACAATTCAATGCAATCGTTAAAATCCTGCAGGGATGTGAGAGACGGTTGAGAACGTCCTGCATGATCCTCCAGAGATCTGAAAGTATTAAAGTCACCCCCAATAACCCATGGCAAGTCGTTGGAGTCCGAAAAGGCAGACAGGGAATGCCATAGGGAGCGACGAAGAGAGACTGTATGATTGCCATAGACCACCGATAATACAAAGTGCTGCTGTAGCTGCCGAAATAAAAAAGTAAAATGAACAACCTGTTGCTGATCCTGCGAGCGAACCAAATGGAAATCTACGTCACGCCAAAATACCCAAATACGTTCTGACTGAGAAAAGAAATGATTCGAAAAACCAATATCCATAGCAAAGCGATCAATATGAGATGGGGTGTGATTTGGCTCAATAACTGCTAAAATGTTTAGATGATGCTCATGAATTAAGTTATGCAATCTAGGCAGAGAGGCACGCATGCCTCGTATATTCCAGAATAATATATTCATTGAGACAGAGTAGTATCACTTCCCTGGATGGCATGCGACGCACTATGAGTGAGGATTGTGGAGGGTGGTAAAGGTGGGAGATCTTTTCTGGAGCGACGCTTTCTACGAGGAACAACAGGAATGAACTCTGCATTATCCAAATCCTGTAGACGAGATAATAAAATCTCGTCGTCCGGCGATGCAGGAATCATCTCCATCCGCCTAACCACTTCGTCAGCAACTATAGTGATCTCCGGTGGCTGCTCTTGTTCTGGCAAATCATTGTCCGAAGTGTGACCAATATCAATAGTGTCAGTAGGCTGAGGCGCTGTTTGGTCCTCAGCAAGAGGCAGATCCTCTCCCATCTGCGACTGTGGGACGATAACTGAAGGTTGAGATGTCGGGTGATCTGTCGACTAAGTCTGAGGCTTGTCAGTAGTGTTATGCGGAGGTGCAGTAGGCGCGATCGTGCTGCCTTCCTTCCGTTTAACCGGAGTCCAACGCTGTGCCCTTGGACGTGGTGGCGGCGGCGGCGGTGGAGGCGGGATAGGGGCCTTGGCTGTAGGACGACAGTCTGTAGCTGCATGGCCAAGCCTTCTGCATGAGGTGCAAAACTGCGGCAAATCCTCATAAACAACAGATTGCAAAAGCATCCTATTTTTTGCCTGCACATAAATCTTCTGTGGTAATTCTTGAGATATATCAACTTCCACGCATACTCTTGCAACAGACGGCCGTAGTCCATCTGCCGTCGCAACATCAAGCTTGATCGGTGTACCTATAGTACGAACAATTTCGAAAAGCGAGTCTTGATGATGTAGATGAATAGGTAATCCGGGAAAGGCAATCCAAACTGGGACTATTGGAACGTCTGTAGCAGGATCAAAATCAATAGTCCATTTTGTAACACGCATATGACAGCCCGATATTAGGCAAGAGCGGCGATAAAAGCAGCGTAAATAATCTGATTCATTCCGAAAATTCAACAATATATGCGCTTGATCTATTAGAGTGATGCGCAACGCATGATGAAATCCAATCTTTTCAAATATCTCACGGATGACCTTTAATGGAGGTCGGCCATTCCAGAACGTGCCCACCAACGAAAGCTTGAATGGAGCAGCAAGAGCATCAATCTCGGAATCAAGAAATGAAATCATTGGGATGCCCTTGTAACGTGAGTCTGTTTTCGGCGATATCGAAATACGCTGTGAAGAGGCTGCGCCGGAAACCACCACAGCGAAAGACGGCTGCAGCGTCGAAACCATTGTAGGTAACGTGAAGATCAGGTCTTGGAAATGAAAATAATCAACAAAATGGCTAAACGTTGCAGTGAAGAGGAAAACGGCGGCGGCAGAGCCGCAGGGCCGGCGGCGGCGCGATCACTATTCCGATACGTGGATTGATCACTGTTTACGTACGTACGTTAACGTCACACCACTATACTTAACTCATATCTATGAGTATATTCAGGTCTTATGTCATATGATATAAGTCATGGTGATGACAAATTAAATACGACACGATAAAAGGTTCTAAACCGAAAATTGTCGTATCGGACGAATGCCGAAACTTCGCCAACGTGTCACGTACTTTCCATAAATAGATGGCCAGCCCATATACTTCAAAATTTCATAAAAATTTCGTGCACATGACTATATATTCAGCCAAAAATACTTTCCATGTTGGCACACACAAATCACCCTACGTTAAGGCCAAAATGTGAAGATTCCAATTTTAATTTTGACACATGATAAATGGCGCCACTTTAGACCAGCCAAGTGCTGAGATTTAAAGTATATATTATATATATTATGTGTAACATAATATATATAACATGTGCAAGAAGTTGGAATTTAATTAGAGAAAAATCGGGTAATCGATAAATATCGAAAATTCGGTTTTCTACGCACACATTTATAGGAAACTCACTCATTTCATGGTTTTCCAAAAAGCAAGCAACCGTTGCTTTGTCTACTACTGAGGCTGAGTACATGGCACTTAGCCTTTGTTGCACACAGTTGTTGTGGATAAAACAACAACTCTCGGACTTTGGAATTACCGTAAATAGAATTCCTATATATTGTGATAGTATGAGTGCCATTAATTTATCTAAGAACCCCGTGTTACATTCTAAGGCTAAGCATATAGAAGTACGCTATCACTTTCTTCGTGATCACGTAAACAATTGTGATATCGTCTTAGATCACGTATGCACAGAAGCACAAGTAGTGGATATCTTTACAAAAGCCTTAAATCAAGCCACGTATGAATCTCTTCACTCCAAATTAGGCATGATTCCCGTTGATATGATTTGATTTGACGTGATTTGATTTTCTTTCCTTATTTACAAGAATCTTTTGATTTACTTTCCAAAATAAAGGGGGAGAGAAAGCATGATTTAAGGGGGAGAGAGACATTAATTGATACTGATTGCACAAATCAAGGGAGAGCCGGATTTGAAATTTGAAATTCAAATTTCAAATTTGTGCATGTTTGAAGGGAGGGGGAGAGAGACACTAATTGATACTGATTGCACAAATCAAGGGGGAGCCGGATTTGAAATTTGAAATTCAAATTTCAAATTTGTGCATGTTTGAAGGGGGAGCGATAGCATTTAAATCATGTGCATAAGTTATTTTTGGAAATCATCAAAAGGGGGAGATTGTAGAGAAAAGGGGGTTTGAGTGATTTCAAAATAAGTGACTTGAATGCATGCTATATACATAAACGTGCATGATATATACATGTATGCATGATACATTGCTATTACTTGCCTTATTTAGCTTATATATAATGTTGCCGGACTAACGAGCCATGAAGCGTTAAAGCTTACATCATATGGAAAACATTTGTTGTGCTTATACTATTTTCAGGTGCCACCATTAATGAACTAAACTAGTTCATTAAGTGAAGTACTTAGTTTATTAAACTAAGTAGTTCATTAAAGGAAGCCAATTTGGAAAAGGCACAAAGGCAACAAGGCTAAGGAAGGATAGTTTTCTCCTCCTCCCCTCATTAATATATATACACGCATATACATATATAAGTGCATATATTTTCAGATTTTTTGAAAAAGGCACATACACATGTATTCCAACGTACTACCGACACGTTATATATATTTTTTACGTACGTATGTTAACGTCACACCACTATATTTAACTCATATCTATGAGTATATTCAGGTCTTATATCATATGATATAAGTCATTGTGATGAAAAATTAAATACGACACGATAAAAGGTTCTAAACCGAAAATTATCGTATCGGGCGAATACCGAAACTTCGCCAACGTGTCACGTACTTGCCATAAATAGATGGCCAGCCCATATACTTCAAAATTTCATAAAAATTTCGTGCACATGACTGTATATTCAGCCAAAAATACTTTCTATGTTAGCACACACAAATCACCCCACATTAAGGCCAAACTGTGAAGATTCCAATTTTAATTTTGACATATGATAAATGGCGCCACTTTAGACCATCTAAGTGCTGAGATTTAAAGTATATATTATATATATTATGTGTAACATAATATATATAACATGTGCAAGAAGTTGGAATTTAATTAGAGAAAAATTGGGTAATCGATAAATATCGAAAATTCGGTTTTCTACGCACACAACACATGGAACATTTTTGATACATCATATGACACGTATCTAGACACTTTTTACATATGTTATACATCTTAAAGTGTTCTAGAAAATTAAATTAAGGGCTGATTGGAATATAACATGTGTGTATTATTAAATGTGCACTATTTTACAAAGTTAGCAAAAATAATTTTCAGCATATGTATATACATCATACACGCACATTGCAGCTGAGATGGAGCTTATTTGGAGCCTTGTTGGCATATTGATTGGTCAAGAATCAATCATACAATGTTGGTGAATTAAAGAAAGAAGCTACAAATAGTAAGATTTCAAACTTTGTCTCACTTATAACACATGCTGAAAATTTCAGCATGCTAAGCTTGGTTGGCCGATTTTTTCATATTAATGTGATATACTTTATCATCTTACATTGTGTGATTGATTGGAAGAAGAAATGGAAGTAATCTGAATATTATTTAAATTCAATAAAGTGTGATATTTTACATATCACACATGCTGAAATTTTTCAGCATGTGTGAGACATGTCTTGGCCAAATTCTTGAGCATAAATGTGTCCAAATTCATTTCCAATGTGATAAGGATATTTACCATCAATTGGTAATTTATTTTAAAAAGAAAAATCAAAGAAAAATGGTAATATTTTGAACTTTATCTCCATGTATCACATGCTGAAAATTTAGCATGGTATATACTCTTAAACGGCCGATTTTTGTGTCTTAGTAAGGAAGGAATTATGTCTTGCAATTTATGTGACAATCTTGTGCATTATGGAAATAATTTTATGATTGATATTGACACATGTTTGAGTGATATATTCAGATTTTCCAAGTCATCAAATGATGACACCATCCAACCAATCATGAAGTGCCAAGTAAGCAAAGCTTAAATGATCATCCAATAAGAAGATGCCAAGTAAGCAAGACCATGTCACAATGATGTCTTACATTCTCCCAAGGACTTAGAAGATAATTTTCAAGAGGGGGAGGACCTATAGTGGACGGCTGCAACAACATTAAAAGGAAAGAAGATGAGCAAAAACATGACAAGAACAAGCATTGCAAAACAAGTGATCAAAAACGCCTAAGCCTCTTCTTCTACACTCTCTTTCTTTCTTTCTTCTTATAAGCCTATTGTATTCATATTTTCAATCTTGAATAGGCTTGATATAGACCACCACAAATTCCATATCTTTGTAAAAGATTGATCAAGGTGTGATCAATCTTCATTCTTGCGAGGTGGTGGTGTTCGTGCGAATTGTATTCATCGTACAAGATTTGTAAAGGGTTGGAGTTAGTGTGTAACTCTATCAACCCTGTGGTAAGGTGTGTTGCGTGTGTGATTAGTGTGAACAAGGAAGGTGTTCCTTGAAGACTGGAGTAGGTTGTTTATAACCGAACCAGTATAAAAATCTTGGTGCCATTTACTTTCAGCATTTACTTTCAGTTACTGCACAGTTTACTCCTTTTGTTCGCATTCGTAAAAATAGTAAACGACATTCAAAAATCACGAAAATTTTCAAAAATATACCCACACGTTCTAGGGTTAATTTAGCACAAGTTTCAACCCTTTTGGATAAGTATAAGTCGATCAAACATCAAAAGTTCTGATACTAGTGCAGTCTGATTTTCAGACTTGCAAAGGTTGAGACTTTGATTGTAGTTGACCTACTTCCCAAAAGAATTTTGCAAAACTGTTTCAACCCACTTAAATATAGTATATAAGGAGTTAGTGGTTAAATTTTCAGAGCATTTGGACATACACACAAATAGGAATAAATTTTTCAAAACCATCTACCGTTTCTGGCAGTAGGTTATTTATAACCGAACCAGTATAAAAATCTTGGTGCCATTTACTTTCAGCATTTACTTTCAGTTACTGCACAGTTTACTCCTTTTGTTCGCATTCGTAAAAATAGTAAACGACATTCAAAAATCACGAAAATTTCCAAAAATATACCCACACGTTCTAGGGTTAATTTGGCACAAGTTTCAACCCTTTTGGATAAGTATAAGTCGATCAAACATCAAAAGTTCTGATACTAGTGCAGTCTGATTTTCAGACTTGCAAAGGTTGAGACTTTGATTGTAGTTGACCTACTTCCCAAAAGAATTTGCAAAAATGTTTCAACCCACTTAAATATAGTATATAAGGAGTTAGTGGTTAAATTTTCAGAGCATTTGGACATACACACAAATAGGAATAAATTTTTCAAAACCATCTACCGTTTCTGGCAGATTCGCGCAATCTGATTAACAACGGTTTTTGAAGGGGTTAAAGGTTGAATTTTAATTTGAAATTTTTAGGGGACCCTCATAACATCTGAGGCTAAGTTCTCTTAAAATTTCAGAATTTTTGGAGACCTATAACCTGGTTTTAAAAACGTTTTAAAATTGGTCCTGAAAACAGAATCTGTTTTCAGAAGTTGAGTTGTTTAGGTTTAAACAAATTTTAAAAACCACACTTTCCGCACCACCTATTCAACCCCCCCTTCTAGTGGTGCCTTGCAGATCCTACAAGCGGCCCAAGATAGAAGCAAAGTTTGGGCTGATGAGAAACAGCGACCAGTGGAGTTTCAGGCAGGAGAAAAAGTGTTCTTAAAAGTGTCGTCATCAAAGGGAGTGAAAAGATTTGGCATAAAAGGCAAACTAAGTCCAAGATTTATCGGACCTTATGAGATTCTTGAAAGGATTGGAGAAGTCGTTTACCGTCTAGCACTACCGCCATCACTGTCTCAGTTGTACGATGTGTTTCACGTATCCCAGCTTCGCCGGTACGTGCATGAACCCAGTCATATCATTGAGGAGCAGCCCTTGAAAGTTGAATACGACGTGACATACGAAGAAGAGCCGGAGAGGATTGTTGACCACAAAGAAAAGGCACTAAGGAAACGATCAATTCCTATGGTTAAGGTGCAATGGAAGCACCACTCGATTGATGAAGCCACTTGAGAGACGGACGAAAACGTGAAAAGCTTATGCCCGCACCTTTTTGATTAGTGCTCTTAAGTTTCAAGGACGAAACTTGTAATAAAGGAGGGAGGATGTTGTACCCAACGAAGATCGTACTGTATTTGAGACTCGTATGAAGTGGGTTAATGAAATATTGGATATTCCAAATGCATTTTATTAAGCTTTATTAGCTCTTCCTTAATTACATTTCTTTAAAGTGAATACTATAAGAAATAGTATACTACTCCAAGTATGTATTATGAAGCATGCGAAATGACAATTTTACCCTCCCAAGATTTTTAGAATTTTCGGCCACAAGGGTCTTGGAAACTCTAGGGTATTTTAAATTCTTAAAAGCTAACTAACTTTTAGTAGCCTCTTAAAGTAAGCCTAAAAAAACTTACACATGGAATTGAATGGTCTACTAATTGTGTTTCAAGAATTTAAGGGAAAGTTTTCTCATTCTTCCCCCTTCAACCGCCGAATAAAGGCATGAAAAAGGCATCCATGAGATATTTTTTTTTAAAATGCCTCAACTAATCCCCTTATTGCTTATTTAAAAAGGGCCTCACACATAAAGTGGAGTAGGGTATTATTCTAAGATTGAAGATCTTCCTTTCCACCTTGAGGGCATTGGATGCCACACCATGGGGGATTATGGGAACACCTTTACCATTAAAATCTCAACTAACTATCAACTTTTTCATTTACTACATTCCAAAAGCAAATTAAAGGATAAGGAAGCCTAAAACAAACACCCACCGCCGGATACCCCCATAGTTAAGCCATGGTAACTCTCTTTCACAACCATAGTTACTTTTCTAATCCATCCTAAAAAGTAACTCAAGGAGTAAATGGGGGTAAAGCAACTAAGGATTAAATGAGCCCACCTCACCCCAACCGCTGGCTACCCTACTAAGGTTAACCCATGAAGACTTCATCAACCACCTTGGTTACTTTTCTTAACCCCACCTCAAGAAGTAACTCATGGTTAGGCATTAAGTGATCTTCATTATGGTGTCCATGCAAATGAAAGGTTTTCCCTCCTCCTTCTTTAAGGAACCTCCGGCCACCCTCTTAGATGACAAGAAAGCACTTTTAAGAATATCCTAGAAGCTCCTCTCTTACAATATCCTCAAGAGTTACCCGAAACAAGTCACTAAGGAATCATTGAACACTTAAGCAATTCTTCCATCATCATCATTTCATACGACTATTAGGAACTAGGAGACTCAAGGCTACTCTCATCTTCAAGCTTCAAGTTTCATCTAGGTAAGTTGCATGCCAAGCTTCCTAAATGAATTTCATATTTTAAAGGATGAAGCTCACATTGATATCCTTTTTCCTTGCTAAAACCGTGACATCCTCATGGTCACTAGGTGAGGATTCTTCAACTTCCTAAGTGGTGCTAACTTCTTGGTGGTTTGAATCCATTTCAAACTCCATTCAAGCCTCATTTTGGTAAGCTAATCTAGCCTCAATCTAGCTCTATTCTTCATTTAAAATGATAACTAATGTTCTTCCTTTTTCTCCCCCAAAACCAAATGCTATATGGAGTAGTGGAGGAAACTTCAATCCATTTCATCCAAGGTTCAAGCTAGAGGAAGGTTTCTAACTTAAAGAGGCAAGTATACTCTAGACAATCTTGACTTATTTGTGAAGTGTATGCTTCAATGACTAGCCATTTTTAAGATATGAATCTTAGTTGAAGATACTAAGTTTAAAGCATGAGAACTTAGTTGTTCCTTAAGGAAAGTGACTGGCATGTGTGAAATTCTTTCAAAGATGAGTTCTTTGCCTACATTAAATATGAATGTGTTGCATGTCTAAGGTAAAAATGGTAAGATTCATCTTTCTCACCATGGAAGGGGACGGCTAGAAGGGGGTATTATGAATGAACATTGATTCTTGTGAAGAACATATCTTGTGAGGCAAAAGATGTATGAAAGTTGTATGTTTGAATGATTTACTACATGGTTGTATTGTGCTCACTTTAAAACGAATTATGAGTTCTTCCATGTGTAAGAAACGGGCTGTCTATGGAGATTATGTGATACATGAATTAGTTATGCCAAAGGTAGACTTTATTAAGTGCAAAATGTGCAAGAATGATGTGAGCTATGTGTAAGTTTCAAAACTGTTTTTGGGTTGGTTCATATGTAGCTTAATGAATGTTATGGAACCTGGAATTTTTATGTTAAAGGGTGTATGTAGTGGCTAGTAATTCATTTTAGAGGAATAAGGTTAGTTGGTAAACACTTGACAAGAAAAGTGGCAAAAAAGAAGAACTACTGGAGCTGGACAGTTTTAAGTGGTGTGTTGTGTGACCTGAAAATGGACCTTAGGAACGTGAAAATGAGCTAATTTTTTGTAGGATGCTAGTCTTTTATGTTTATTAAATCTGTGAGTTGGAATTATGGTAAAAAGACTTGTGGTTTATTCGCAATAAAATTTTTAGTGACAATTGGTCACTCCAGAATCTGTATTCGACCAGTTTTGGGAAAATACTTAAATGGCCCCTCTAAACCTATTGGATTGCTCTGGAATTTTTATGGTAATCACTAAAACCATAGATGAACATGTCCATGTAAATAAATCAGCTTGAAACCATTGTTTTGAGAGCTAACAACCGAATTGAAGTTGTGCTACAAAACTGGAAAACTGGACATAATTATGGGATGAGTGGGGAGACCTTAGTCTTGCGGATTTGGACTTGTTTGTGTTGTTGGGCATGTGAATATTATATTTTTGATGTGTTTACTATGTTTTACAGGTGTTGAACCAAATTAAATAAGATTTTATGGCCTTGAAATTAAGGTAAATAGTAGGTACTGCCCTGCTGGATTCAGTAGTACTCTTTTCAGTGACCTAATGATTTGAGGGTTTTATCTACTTCGAAACGTTTTGAAATTTTTATGGCATGTAGATAAGGCTCCAATGTGTATATGTATGGCATGAGATTATGAAAATAGGCCTGAATTGTGATGTTTGAGGCCGCATGAACATAACGTAAATTCTGGAGAATTTTTCCAGCTTAAAGAATAAGGCCCTATGTGTATTATGTGATGCGTTTAGCCATGAATTGCATATTGTACGTCATGCATTGCATCATCCTCATTTACATGAGTTATGAAACTAATTTTATGTCAAAGAAATTCCTGAACGCTCTTTTAAAGAAAAGATTTCAGTTTTGAAAAGAACAACTCCTATTGGTACCATTGATTTCTGGCCAGCATAACCCGCTCCAGATCCAGGGTTAATTGATCTGATGATGATTATGATCGTACATGCTCGAAGAGAATAGACCTGATTATGATGATTATGGCCGTTCAGGCCCAGAGAGAATAGACCTGATTATGATGATTATAACCGTTCATGCCAAGAGAGAATAGACCTGATAATGATGATTTATGACCATACCGGTCCGGAGAGAATAGACCTGATGACGATGATTTATGACCGTGCAGGTCCGGAGAGAATAGACTTGATGACAATGATTGATTGTATGACTGTTTTCAGATCCGGACATAATAGATCTGAAAGGAATGGTATGACAGCCTCATATCCGGATATAATAGATCTGAATACTAACTTCTCTCGTTTTATTGACTATGATGTTTTTGAAAGAAAGAATGAAAGAACTTATCCTCATTTTTATCATGATGCATCACATGTGCATACTCATACATGTTGCATTTCATGGCTAGTCGAATGATTGATGCACTGTTACTTAGGCTTCGACGTTATGATTTAATATCTCCTAAGTTATTATCTTAATGGGATTTCTTGTCTTATAAGTTATGATCTTATTTCCTTTCGGGTAATAGATTGAAGGTCAGGTATGTTGTGAATCCAAACTTTTTGGGGTTTGGTTCTTGTGTATAATTTCCATTTAATTCATGATTGTTTATGGTATACTTGCTGGTGACTTTGTCACTCACCCCTTATTTTTCCTCACAGAGCCTGCAGGAAACGGGGTAGAGTGGATCAATGATGTGCCTAGGGTTCCCTATCCATAGACGTGCGAGAGAAGGACAGCTTAAGGACTTTGTTATGATGGTTATGTTTGATGGACTTATGACGGAACTTTAAATTCGGATTTCTCTTTATATTTTGTGGACATGGTTGGGAACGTTGTGACGGATATTCGACATGTTTTTATTTAAACGTTTTTATTCTGCCTCAATTTTTGCTTACCCGTGGATGTGTAAGCAGAAAAAGTCCATACAATTTTTTATGGACTACGATATGATGTGGATTGACGCTTGATACTCTCCGTAGTGTAGTACGGCGGGCGCACCGTACGCGGGCAGGCCGGTGCGGGGTGCTACAAACCTGGTCAAGTAGTTAATTCAGATCAGGACATGAAAACAGAAACTGTTTTCAGAAGTGAGTTATTTGGTCTAAAAAGTTTTAAAAATCAAATTTTTTGCACTCACTATTCAACCCCCCTTCTAGTGGTGCTATACAGGTCCTACAGTTTCTTCCCCTGCGTTAGACATTTTTCTCCATCTTGAAGAGATGAGATATTGGCCATTTGCTCAAATGAATAAATACGGAGGTTCAGGCTCTCCTTCTAGTACGAATTTGGATCTTCACCAAGGATCAAACATGATCCGAGTGATGACACCATTAGCACCTCGTGGAGACGTATCTGGCCGCCAGAGATAACGTTCCTAGAAAGTGTGTGGAATAAACGATGTTAGAGGCCCCAGAGCCACTGTTTCAAGAAAAACCTTTCGACGTTCAAATCTGTTACGGGTTTATGCATAATGGTCGATGGAAAATATAGGGCAGCGTAGCCTATTTGAGGTTTTGTTTTGCTGGATTTGTGATTGTTTCTATGGTGGTGATAGCTGTGAGCTTAGCCTTTCGGTTTTCTTTTCGATTGACCAATCCCTTTTCCATTGGGGCATTCCTTTCCTATAGGGTGATGACGTCCGGATGCCACTTTGGCTGACCATTTCTGTATCGTAGCCATGTGGCGCCACTATAGACTTTAAATATGTAAAAAATTCAAAGATGAGATAAAAACATTTCATTCACCTATTTTGCATGAAGTGAGGTTACATATATACAAGTGAGGGACGTGGTTGCCAACAACTATAAGCTCCTGGTGATGACACAAGCCTAACAGCTAGTTTCCAAAAATGGTTTCAACAGGTATTTGTCCTAATTAATCATCAATTTGATGATTTTCCTTGTATAATCACTGTACAATGATGATAATTTAATTAAACATGAATATATACAATGTACACGATGAAATTAACACAATAAAACATGTTCGACGCTTTCACCAAAGTGTTTGATAAAATTCCTCATTGACTTGATCACTCCATTGCAACTCTGTCATCTTCACACCCTTATACCTTTTTCTTCTTCTGCATATTAGTCCTTCATTCCAACATTCTCCCTCAAGCTAGGATTGTATATATTGATACAACCTAGCTTGCCAAGCAAAGTCTTAAATACTTGAACACGAACAGGCTCAGTTAAGATACCTATAGCCTGATTTTTTGATTGAATATGATGAAGCTTCAGAACTTTGTTCTCAATCTTTTTCCCCTAGAAAATGCTTATCAATCTCAATGTGCTTGAACTTGTCATGTTGAACTTGATTTTCTGTCATGTTGATGGTTGATGTATTATCATAATATACACTGACAGGTACTTTTACTTTAGCAGAGAGGTCAGCCATCACGCTGGTAATCCAGATTCCTTCACATACACTGAAAGATAGAGCCCTCAAATGTAGAGCTCTGCTCCCGAGCCCTAGCATCGGGAAAAGTGCAGCCCATGTATCTTGCTCAGGAGAATACAAGACGTCGAATCAACTTCTTAAATGTCAAAAGCGACGTAGAATTTTTTTCCGCGAAAACGTAAATTATAACTTAAATTAAACTCAATAACATCGTTACAATACTGAATGAAATTCTGGTAATAAAAATACTAAAGAAGACTGTGAAAATCCCCAAAAGGTAAATAAGAAGCAATCAGCTCCAGTGTCCCCTTATGTCCTAGATGCAGCTATCAACCAGCTCACTCAGCTATGTCCATCCCGTCCTCAACGAAGATATGCTCGTAGTCCTCATCCGGCTCACCTTGAAAAGTTGGGGTGAGTGACAAAAATCAGCTAGTAGATGCCCGTCTCAAACCAATACTAAACGTGCATACCGAAATGATATGACCACATAGCACATAAATAAATTATAACATGAGCATAAAATAAAATAAAGGTAGTAAGCAAAACACTCCACATAATAATGCGCAGCTACGTGATGCATGCCTTCATCCACGTGTCACACGCAACTAGGAATCATATCAGGCAATATGTCCCTAAACCTATATGCAATGCATGATCCCGGGATTGACTAGATGCATGTAGCTCGTACACTACAATCCATCCTGACCGATGCCCTGGCTCGTACACCACGATCCATCATAACCGAGTGCTCATGGCCTGTACACCACAATCCACTCCACTCGAGCGTCTAAGACCCGTACATCTCAACCCACTCCAAATGCAATGCACGTGCCATGAATGCAATAACAAAGTCGCCTGGGCCCACACCCCCATCCTCACCATCTCTGGCACTCAATATTTGGTTTTGTAAATTTTTCGATTAGTGGAAAGTTATTGTTTATCACTACCGGTATTTTTCCTTGGCTTGTATAAATTTTATAGAATTTTCTACTATTTTTCCTATTTTTCTCTTATTTAATTCCATTTATTACTAGTTATTTAATTAATTAAATTTACCAAAATTCAGAAATTAAGTGGAAATACTTTAATTTTTAACCTTTTGTATTTTCTGGAATTTATTTAGAATTTTTTGGTGTTTAATTATATTTTTTTGGAATTTAAAATCATTTAATTTACTATTTCTAAATATCCAAAAATTAATAAACTAATTTAATTAAATCTTCTTTTTTTATTTTCTAGCCGGGTCAACCCGACCCAATTTTTTTCTTGGCCCGGCCCGCAGCCTGGCCCGGTCCACCCCCGCCGCTGCCTTTTTATTATTTTTTTGAATAATGTTATTGGGTCGGCCTGCCTTCAGTCCAGCCTGCTGGCCATCCGGCCTGGCACGTTGGCCGGCCTGCCCCTTTCTTTCTTTTTTTAAATAATTTAAATGGTCCTGGTCCTGCAGCCCGCCCATCTGCCGGCTCGTCAAGGCTCGGCCAAGACCACGCGTAGAACTCTTTTTTTTAATTGCAGGTTTTCCCAGCGAAGGCGCGTGCTGTGCCATGCGCGCGCGTGAGGGCCACGCGCGTCCCTTCCACCAGCGTGTGAGGCACACGCGCGGCCTTCATGGCCCGTTTTTCGATGTCAACCCCCATTTTCTCCTATTTACAGTCTATAGGAACCTATTCTAAGGCCAAAACAAAAATTTTAAAGGCTTTATATGTGAACATTTCCGATCTTTTTGTTATGTTTCATCCTTATTCAATCCGTTGGCAACGAAAATCCATTCAACCCTCTTTACACACACAAACAAGGCTATAATCACATCAAAGTTGCATGCTTTTGACATTACTAACAAAAACATAACAAATTCAACAATCAAAATACAACACAACGACATATACCACTAAAGCATGCAAATTTTGTACTGAGATGAGGGGGGAGTAGGCAACCTAGCTCGATTATGTAATCTAGAACAATATGGTAGCCCTTCAAGAATTCTCTTAATCTCTTCTCTTTTTCTTCTTTTCCTCAATTTTCTTTTCCTTCTTCACACCTCTCTTTCTCTCTTGTCTCTCTCTTTTTCCTATTTTTTTGTGAGGGGAGGGGAAATTGGGATTTCGGCCGGCAGAAATTGAGGGGAGAAGGGAGTGGGGGAAAAATAAGGAAGAAGGGGGGAGAAAGATAAGGAAGTTAGAGATATTTGGGGGATTAATTAGTTGGGATTAAGATTAGTCTACCTAAATTAGAATTTCAAATCAATCAAAATTATCCCAACCCCCATCCCTATCTCACACTACACAGCACACAACCCCACTTTATTGTTATTTTATTGATTATTATTTTAATTGTTTTTTCTTTTATTACGTTTGTAACATCCTACCCACCTTACAAGAAGTTTCGTCCTCGAAACTTGACGTACCTTAATCGAAAAAGTAGGGATAGTGATCTCGCATCTGCTCCTCCAACTCACAGGTTGCTTCATTTTTCCTGTGGTTGGTCCACTGTACTTTGTCATAGGGAATGATTCGCCTTCGTAGCTCTTGATCCTTACGGTCTATGACAAGGATAGGGATCTCCTCATATGACGTATCTGGCCTAATCCTCAAGGACTGCGCATCTAGAACATGGCTCGAAGCCGGGACATACCTCCGCAACTGAGACACATGAAATACGTTGTGCACCTGAGCCAACGCCAAAGGTAGCGCCAACCTGTATGCCAACGTACCAACTCTTTTGAGCAGCTTGTACGGACCAATGTAACGAGGCCTCAACTTACCTTTAACCCCAAAGCGAGCCACACCATTCATGGGTGACACCTTAAGATACATTTTTTCTCCAACCTCAAACTCCAGAGGACGTCTCTTTGAATCAGCCCGACTCTTGCTTCTGTCCTGAGTAACCTTGAGCCTGTCTCGAATCATCTTTACCTTCTCTTTGGTTTTCTCGACCAGCTCGGGTCCAGTAATAACACGCTCATCGACCTCGGCCCAATGAACAGGGGACCTGCACTTACGTCCATAAAGCGCCTCAAAGGGTGCCATGCCGATGGCACTGTGGTGGCTGTTGTTGTAGGAGAACTCAATTAGTTTAATCATACTATCCCAGTTCCCCTTAAAGTCTAGGGCGCATGCTCGCAACATGTCCTATAAAGTTAGAATGGTCCTCTCAGATTGCCCATCTGTCTGCGGATAAAAAGTGGCGCTCAACCGTAGCTCCATACCCAACCTTCTCTAACATGCTGACCAAGAATCGGGAGGTGAATCTCAGATCACGGTCTGAAACGATATTGACAGGGCCACCATGGAGACTGATAATATCATCAATGTACAGCGTCACCAATCTCTTCAAGGTCACATCACTCGGCACAGGTAAAATGGGGGCAGTCTTTGTCAATCGATCAACGATCACCTAGATCATGTCGTTGCTGTTTCTTGTTTTAGGGAGTCCGACAACAAAATCCATTGTCACATGCTCCCACTTCCACACGGTATCTCCAACGACAACATCGAACCCTCGGGCCTCTGATGCTCTGCCTTGACCTGTTGACAAACGAGGCACCTTTCAATGAACTCAGCGATGTGTCTCTTTATACCACTCCATCAATAATGCTTCTTTAGGTCATTATACATCTTCTTAGCATCTTGATGAATCAACAACTTTGAATTATGTGCCTCCTTCAATAGCTCCTTCCTTAGGTCCTCAACATAGGCACACACAACCTTCCTTGTAGCAGATACTGCCATCATCATGTGTTTGGAAGCCCTCAATCAGACTGGTCAACAATCTCTCTCGGATCTCTCTAAGTGTCACATCCTCCTTCTGCGTCTTCTTAATCCGCTCAATCAGAGATAGTGTAATAACTAAGGCCACCAGAACATTAGCAGTGGAATCAATAATGTCAAGATCAAATTCTGCCATCTCCTTCTCCAATGGCAACTGTCTGGCGTGATTAGACTTTCTACTCAAGGCGTCTGCAACTCGGTTTGCCTTCCCCAGATGATAACTGATGGTTAGGTCATAATTGTTCAGTAGCTCAAGCCATCTCCTCTGACGCATATTCAACTCTTTCTGTGTGAATAAATACTTCAAGCTCTTATGATTAGTAAAGACTTCGCACTTTACACTGCATAGATAATGGCGCCAAATCTTTAGCGGAAACACCACCGCTACTAACTCTAGATCATGAGTCGGTTAACTTTGTTCATACTGCTTCAACTGTCTCGAAGCATATGCGATAACCCTCTCACCCTGCATTAACACGCACCCTGCAACAAGAATGTTAGGCTATAGTCTATATGTATGCAATGTTAAATTGAAATTCATATACATATACATAGCTCATTCTTTGAAGCGTCGCTGTAGATAACAAACCCTTCAGTGCCGGAGGGTTGTGCCAACACTGGTGCAATCTTCAACCTCCGGTTTAACTCCGTAAAGCTTTTTTCACACTCAGAGGTCCATACAAACTTAGTCTTTTTCTGAGTCAATCGACTCAGTGGTGCTGTAATCCTCGAAAACCCCTCCACAAACTTGCGGTAATATCCAGCAAGGACAAGAAAACTGCGTACCTCAATGACATTGGTTGGTTGGGGCCACTCTGTAATCACCTCTATCTTCTTCGGATCAACTGAAATGCCCTCCTCAGAAATCACGTGGCCCAAGAACGTCAAACTCTTCAACCAGAACTCGCACTTTCTGAATTTTGCCTACAGCTTCTTCTTCCTGAGAGCCCCCAAAACGTCCTGCAAGTTTTGGCGTGCGTTTCTTCATCAGGTCAATACACCAAAATGTCGTCAATGAAAACTACTACAAATCGATCCAACTGTTCTCTGAATATGATGTCATCAAATCCATAAAGGCCACAGGTGCATTCGACAGTCCAAAGGGCATTACAAGAAACTCATAGTGCCCATATCTCGTACAGAAAGCCGTCTTTGCTATATCTTCCACCTTAATCCTCAACTGATGGTAGCCTGAGCAGAGATCAATTTTTGAGAACACTCTGGCACCCTGCATGTAATTTCATTTAGCACCGGTTTGATGTACGCAATACACCAAATTCACAACGATTAAAGGGAAAACCTTACTTTCAACTGGTCAAATAGATCGTCGATCCTCGGTAGTGAGTATTTATTCTTTATTGTGATCTTATTAAGCTTGTGATAGTCGATGCATAGCCTCATACTACCGTCCTTCTTCTTCACAAATAATACTGGTGCTCCCCAGGGCGGGATACTAGGCCTGATGAACTTCCTGTCCAGCAACTTATGGAACTGCTCCTTAAGCTCTTTTAACTCTGCTGGTGCCATCTTGTATGGCGCCTTTGAGATCGGTTCGGCTCCAGGTATAAGATCGATATTGAACTCTACTTCCTTGCTCGGTGGTAAACCTGGTAGCTTATTAGGGAAGACGTCCTTAAAATCTCGTACTACTAGAATATCCTCAATCGATGGCGTCTCAGCACTGACATTTAGAGCATAAACAAGAAAACCCTCAGCTCATTTCTTCAATGCTCGAGAAGCCTGTTCTGCGGTAATATAAATCTTCCAGGACGACTTTTTCAACTTGATATCGCCTTGGGAAATAGTTTCTTGTTTATCCTGTGTCTGCTTGCTGACCTACCTCTGACGGCAGTCGATGGTAGCATGATATCTTGCCAAGAAATCCATGCGCAGGATAACGTCGAAGTCTTGCATCTTTATCGGGATTAGAGTTGCTGAGAACTTCAATTCATTAATTTCCAGCTGGCACTCCTTGTACTGATAATGAGATACTAGCACCTGATTGCCAGCAGCTTGAACACGATAAAGGATCTCAAGCCATTCTGGTAGAATACTCAAGTTCTTGACGAACTTCTGGCAACAAATGAGTGGCTAGCGCCACTATCAAATAGAACGTATGCTGGGACTTGGTTAATTAATGTGTCACCTAACAGGTTCATGGTTATACATACAACACAAATCATCAAAAAAAGGAAATATTTAATTGAAATTTTAAAATAGAAATCGGTTAAATTAAAAGTACATGTGACTACGTCCCCGACCTCCTGTAGCTCAGCGTCCGTCATGACATGCACACGAGCGTTGGTCTTCCTCTTTCCTCTTTGCTGTATCTGACTCTGTGGCGGTGGTGCTTGTGCCGGTGTATGACACTCTCTAGAGTAGTGTCCTTGTTTGCCATAGTTATAGCAAACCTACTGAGTCCTCCAACACTGACCTGTGTGCGAACGCCCACACTATGCACATACTGGGGGTGGCGGTCCAACTGCCTTGAGTGGTTGTGCCGCCGTCGCTGCATGACCCTCAATCGTCAATGGCCGAGGCACCAATCCCTGCCCATGCTGCTGTGGTCCGAAAGATTGCCTAGTCAGGTGGCAGCATGTAATCTTTAGCCATCTCTTGGATCGCCCAGAACGGAACTCTTCTCGCGGTCTCTTAGCCCTGTCAACTGCTACCACCCTCTCGAGGTCACCCTCGACCTCACGACACACCTCCAACAACTCCTCAAAAGTGGTAGGCCAGGCGCAGATGATCAATGACTGAATACGGGAGCTCAAGACAGTCTTGAACTTTAGCATCTTCGCCTTCTCGTTATCCATGATGGCGGGCATGTATCTCCCTAGTGCATGGAACCTCTCAGAATACTGGTCCACGTCATGGACCCTTGTGTTAGAAGCTGAAACTCCATCATCCTCCTCAGAATGGCACTCTTAGGAACGTAGTGCCTCTGGTACTCCTCCCTAAACTGGGTCCATGTCGACGGTGGAGTCAGTCTGCGTGCCACACCTTTCCACCATTGCTATGCATCGCCCTCCAAGAACGGAACGACCACATCTACCTTCTGGCCCTCCGGAACCTACAGAAACTCAACTGCTCCATCACATTTTTGAGCCATACCTCAGTCTCCTCTGGCCAGGTGGTACACCTGAACAAAGGTATCCGGAAGTTCTGCATCTTCCGGTAGAAAAATCGGAACCCCTAGGGGGTGGTGGTGGTGGCTGCTGCTACTGCAGCTCCTGCTGCTGCTGCAGGTGAGCCATCTGTAGCTGTTGCTGGGCCACTAATGTAGTCAAAGTGGCCAGCGTATCTGCAAGTACATGAGGGATGGTCCCCTGACCCTGTTGATTGTCACCATTATGCCCTCCATTTCCAGCTGGATCACGTCGTGGAGGCATTTTCTGTAATTCAAGTTCATGAAAAGAAATCACATTAGTCAATAGCGAGTTAACAGGGTTGGACACGGGGTAAAACGGTAATTAGACAGAGAACGCTCACCATCGGCACACACCTCCCATAACCCGATCATAATCTAAGTCTGAAATCATCTCTTAAGTTTACTTTGTTTTATTAGGGGTAAAATCGTCATTTTTACTTATGTTTAGTGATCTAGTTAATCCTACGTTTTCGAGGCAGATCTGAAGCCTGTGCTCTGATACCACCTGTAGCGCTCCGCTCCCGAGCCCTAGCATCGAAAACAGTGTACCCGCCATATCTCGCTCAGGAGAATACAAGGCGTCGAATCAATTTATTAAATGTCGAAAATGACGTAGAATATTTTTCCACAAAAACGTAAATTATAACTTAAATTAAACTCAATAACATCGTTACAATACTAAATGAAACTCTAGTAATAAAAGTACTAAAGAAGTCTGTGAAAATCATCAAAAGGTAAATAAGAAGCAATCAGCTGCAGTGTTCCCTCATGTCCTAGATGCAGCTATCAACCAGCTCATTCAGCTATGTCTGTCACGCCCTCAACAAAGATATGCTCGTAGTCCTCATCTGGCTCACCTGGAAAAGTAAGGGTGAGTGACAAAAATCACCCAGCAGATGTCCGCCTCAAACCAATACCAAACGTGCATACCGGAATGATATAACCACATAGCACATAAATAAGATATAACATGAGCATAAAATAAAATAAAGGCAGTAAGTAAAACACTCCACATAATAATACGCAACTACGTGATGCATGCCTTCATCCACGTGTCACACGCAACAAGAATCATGTCAGACAATATGTCCCTAGACCTATATGCAATGCACGATCCTGAGATTGACTGGATGCCTGTAGCCCGTACACTACAGTCCACCTTGATCGATGCCCGTGGCCCGTACACCACAATCCAATCCACTCGAGCGTCTGAGACCCGTACATCTCAACCCACTCCAAATGCAATGCCCGTGCCATGAATGCAACAATACAGTCGTCTGGGGTCCGTACGCCCATCCTCACCATCTCCAGCACTTAATATTTGGTTTTGTAAATTTTTCGATTAGTGAAAAATTATTGTTTATTACTACCAGTATTTTTCCTTGGCTTGTATAAATTTTCTAGAATTTTCTACTATTTTCTCTATTTTTCTCTTATTTAATTCCATTTATTACTATTTATTTTTATTTACTTAAATTTACCAAAATTCAGAAATTAAGTGGAAATAATTTAGTTTTTTTTCTATTTTTTTGAAATTTATTTAGAATTTTTTGGTATTTAATTATATTTTTCTGAAACTTAACATCATTTAATTTACTATTTCTACGTATCCAGAAATTAATAAATTAATTTAATTAAATATTTTTTCTTTTTATTTTCCAGCCGGGTCAACCCGGCCCAATCTTTTCCTGGCCTGGTCCAACCCCGCCGCTGTCTTATTATTATTATTATTATTATTATTATTATTATTATTATTATTATTATTATTATTATTATTATTATTATTATTATTATTATTATTCTTTTTTGAATAACGTTATTAGGCCAGCCTGCATTTGGTCTGGCCCGCTGGCCATCCGGTCTAGCCCGTTGGCCGGCCTGTTGGTTGGTTTCTTTTTTTTAAATAATTTAAATGGGTCTAGTCCTGCAGCCCGCCCTTCTGCCGGCTCGTCAAGGCTCGTCCTTGAGCACGTGCGGCTGGCAGGCCAGCCCAAAACTCTTTTTTTAATTGCAGGTTTTCTCAACGAAGGCGCGTGCTGTGCCACGCGTGTGCGTGAGGCACACGTGTGGCCTTCCTGGCCTATTTTTCGACGCCAACCACCATTGGCTCCTATTTCCAGTCTATAGGAACTTATTCTAAGGCCAAAACAAAATTTTAAAGGCTCTATATGTGTAAATTTCTGACCTTTTCATTCTATTTCATCCATATTCAATCCGTTGGCAACGAAAATTCATTCAACCCTCTTTACACACACAAACAAGGCTATAACCACATCAAAGTTGCATGCTTTTGACATTACTAACAAAAACATAACAAATTCAACAATCAAAATACAAAACAACGACATATACCACTAAAGCATGCAAATTTCGTACTGAGATGAGGGGGGAGTAGGAAACCTGTAGGATCTGCAAGGCACTACTAGAAGGGGGGTTGAATAGTGGGTACGGAAAATGTGGTTTCTAAAATTCTTTTAAACCAAAAACCCAAATTCTGAAAACAGTTTTTGTTTTCAGAACCAGTATTAAAACGTTTCGAAAACTAGGTTGCGGGTCTTCAAAAATTCTGAAATTTGGAGAGAGTTTAGCCTCAGATGTTCTGAGTATTTCCTAAAAATTTCAGATCAAAAATCAACTTCTAACCCCTTGAAAAATCGTTTGTGGTCAGATTGCGCAAATCTGCCAGAACCGGTAGTCTGTTTTGAAAAATTATTTCCAATTAAACCGTGACTCCAAATGCTCTGAAAATTTAATGACTAACCCCTTATTTGTTATATTTAAATGGTTTAAAACAGTTTTGAAAAATTCTTTTGGAAAGTTAGTCAAATACGATCAAAGTCTCAACCTTTGCAACCCTAAAAATCAGACTGCATTAGTCTCAGAACTTTGGATGTTTGAATGACTTATACTTGTCCAAAAGAGTTGAAACTTGCGCCAAACGAACCCTAAGACGTGTGGCTATGATTCTGGAAAGTTTTGTGATTTTTGAAATTCGTTTACTATTTTTACGAACGCGATCAAAAAGATAAACAGTGCTGAAACTGAAAGTAAGTGCTGAAAGTAAATGACACCAAGAATTTTATACTGGTTCGATTATAAACAACCTACTCCAGTCTTCGAGGACACCTTCCTCGGTTAGCACTAATCACACAACACAAAACAACACCTTACCACAGGGTTGATGGAGTTACACACCAACTCCAACTCTTTACAAACCTTGTATGTGAATACAATGAACACGAACACCACCACCTTGCAAGTCCAATATTGATCATACCTTGATCAATCTTTTACAATGATAAAGAATATGTGGTGGTCTATAAGAAGCCTATTCAAGTATATGAATATAAGTACAATAGGGTTTTTGAGAGAAGAAAGAAAGAAAGGTAGAAGGAAGAAGATCAAGAACGTTTTTTTTAGCACATCAATTTGCAAGACTTGTCTTTGTTTTGGTTTGCTCTTCTTCTCTCCCTTTTAATCACATTGGCCTCCCCCTATGGCATGTCTTCCTTCTTGAAAATTATCTTTTAATTCCTTGGAAGAGTGTATGCATCATTGTGACATGTCTTTGCTTACTTGGCATCTCCTCATTGGATGATCATTAAGCTCTTGCTTACTTGGCACTCATTGATATATTGGATGTTGTCATCACTTGATGACTAGATAAATCTGAGAATAACACTTAAAACATGTGTCAAAATAATCATAAAATAGTTATCATAATTCCCAAGATCATCACACAAAATTAGCTAGATAAATAACTCCAAAATGCCATGACAAAATCGACCATAAAGTCTCTAGCACATGCTGAAATTTCAGCATGTGTAACATTCACCTTTTATTCAAAATATTGCCAATTTTACATTGATTTAATCCAAGAATTCAATCACCATTTAGTGCAAGACATTCTTATCAGTTTTGGAATAAAACTTTATCATCAACAAGGCCTAGAAATCGGCCATATACATTCCCACTCATGCTGAAATTTTCAGCATGTGTGACATTCAAAAATATCACCATTTTAATTTCACAATTAATTCAAAATACTTCCATACTATCTCCCAATTATCCACATGATTCAAGACAACAAAATATATCTCATTAAAGAGATGAAAATCGGCCAGCCTTTAGCACACATGCTGAATTTTCAGCATGTGTCACAATTGTGACAAGATTTGAAATGTTACCTTTTGTAGCTCCTTTCTTTAAGTCACCAATATTGCATGCTTCATTCTTGACCAATCAAGATGCCAACAAAGCTCCACATATGCTCCAACTCAGCTGGAATAGGCGTGTGAAATAGATGTGTGCATGTGCTGAATTTTATTTTTGCAAACTTTGTAAAATAGTGCACATTTAATATATACACATGGTATATTCCAATCAGCCATTAATTGAATTTTCTAGAACACTTTGAGATGTATGAAATATGTAAAAAATGTCTAGATACATGTTATATGATATGCCAAAAATGTTCCATGTGTCGTGTATGTAGAAAACTGAATTTTCGACGTTTATCGATTACCCGATTTTTCTCTAATTAAATTCCAACTTTTTGCACATGTCATTTATATTATGTTACACATAATATATATAAATTAAACTTTGATATTCAGAACTTAGGCTGATCTTAAAGTGACGCCTAAACCATGTGACAAAATTGAAATTGGAATCTCCACAATTTGGCCTTAATGTGGGGTAATTTGTGTGTGCCAACATGGAATGATTTTATGGTTGTACATACCATGTGAGCCACAAAATTTGTGGCTATTTTTGAAGTGTAGGGGCTGGCCATCTATTTATGGCAAGTACGTGACACGTTGGCGAAGTTTCGGTATTCGCCCGATACGACAATTTTCAGTTTAGAACCTTTTAAAGTGTCGTATTAAATTTGTAATCACCATGACTTATATCATATGATATAAGACCTGAATATACTCATAAATATGAGTTAAGTATAGTGGTGTGACGTTAACGTACGTACGTAAAATATATAACGTGTCGGTAGTACGTCGGAATATATGTGTATGTGCCTTTTTCAAATAATCTGAATATATATATATGTATAGGTTGAAAATGGCGTGTAAGGGGGTGGAGAAACTTTCCTTTCTGCAACTTGTTGCCTTTGTGTTAAGTTGTAAAACGTTTTGATGATGAAAAGATGTTTTGTATAAGTTAAAATTATGTTTAATATTCGATGCAAGATAGGCAAAACATATTATATCCAAAGATGGTTGAGATTGGAAGTCACTGGTTGACATCGATCTCTCAAACAGGGGACATCGATCGATCGATGTACTTCAGCCCCTGACATCGATCGATCGATGTCTGTCTGAGAACATCGAACCCTCAACCACAAGGACATCGATCGATCGATGTCACTTCATACCCTGACTTCGATCGATCGATGTTGAACTGAAGACTTCGATCTCTAAACCAGGTGACATCGATCGATCGATGTCACTTCAGCCCTTGACATCGATCGATCGATGTCTGACTGAGTACTTCAGTCTCTAAACCTGGTGACATAGATCGATCGATGTGCTGCAGAATTCAAATTTTTTGAACGTTAGAATAAAATCCAAGGTTGATTTTCAAGGTTTTCTCTTTCCAATCTTCTTCAAACTTCTTGTGGACTTTAACCCAACTTGTTACATGCTTCCTTGACTATTGTAAGCTTGTCTAAGATTCTCTAGGGTGGCTATCCAAGATCAAATCACTCCATAGGGTGGCTAAAGACTATTTTGGCATTGTCTTGACATTTTTGAAGATGAAGACTTGGTGGAAGGCCTCAAAAACGTGGTGAACTTCATCTATAAATAGAGAAGGCTTGGATGAAGCAATTACACACTTTCAACATCATCTAGCTTCATTTTACATTGTTGTATATTTCTCTCATACTTGTAAATTTGTTTAAAGCTTGTCTAGCTTTCTTTGATCTTCATTGTTTGTATTTTGAGAGAAAGAGAGTCAAGCACAAGAGGAACCATAAATATTTGATCTCTAGCTTGTGCTTAGACCTGTGAGAAAGTGTGAACCTTACTATATATCTTCAACCCATTGTGAGAAGTTCTTGAGAGAACTTTTGTTGAAACTGTAAGGAAGCAAGAAGTTGTTCTTGCTAAGAGCTGTAGTTGTTGTAGTTGCACAAGTGTGTTGTGCAAAAAGTTGCTGTTGTTGTTGCTTACACTAAAGTGTTAGTGTAAGTGTTGCTGTGGTTGTTCTTATTGTTCATAATAAGAAGAGTAGTTGTTGAAAATCCACTTTGGAAACAAAGTGGTAGTGGAGTAGAATCATTTACGATTCGAACCACTCTATATCCGGTGTACTCTTTCATTGTCTCTCATCTCCAATTCTTGCTCTGATTTTGAATATCTTTCTGAGTTGAGAAAAGCAAGAAAATTCCGCAAAAGAGCCAAACACTCTATTCACCTCCCCCCCCTCTAGAGTGTATTTCGGACCTTACAATTGGTATCAGAGCCTAACCTTGATTGCTTGGCCAATCTTTGCAAGTAGCAAGGTTAAAGATCATGGCAACGACAACCTCAACCTCAACCTCTTCATCTCCTAAGCCTACTGCACTATTTTCAGGATCAAACACTAAAGCTCCTATGTTTGATGCCCAAAACTATTCTTTGTGGAAATTTCGAATGATCAATCATTTGAAAGGCTGTGGATTTGATATATGGAGAGCTGTTGTCAAAGGAATTGAAGTTCCAATGATTACCAACTCAAAAGGAGAATCAATGTTTAAAGATGAGGATGACTACACCGACGAAGAGAAGATAAAGTTCGCCATCAATGGCAAAGCTTTTGACATTCTCTCAAGTGCTCTAACCACCACCGAGCTCATTAGACTCCAAGGTCTTGAAACAGCCCACGAGGCATGGAAAAGGCTTGAAATGATACATGAAGGAACTGAGCAAGTAAGAATGGCCAAAAGACTCATGCTCATGAAGGAGTATGAGATGTTCGGAATGAAGAGTGGTGAGAAGATTGAGGAGACAATCGATCGATTCACACGAATAGTGAATCAACTCTCCATGGTTGACAAGAAAATCTCAAACGAAGACCTTGTCTCAAAACTCCTCAACTCCTTGCCAAGAGAATGGACACCCAAAGTCACCGCCATCACCGAATCAAAGAATCTCAAGACTCTTACTCTTGATGAGCTATCCGGTAATCTTCTTACTCATGAAATTCTTATTGATGAACAAAATAGGATGAATCCCATCAAGCCTACACAAACATCGCACAAAGGATTGGTGGTAGAGTCCGATGATTCGGATGAGGAAGTTGCCCTTCTTGTAAGAAAATTTAGAAGAATGGCAACTAGAAACAAAGCTCAAGCAAGAAAGTTTTTCAAGAAACCATCTAAAGAAAAAGAAGCAAGTGAAAATTGCTATAGATGTGGTCGACCCGGTCACTTCATTGCCGATTGCCACGTAAAAGAGCCGCAAAAGCAAGAGAAGAAGGTCTTTTCTCAAAAGAAGAAAGCCCTCAATGCGGAGGTAACCACGTGGGATGATCTCCTTTCGGAATCGGAAGGAGAAGATAGTGAAGATCAAGATGTTGGACTTGTTGCAATGGTTGAAAATTCAAAGTTTCAACATACTTGTCTTATGGCGATTGAAGACGACCTTGAGGTAAACTCTAACCCTTCAAATTTGCATGATGAAATAGGAGATTTGCAAGATGACTTTGAAAAATTAAATTTGAAATATAAGCATTTAAAGAAAGAGTTCAAGAAATGCATTTTAGAAAATAAGAGCTTGCATGACAAAAACATTTTGATGGTTCAAGAGCATGATATCATACTTACTATGCATAAAACCGTAGCTCTTGAAAAGGAAGAAATTAGAAAAGAATGTGAAAAACTAAAATTAGACTTACAAAGACTAACAAATGGGAAAAACAACTTAGACATACTACTTGGGAATCAACGAATTGGAAATGATAAATCCGGTTTAGGATTTAACTCATCATCTTCTATTAAACCTAAGTCTTTAAAGAAAAAGACAAACAATGGAAAATCACAACAAAATTTATCATCTTCTAAACCAAAGCGTGTACCCACGTGCTTTTATTGCAACAAGCTAGGACATGTAAAGAAAGCATGTAGAGCTCGATTTGAGAGCACATATGTTTGGAAGCCTAAGGGTCGAAAAACTAACCCTAAAGGACCCAACCATCAAAGGGTACCAATGCATACATCTTTTGGATTTGTAGGCTCTCAAGATAAATGGAGTAGCCAAAGAAGAAGGAACCAAATGGCTTATGGACAGCGGATGTTCAACTCACATGACCGGAGACAAGACGTTGTTCACCAAGCTCAAGCTCCAAGATGGTGGAACGGTGCATTTTGGCAATGGGAGAGCCAAAATCCTTGGACATGGAGAAATTGGTAATTCTTCTTTACTATTAATAATGTACTATATGTAGAAGGGCTTAAGTATAATTTGATAAGTGTTAGCCAACTATGTGATGCTAATTTTCAAATTGAGTTTGTGAAAAGAAAATGTGTTGTGAAAAAGAATGATAAGATTGTTTTCGAAGCTATTCGTAAAAATGATGTTTACAAATTTAGCACACATGATTTGATATCACAAAATGTTTCTTGCCTAGTTGCCAAAAATGATTTGACTCAACTATGGCATAGACGACTTGGACACATTAGTTTCAAGAATTTCAAAGAGATTTGCAAAAATGAAAAGGTCCAAGGTCTTCCAAAATTGAATTTCGAAAACCATGGCTTATGCGACACTTGTCAAAAGGCAAAACTTGTTAAAACGAGTTTCAAGCCCAAAAGTGAAATCTCCACCACCAAACCTCTACAATTGCTTCATATGGATTTGTATGGGGACATTGGTACAGCAAGTCTAAGTGGAAAACATTACACCTTTGTGGTGGTAGATGACTACTCTAGGTATACTTGGGTAATGTTCTTAGCTAAAAAGAATGATGCATGTCAAGAATTTATAAAACTTTGTAAGAGATTAGAAAATCAAAGAGAAGACACAATTAAGGAAATTAGAAGTGATAGAGGTGGTGAGTTTGATGGAGAGTTTCAAGAATTTTGTATATCCAAAGGGTATGGACACAATTTTTCAGCTCCAAGAACTCCTCAACAAAATGGTGTTGCGGAAAGGAAAAATAGAACACTTCAAGAAATGAGTAGAGCCATGCTAAATGAATTTGAGCTACCCAAATATTTTTGGGCCGAAGCGGTAAATACCGCGTGTCATGTGATCAATAGAGTTTATTTGAGACCATTTCTCAAAAAGACTCCTTATGAGCTTTGGAAAGGTAGAGTACCAAATATTGGTTATTTCAAGGTTTTTGGTTGTAAGTGTTTTATCCTTAACACCAAAGACAACTTGGATAAACTCGACTTCAAAGCGGATGAAGGAATTTTTATGGGCTATGCTCAAAATAGCAAAGCATTTAGAGTATATAATAAGAGAAGTATGAAAGTTGAAGAATCAATTCATGTCAAGTTTAGTGAATTCATTGATGATAAGTCAAACAACAATAATGATGACGATGAAGATGAAATAATCGAAGTAAGTCATATAAAAAAATTTGAGAATCCAAAAGGTAATATTGTCATCGACCTTAGGATTGATCCACTTGAACCTAATGTTGAAGATGAAGAAGTAGGAGGAGATACCTCAAATTTGCCGGATTCATACAAATATAGGAAAGATCACCCTAAAGAGTTGATACTAGGTGAAACTAGCCAAGGTGTAATGACAAGGAGAAAATTCAATGAAAATGCCTTCATTTCACAAGTTGAGCCTAAAAATATAAAAGAAGCAATAAATGATGAAGATTGGGTATTAGCTATGCAAGAAGAATTAAATCAATTTGAAAGAAGTGATGTTTGGGAATTAGTTGCTAAACCTAGTGATCATCCTGTAATTGGCACCAAATGGGTATTTAGGAACAAAATGGATGATAAAGGAAACATCACTAGAAACAAAGCTAGGTTAGTAGCCCAAGGCTATAGGCAAGAGGAAGGCATAGACTACGATGAGACTTTTGCCCCCGTGGCTAGGTTAGAAGCTATTAGGATGTTATTAGCATATGCATGCTATAAGGATTTCAAACTATATCAAATGGATGTGAAATCCGCATTCTTGAATGGAATAATTCAAGAAGAGGTCTATGTAGCTCAACCTCCGGGGTTTGAAAATCATGATTATCCAAATCATGTTTTTAGACTCAAAAAGGCCCTTTATGGACTTAAACAAGCTCCTAGGGCTTGGTATGATAGATTAAGTAACTTCCTACTTGAAAACGAGTTTTCAAGAGGAAAAGTCGACACTACTCTTTTTATTAAAGAACAAGGAAACCATCAATTGCTTGTTCAAATTTATGTGGATGATATCATATTTGGTGCTACTAATGATTCTCTTTGTAAGCATTTTGCTAAATTGATGGAAGGAGAATTTGAAATGAGCATGATGGGTGAACTCAACTACTTTCTTGGTCTACAAATCAAGCAAACTCAAGATGGAGTGTACATATCTCAAACAAAGTATACGAAGGATTTGCTCAAGAAGTACAAATTCGAGGATGGAAGAAGTGTGAGCACTCCGATGAGCACGAGTACAAAGCTTGACAAGGACGAAAAAGGAAAGCCAGTTGAGGTAACGAAATATAGGGGTATGATTGGAAGCTTACTTTATTTAACCGCAAGTAGACCAGATATTTTGCATGCTGTGTGCTTGTGTGCTAGATTTCAAAGTATGCCTAAGGAATCGCATTTAGTTGCCATTAAACGTATCTTTAGGTATTTGAAAGGAACTTTAAACTTCGGTTTGTTTTATCCCAAAAATGGTTGTTTTGATCTAAGAGGATATAGTGACTCCGACTATGCTGGAAATCTTGTTGATAGGAAAAGCACCTCCGGGACATGTCAATTTCTTGGAGATTGCTTAGTTTCTTGGTTTTCCAAGAAACAAAATAGTGTGTCACTTTCCACGGCGGAATCCGAATATGTATCGGCCGCTTCGTGTTGTGCACAACTACTTTGGATGATCAACACCTTGAACGATTACAATGTTAAGTTTGAAAAAGTTCCCATCCTATGTGATAATACCTCAGCCATAAGTATAGCACAAAACCCGGTTCATCATAGTAGAACAAAACACATTGAGGTGAGACATCACTTCATAAGAGATTGCATCCAAAAAGGATTGGTATGCGTTGAGTTCGTTCCAACAAATGACCAACTGGCGGATATCTTTACCAAATCCCTTCCCACCGAGACGTTCGAATCAATTAGGACAAGATTGGGAATGCTAAACATTGGTTAAAGGGTTAAAAACTGTTAAAATTACAGAATTCTGCATACATAGATCGATCTATGTGAAAATTTTAGAGAATGATGTCTATAAAGACATCGATCGATCGATGTACAGGACATCGATCGATCGAAGTCCCTGACATCGATCGATCGATGTCAGCGGGACAGAAGCTTATAAAACCTGCAAAAACGTCTCATTTTTCATTTTCACCACTACGAACCCTAGTTTCCCCTCTGCGAAATACATCTCTCATTCAACAAAATTTTCAATCCTTCTCTCAAGGCTATTCTTTTTATCAATCCTACTCAAATCTACATCAATCTTCAATCTCTAACCAAAATCATTTAGCATTTTCTTGCCCTAATTCTCTCAAATGGCTCCAAGAACCAAAAATCATCCCAAGAGACAGAAAACTTCACAACAACAAACTCCAACGGGTCCAAGAACAACAGGATTACGGAAGCAACCAGAGCCATCTCAAGAACATCTCATTCGTGAGGTAAGAGAAAGTCTTCACATTAGAAATTTTCCCTGGCTTAAAACTGGTGAATATGAGAATGCATTGGCTACACCTCTGGGATTAGGCATACATACTCATATATCTCAGAGAGCACAATTACTATTCACTGAATGGGAAAATAGCAATAGGTCTACCATTCCATCAAAGGTGCTCAAAATTGAGGACATTTTGAGCAATGCAGAATTGAGACCTATAATTGACTTGTTGTATGCTCAAAACTGGAAGTTTTTATGGGATTCATCTGAGATGGGAGCTATGTCTACCCGTTATACCCGACTGTTTTATGCCAATTTTTGGATTGACTATCTGAATGGAAATCCATTTTCTCTGAATTCAGTTATTGATGGTCAAATAGTCTCTTTTCACACTGCACAAATCAATGCTATTCTTGGTACACCTAATGAGGGATTCAAGGATTTCGATCCTTGGAAGTGGGATTTTCACAAGTACCAAGTCACTGAAAATGAAGTCAAAACCTTTCTTGGATTTCACCCGACAAAGAACACAAACGATATGCCTTTGATGTATAGAGTCTTACTTGCGATAGTTACCTTTTGTGTAAATGGAAAATCAGCCAAACTTCCCAGCAACCTAGACTTTTACATCACATACCGCATAGCCAGGAGAGAGCAGGTTAATTTTGGAGAAGTTTTCTTTGAAAATGTGTTGGAGGCGGTTACGAAGAAATCGAAGGCACTTCCTTACAGTAATCTGATATACAGATTACTGAAAAGTTCAAATCTCGTACTGGATGTTGAATACGAAGAAGGGATTACGAATAAGGACTATTACACAAAATTCAACATCCAGCAAATTCTCAAGTCTAGAAAGGAAGCGCAACGAAGGGGTGGTGCTCAGGAGCTGGAGGAAGAGGAAGCTGAAAATGAGCCGGAAATACCACCACACCCCACTGAGCCTACTGTAGAACCCCAACCCAACCCTCCAAGTCCTACATCTCGCATAGACAAAGGCAAAACCCCAATGGAGAAAGAGAGTGAATCCGGGGATGATATGGATATTGAATACGAGATAAATGACATCCAACGCACTCTTGGTCAATGGGGTGAAGACTTGACCAAGGAAGCTGTTCGTATAGACGATTTGGAAAAAGGCTATACGACTTTCCAGACTCGTTTAAAAACGCTAGAAACAAGAGTGGATACTGAAGTCAAGTCACTCCAAAATGAGCTAACCATGCAAAAGACCAAGTACCAGAAATTGAAGACAAAGCTCAAAGCCGCTCTTTCCGGACTTTGTTTCTCCTCTGATGAGGAGTAATTATTGATGATTTCCCATTCCCTCGTTTTTATGTTAGTTTTTGCAAGTTTGAAGTTGTATCTCAAAACTTGATATTTTCCTCATAACATTTATATTTTCGCCTTGGTAAATTTTTTTTGATGTTTTCAAAAAGGGGGAGAAGTTCCATGCATGCTTTGGCTTTGGCATCATTATCATGTTTTTACATTGTTAGCATGTTTTGTTGGTTTCATTTCATGAATTGTTTTTTATCTTAACTTGATGGAGCTTTGGATGCTTGCTAATGATATGTTTTGGCATGATGGATTGTGGGGAAGCATAATTAGATATTAACACGAAGTGTGTTGGACATGTTGGCATGATAGGCATTCAAATGGCTAAACTAAGAATGGTTACTTCCTGTCATTTTGTATGATAGGCATTCAAATGGCTAAACTAAGAATGGTTACTGTCTATCATTTTGGCTTAAAAAGTTGAATTGTGCATAACATGACAAAAAGTCTATTGATATGCTTTACATATTGAAATGGTGAAAATACAAAACTTGATGCATAATTTGAGGGGGAGCATGTTGGGTAGATTGATGAGAAAGCATGAACTAAGGGGGAGTTGTAGAAAAACATCTTTTGGATTGTTGTTTTGAAATCATCAAAAAGGGGGAGAATGTTAAGTTGTAAAACGTTTTGATGATGAAAAGATGTTTTGTATAAGTTAAAATTATGTTTAATATTCGATGCAAGATAGGCAAAACATATTATATCCAAAGATGGTTGAGATTGGAAGTCACTGGTTGACATCGATCTCTCAAACAGGGGACATCGATCGATCGATGTACTTCAGCCCCTGACATCGATCGATCGATGTCTGTCTGAGAACATCGAACCCTCAACCACAAGGACATCGATCGATCGATGTCACTTCATACCCTGACTTCGATCGATCGATGTTGAACTGAGGACTTCGATCTCTAAACCAGGTGACATCGATCGATCGATGTCACTTCAGCCCTTGACATCGATCGATCGATGTCTGACTGAGTACTTCAGTCTCTAAACCTGGTGACATAGATCGATCGATGTGCTGCAGAATTCAAATTTTTTGAACGTTAGAATAAAATCCAAGGTTGATTTTCAAGGTTTTCTCTTTCCAATCTTCTTCAAACTTCTTGTGGACTTTAACCCAACTTGTTACATGCTTCCTTGACTATTGTAAGCTTGTCTAAGATTCTCTAGGGTGGCTATCCAAGATCAAATCACTCCATAGGGTGGCTAAAGACTATTTTGGCATTGTCTTGACATTTTTGAAGATGAAGACTTGGTGGAAGGCCTCAAAAACGTGGTGAACTTCATCTATAAATAGAGAAGGCTTGGATGAAGCAATTACACACTTTCAACATCATCTAGCTTCATTTTACATTGTTGTATATTTCTCTCATACTTGTAAATTTGTTTAAAGCTTGTCTAGCTTTCTTTGATCTTCATTGTTTGTATTTTGAGAGAAAGAGAGTCAAGCACAAGAGGAACCATAAATATTTGATCTCTAGCTTGTGCTTAGACCTGTGAGAAAGTGTGAACCTTACTATATATCTTCAACCCATTGTGAGAAGTTCTTGAGAGAACTTTTGTTGAAACTGTAAGGAAGCAAGAAGTTGTTCTTGCTAAGAGCTGTAGTTGTTGTAGTTGCACAAGTGTGTTGTGCAAAAAGTTGCTGTTGTTGTTGCTTACACTAAAGTGTTAGTGTAAGTGTTGCTGTGGTTGTTCTTATTGTTCATAATAAGAAGAGTAGTTGTTGAAAATCCACTTTGGAAACAAAGTGGTAGTGGAGTAGAATCATTTACGATTCGAACCACTCTATATCCGGTGTACTCTTTCATTGTCTCTCATCTCCAATTCTTGCTCTGATTTTGAATATCTTTCTGAGTTGAGAAAAGCAAGAAAATTCCGCAAAAGAGCCAAACACTCTATTCACCCCCCCTCTAGAGTGTATTTCGGACCTTACACTTTGTGCCTTTTCCAAATATAGCTTCCTTTAATGAACTACTTAGTTTAATTAACTAAGTACTTCACTTAATGAACTAGTTTAGTTCATTAATGATGGCACCTGAAAATAGTTCAAACACAACAAATGTTTGCCATTTGATGTAAGCTTTAAAGCTTCATGGCTCGTTAGTACGACAACATTATATATGAACTATATAAGGCAAGTTTTATGCAACAACGTGTCATGTCATAAAATATGTCATGCATTTCTTTGTAACACGTTATTTAAATCATGAATTTTGTAATCACTCAAACCCCTTTTTCTCAACAATCTCCCCCTTTTGATGATTTACAAAATAACCTACGTTCATGATTTAAATTTTGTCGCTCCCCCTCCAATCGTGCAATCAATCTTTTGAATTCTCTCCCCCTTGATTTGTGCAATCAATCTTTCTCTCTCCCCATTAAATCATGTATTCTCTCCCCCTTTATTTTGGAAAGACACTCAAAAGCGCATGTAAGATGAAGATAGCGGAAAAAAATCATGCATTTCAAATATCATCAAAAGTGCGTTCTTAAGGGTTATTTATTTAACCCTTTGAGAAAGTCCCTTTTGGTACCCAAATTTGGGTGACCTTTCTAGGTCTTCCAAAAGGTGAGAAAAGAGATGAACACGCAATATAATATATGTTAGGGGCAAATGCGTTTGGCCTTTGGCCGAGAATCCCATCATGCACATAGTATGATCTTTGCTTTTGATATGCCTTTGTGTTAGTGTGCGTAGAGTGTGATCTAGATGCAAATGAATGTCGTGTATGCATTTGTGGTTTCTTTTCATATTTTTACGACACATAATTATATCTGGTATGATATGAAGATGAAGCATGATGAGATGTCATACGGGGGGATCTAAGCGTCTTCTTTGGTACCACATATATCTTGGACGCATCTATTTTCTTAGACGGATTGGATTTGGTTGATTTATTTAATGTCTCATTTTTCTCAACGTATCCTAATCCGGTTTTGTCACTATCATGCTTTTGTGAAGAAATGATACGATCTAGCATGTTTATACCTGTATCAAATCGTTTCACCATTTTTTATAGATCTATATTCCTTGATTTCAAATTTGAAATCTTGGATTTTATTTCATTGTTTTGTGTCGTTAATGATGAAATTTCAGACCTTAATGAATTTATGATGCAAGACGACTCTTCTTTGAATCGTTTAATTGAGACACAAGATTTGTGTTAGAAGATTCTAATAATTTCATGTCTTCAATTAACCGTTTCTTTTGTTTTGCAAGAGTTCTAGCAAACTTATGTAATTCAAGATTTCAACATATAAATCATCATAAGATAGTTCAGAATCCGAGTCAGAATCAGAATTTACCTCATTTTCAAATAGTGGAGGCCTTTGGCTTGACATATCTTTTTCCTCGGTTTCGTGGCTAGTGGTTGCCATCTCACTTAGATCGTTGGATCCTTTTATGTGAGTGTTCATGCGCTCTGATACCACTTGTAGGATCTGCAAGGCACCACTAGAAGGGGGGATTGAATAGTGGGTGCGGAAAATGTGGTTTTTAAAATTTTTTTAAACCAAAAATCGAAATTCTGAAAACAGTTTCTGTTTTCAGGACCAGTTTTAAAACGTTTTGAAAACTAAGTTGCAGGTCATCAAAAATTCTGAAATTTGGAGAGCACTTAGCCTCAGATGTTCTGAGTATCTCCTAAAAATTTCAGATCAAAACTCAACCTCTAACCCCTTGAAAAATTGTTTGTGGTCAGATTGCGCAAATCTGCCAGAACCGGTAGTCTGTTTTGAAAAATTAATTCCAATTAAACCGTGACTCCAAATGCTCTGAAAATTTAATGAATAACCCCTTATTAGTTATATTTAAATGGGTTGAAACAGTTTTGAAACATTCTTTTGGGAAGTTAGTCAAATACGATCAAAGTCACAACCTTTGCAAGCCTGAAAATCAGACTGCACTAGTCTCAGAACTTTGGACGTTTGAATGACTTATACTTGTCCAAAAGGGTTGAAACTTAAGCCAAACCGAACCCTAAGACGTGTGGCTATGATTCTAGAAAGTTTCATGATTTTTAAAATTCTTTTACTATTTTTACGAACGCGATAAAAAACGATAAACAGTGCTGAAACTGAAAGTAAGTGCTGAAAGTAAATTACACCAAGAATTTTATACTGGTTCCATTATAAACAACCTACTCCAGTCTTCGAGGACACCTTCCTCGGTTAGCACTAATCACACAACACAAGACAACACCTTACTAAAGGGTTGATGGAGTTACACACCAACTCCAACCCTTTACAAACCTTGTATGTGAATACAATGAACACGAACACCACCACCTTGCAAGTCCAAGATTGATCACACCTTGATCAATCTTTTACAATGATAAAGAATATGTGGTGGTCTATAAGAAGCATATTCAAGTATATGAATATAAATACAATATGCTTTTTGAGAGAAGAAAGAAAGAAAGGTAGAAGGTAGAAGATAAAGGACGTTTTTTTTAGCACATCAATTTGCAAGACTTGTCTTTGTTTTTGTTTGCTCTTCTTCTCTCCCTTTTAATCACATTGGCCGCCCCCTATGGCATGTCTTCCTTCTTGAAAATTATCTTTTAAGTCCTTGGAAGAGTGTATGCATCATTGTGACATGTCTTTGCTTACTTGGCATCTCCTCATTGGATGATCATTAAGCTCTTGCTTACTTGGTACTCATTGATTAGTTGGATGTTGTCATCACTTGATAACTAGACAAATCTGAGAATAACACTTAGAACATATGTCAAAATAATCATAAAATAGTTACCATAATTCCCAAGATCATCACACAAAATTAGCTAGACAAATAACTCCAAAATGCCATGGCAAAATCGGCCATAAAATCTCTAGCACATGCTGAAATTTGAGCATGTGTAACATTCACCTTTTATTCAAAATATTGCTAATTTTACATTGATTTAATCCAAGAATTCAATCACCATTTAGTGCAAGACATTCTTATCAATTTTGGAATAAAAATTTATCATCAAGGCCTAGAAATCGGCCATATACATTCCCACACATGCTGAAATTTTCAGCATGTGTGATATTCAAAAATATCACCATTTTAATTTCATAATTAATTCAAAATACTTCCATACTATCTCCCAATTATCCACATGATTCAAGACAAAAAAAATATATCTCATTTAAGAGATGAAAATCGGTCAGCCTTTAGCACACATGCTGAATTTTCAGCATGTGTCACAATTTTGACAAGATTTGAAATGTTACCTTTTGTAGCTCCTTTCTTTAAGTCACCAATATTGCATGCTTCAATCTTGACCAATCAAGATGTCAACAAAGCTCCACATATTCTCCAACTCAGCTGGAATAGGCGTGTGAAATAGATTTGTGCATGTGCTGAATTTTATTTTTGCAAACTTTGTAAAATAGTGCACATTTAATTATATACACATGATATATTCCAATCAGCCCTTAATTGAATTTTCTAGAACACTTTGAGATATATGAAATATGTAAAAAGTGTCTAGATACATGTTATATGATATTCCAAAAACGTTCCATGTGTCGTGTATGTAGAAAACCGAATTTTCGACGTTTATCGATTACCCGATTTTTCTCTAATTAAATTCCAACTTTTTGCACATGTTATGTATATTATGTTACACATAATATACATAAATTAAACTTTAATATTCAGCACTTTGGCTGACCTTAAAGTGGCGCCCAAACCATGTGACAAAATTGAAATTGAAATCTCCACAATTTGGCCTTAATGTGGGGTGATTTGTGTGTACCAACATGGAATGACTTTATGGCTGCACATACCATGTGAGCCACGAAATTTGTGGCTATTTTTGAAATTTAGGGGCTGGCCATCTATTTATGGCAAGTACGTGACACGTTGGCGAAGTTTCGGTATTCACCCGATACGACAATTTTCGGTTTAGAACCTTTTAACGTGTTGTATTAAATTTGTCATCACCATGACTTATACCATATGATATAAGACCTGAATATACTCATAAATATGAGTTAAGTATAGTGGTGTGACGTTAACATACGTACGTAAAATATATAACGTGTTGGTAGTACGTTGGAATATATGTGTATGTGCCTTTTTCAAAAAATATGAAAATATATATATGTATAGGTTGAAAATGGCATGTAAGGGGGCGGATAAACTTTCCTTTCTTCAACTTGTTTCCTTTGTGCCTTTTCCAAATATAGCTTCCTTTAATGAACTATTTAGTTTAATTAACTAAGTACTTCACTTAATGAACTAGTTTAGTTCATTAACGATGGCACCTGAAAATAGTTCAAACACAACAAATGTTTGCCATTTGATGTAAGCTTTAAATCTTCATGGCTCGTTAGTACGACAACATTATATATGAACTATATAAGACAAGTTTTATGTAACAACGTGTCATGTCATAAAATATGTCATGTATTTCTTTGTAACACGTTATTTAAATCATGCATTTTGTAATCACTCAAACCCTTTTTTCTCAACACAACCTACCTCGATTATGTAATGTAGAACAATATGTTAGCCCTCCAAGAATTCTCTTAATCTCCTCTTCTTCTTCTTTTCCTCAATTTTATTTTCCTTCTTCATACCTCTCTTTCTCTCTCGTCTCTCTCTTTTTCCTATTTTTTTGTGAGGAGAGGGGAAATTGGGATTTCGGCCTGCAGAAATTGAGAGGGGAGAAGGAAGTGGGGGAAAAATAAGGAATAAGGGGGAGAAAGATAAGGAATTAAGAGAAATTTGGGGGATTAATTAATTGGGATTAGGATTAATCTACCTAAATTAGAATTTCAAATAAATTAAAATTATCCCAACCCCCATCCCTATCTCATACTACATGGCACACAGCCCCACTTTATCGTTATTTTATTTATTATTATTTTAATTTCTTCCTTTATTATGTTTGTAACATCAACTCAGATTTAGCACTACTCCTTGAAACAACATGATGTTTCTTGCTCCTCCAAGTAAACAGATTACCACATTAATAAGATGCATATCCAGATGTTGACCTCATGTCTGATTTGGAACCAGTGACTTACATGCCTAAGAAATATGTAAGTTGTCCAAGGTCCTTCACTTCAAAAGAAAAGGCTAGCTGTTTCTTTGTGTTGAGTATATCAGGATAGTTGTTACCAGTTAAAATTACATCATCAACATAAACTAATACAATAGTGTAGCAGTTGTTACTACATGTTTTGAAAAAGAGTGTGTGGTCACTGTGAGCCTGAGAGAAGCCAAGACTAGTTATGACAGAACTAAAACGTCTAAACTATGATCTAGGGGATTGTTTAAGTCTATATAAGGACTTCTTCAATTTATATAGCATATGCTTTTCAGAATCAGTGACAAAGCCTGGAGGAATATGCATATAAACCTCTTCTTCCAAATATCCGTTTAGAAAGACATTTTTTATATCAAGTTGAAGTAAAGGCCAGTCAAGATTAGCAGCAATAGTAAACAAAATTCTTACAGTATTCAATTTGGCCATTGGTGCTAATCTTGACTGGCCTTTACTCAAAGTGGACACAAATACCCTGCACTTTTTACTCAAAGAATCGTAGCTAACATAGTTATTTACAGGATAAGGTTTCTTTACACATATCCTTACTTCCTTTCTGAGAGTAATAGGCTTGTCATCATTAGGAACAATGTCTCTGACTGAAGAAAATATGCCATCATACTCATTCCCTTGATCACCAATAATGTTATCACTGTTTTGCTTAATATCAAGTGAGTCAGCATTCTCCTCCTTAAGCTGATGTATGTCTGCCTCATTAGCAGGTGGCACAGACAGATCAATTACAATCCAGAAATTATTGTCCTTATCAAAGAAGTTTTCACATGACTTTGACATATAATAAGGTTTAAGTTCATCAATCACAACATCAAGAGAAACATATCTTTTTTGTCACTAGGAGAAAAGCATTTATACCCCTTCCGGTGTCAGAATAACAAATAAACATGCATTTTTCAGGCCTACTATCCAACTTTCCTCTGTAAGAGGCTGGAATGTGCCTATATACAGTACAACCAGACACCTTTAGGGGAAGATCAGATAACATACTAGACATAGGGTAAACTTGAGATAGTATATCTTTAGGGATTATATAATCAATCACCCTAGAGGGCATCCTGTTAATCAGGTGAGTAGCAGTCAAAACACCTTTGCCCCAGAAACGTTTTGGAACACTCATAGACATCATTAGTAACCTTGTTACTTCAAGCAGATGTCAATTTTTTCTTTCAGCTACCCCATTTTGCTGTGGAGTATAGGTGCAGGATGTTTGGTGGTGGATTCCTCTTTCAGCTAGAGTAGCCTTTTAATTGTTTTTCCAGATATTCAAGGCCATTATCAGGTCTAAAGGTCTTAATAGAGCATTCAAACTGGTTCTTGACCATTGCAATAAACCTTTTAATGATGACTTCTACTTCAGTTTTATGTTTCATTAGGTATAACCATGTCATTCTTGTATGATCAACCACAAAGGTTATAAACTATTGTGCACCATTAATGTTTGCTACCCTAGAAGGTCCCCACACATCAGAGTGGATCAGACTAAAGGGATGAGAGCCAGCATAATTTTTTCCAGGATAAGATGTTCTACAACTTTTAGCATACTGACAAGATTCACAAAATAGTTCCCTTATATTGACATTCAAAAATAGATTTGGCATAAGCCTCTTGAGATACAAGAAGTTAAGATGTCCTAATCTCCTATGCCAAAGCAAGATCTCTCAGTATTCCTACTAGATGCAGTAAAGACTCCAATCCTAGTTTGACTACTAAGAGGTGATGACTCATTATCTTGTGACAAGTAGAGTCCAGTAACTTTGCTAGCACTACCAATCATTGTCTAGGAGAATATCTTCTGAAAATAACAAATAGAAGGTGAGAATTTTACATCACGATTATTATCTTCAGTAATTTTTCTTAAAGAGATCAAGTTGAAGCTCAATACAGGAATAAATAAGACATTTTTCAATTTAAGCTTATCAGTAATTTGCATGTGTCCAGTTCCAACAATTTTTGTTTCAATACCATTAGCAATCTTTAAATGAGTGGAACCCTTGAGTGGAGCATACTCAGTTAGTTTCTCTTTATTCTAGGTCATATAGTGAGTAGCACAAGAATCAATAATCCAAGTGAATAAAAGTTTAGAATTTTTACCATAGCTGGCCATTGTAGCCTGAACATCCTCTTGTCTTATGTCAAGAGGTTTAGCAGTTGGACATTCCGACTTCATGGATTAAAATATAACATCCAACTGGCTCTGTAGTGGTACCTCATATGGACCCTGAGCACAATTACTGGAATAGTTTTTCATGATTGGGTTGGATCCTTTCCATTTACTAAACTGCTAGTATTGTAGGGCTGAAGCCTCCAAGATGAACTATCAGATGGCCTCCATGCTCCACTAGGCTTGGAAGGTGGTTTCCGATGCTTGTGGAAATGCCTGTCCTCAGTGTGGCCATAATTCTTAGAAAAATTGCAGTAGACCCTGGTGTCAACACGTCTTTTGTTGAAAACTTGTGTCATTGGCACATACCTTGTGGGAAATTGGGGCTTCAGTTAAGATCTCTTTGGATCAAGACCAACCGAGATAACAAGAAGAAGAAAAGGAGATTGAACACTTGAATTCACAACTTAGAGAATACTTGATTCTTTTCACTTCACAACTTAAACACCACTTGAATCAACAATGAAAATCACTTTATTCACCAATCACTTTGTTCACTAAATACTTGAATACACACAGTTTAAATATATACTGGATCACAATGAAGAACACACGGTTCTTCTATTTCTCAAACTATCTATCTACATAGATATATGTACATATATGCAGGATCAGGAAGAGGTCTTCCCTTGGTGGAGGTGCCCAACGGCTCTCTACAGCACAGACTCTCCAATGGATATATTCACAGGATCAAGGCAAGGGAGGAGAAGTCTGAAATGATGACAAAGTGGGATGTGAGAGGAAAAGGTACGCAGCAGGGAGAAGGACCGCTGAAGAAATAAAGTGAGGGGGGGCCTTGTCTGAATATTGTACCAGCCGAATATATATGTGTATATAATTAGCTCCATTTGTATTAATGTGTAAGATTTGACCATTTTGCCCTCTTTTCTCAATATTCTCCCTCAAATTGAGTGCATAGTGAGTTGCACTTAGTTCGCCATATGATTCTTGTGATTCATGAATTTTTTAAAATGATGAATGTGAATCATGCGTTAATCTTGCTCAGGCCATCAGTCCCGTTTTTTAGATGGCCAATCCAATGTCAGGTCGGAGACACACCTGCCACACACGGAACAATAATTTTTCCAAAACATTATTCAACTAACAATATACCTGTAGGTGTTTCCCAATGCTTCCTGGTTTTGAACCTGCAAGTGTTAGTAAAAAAGTTGCAACATAATAGCCCAAAAATTTTTTTTCCTCCAATAACAACCTGCATGAAAGAAATCTTTTCATGTTCCCGCAAATGTAATAGTTAGGGAAAAAATGGATCTCCGTTCCTGAGCCACCTGCACTATATGTTAGTATATAGTTTGTGTCCTTGAATCCAACCTGCAAATTAGCAACAATTCATGTTTCCTGCAAGACATATGTTAGTTGTGAACATCTGGTCATGGTTCTTTGATCTCCTGCAGTGGAGAATGGTTCTTGATCCTGCAAAGTAAACTGTTAATGGAAGCCACTAGACATACAGTGCGTGCCTTGAAATTTGTTAGTCTGAAAGGCAAACAACTTTATCATGGCACCAAAAAATAATCAGCTGGAAGACCAAGCTAGAAGACTCAAAAACTCAATTATCAAGACCACAGGAACCAGAAGAAGATGATCAAATGATATAAGGGAGGTGGATGATCAGATTATCATGGAATGCCATAACATTACAAGAGCAGATCAGAGAGTAAAGTAATTACATCTATCACCCATGAAGAATGTGATGGAGTAATGATATGATGAGTACCACAAGAGCATATTTGAATTGGCCCACCATAATCACACTGAAACGTTTCCATATGACAACTCAAACTTCCATCATACTCGGACCTAAATGCAGAACCAGCATCCATGATATGTATCAAGAACAACACTTCATTCTCATATTGTCCATAGATAGGAAACTTACCACCGGATTTTAACCAAGGATACTATAATTTCAAGTTCATCAGTCTAGGTCCAGAAACAATTTTACATGACACATAGGACAGAAGGGCCCCATTTTGTTATGTAAGTAAAGGTTACATCAAATCATTATATGAGAGCCTAGGTATAAAACAGGTTCAGTAATCCAACAAGAGGAATTAATCGCTAAAGGATTTAGAACGCCCAAGACAATCAATTATAAGATAGTCATATTAAGGTACCATGATAGGTCTAAGTTAGTCAAGATGATATACAAGGATACATCAGAAACTGCAACAAGAAAGGTAGGAGGTTATTCAAGAATAGATTCTCCAGCATATTTCTCAATTTATAGATAATTTAAACAAATTGTATATCACCAACTAGGTTCTAAACAGACGTACGACGATGTTAGAAACATAGGGCATGAATCCATATACCTTGATTCCCTAGTAGTCAACCGGATCCTCATTGAATGACAATAGATACAAAAAGACACCAAAAAAGGTGCATATTTTTACCTACCACAAACATTGCATTCACCAGGATGTAAGATTAGCTAATCAGTATGCTCCCCCTTAAGCATAGTAGTCAACAATGCATCCACCAGAATATAATCTAAAGTGAATTCATCAGCACAACAGAACACATATCCTATGAACAAGTTAACCAACGCGACCACAATGTACAGAGTACCAACCACCATGGTCTATAACACAGTGTTGATCATAACAAATTTTCCACAACAAGTAATTACGAGACACAGGGGGTGAATGCCTGGACATGGATAACCCAACAGCCTCAACTAAATTATGAAAATAATTTCATCAGGGATTTTGAAATTCAGATAGAACGGGGTGGAAGAAATGAAACAATGATGACATTGGAATAGTCTTGAAATACTTAATATGCATAACAGCAAAGACACCTCTCTAACTCACATTCATATCAACAGCATGTTCCAACGATAGCCCAAGAGAGTAGGCAGAGACCATAAATGATAGACCATATCATAACCAATATTCAAGACAAACAGACTCCATAAAGCACCATAAGGATCAGAGAGGATAAAACAATACTGCATGATTATCATGAATACATGATGGAATAGAGCAATCAGGCCATGCATATACAAGAATTTATAACATTGGCACTTAATGCAACCTAAAGCAGACTAGAACATTCAATAACATAATTCAGCCCAACATAACATGAAATCAGAAACCAAAGTTTGAATATGCAAGTACGGAGTGCATGAAACCGACTATCATACATCATGTAGATAAATCTTACCCAGTATGAAAGGATACATCAAGTGCCAGTATATTGGTTCTGACCACACCCGAGAAGTTGATAATGGGGTTTGCTGTCAACCCTACACTTGAACTTATACCAGCATAGTCATGCAAGGACTGAAGTTCCGGCTTTCCAGACCTCTGATCAGAGACTCTGAAGCTAAGGATTGTCTTCAGCCTAGGAGCTGGCTCATCAACAGCGATGGTGGTGAGAAGATTGGAGTTGGTGTCAAGTTTAAGATCAGTAGTGATGTTCTTGTTCTTCAACTGAGTATTCGCATCAGCCAAGGAAAGGTCGCCTTTCTTTGCTCCTGATGATGTTATGGTAACTCCAGTAGTCGAGTACATAGTCATACAAAACTTGTGGTCAGTCTGGAAATCCTTGTTGAGAAGATCTCTGGCTTTCTTGCCAATGTCAGAGTAGAGGCTGGGACTTTTAGCCATAGAGATAAGCTGAAGAAAGAAACAGAAACCGAGAGAAAGAAATGGTAGAAGAATGAAATTTCAGAGCAAGCAACAGTTTTGAGATCGGTATAGGACTCAGATTCTCCCCACATCTGAGAGAATCAGCAATTAAGTTCCAGTTTCAGAGATCAGACTGTTTCATAAATACTTATACACTTGTAATTACCAATATCTCAGGAAATTTCTCAAAATCTGAACTCTTGAATCGAGATAATCTCTCACATTTTTCAAATTTGTCAATTTCACAGAATTGATCTATTTCAGATGATCAATCAGTAAAGATTTTAGACTGACAATTTTTCAAGAATTGTAATCTTCCGAGCAGTACAAAATAATAAACTTTTCCACTATAATCCAAAGCTCTGTACTTTTAGGCAAAGAGCAAAAAAGGATGAACAGAATTGCAACCGGAAGTCAGAATATATTTCCAGATACAATAGTTTTTAGATTCCACCGAATTGAACAACATGCAATTGATAGAGATACAGAGTTTAACCAATTTTAGCATGCACCAGATAGAATTGAACATACACTTATCAAAAACTGATACCAAGAATCCGATTTCGATAGAAATTGAAATAGGTGACAACAATTCTTTCAGATGGAGTCAGAACCAACTAATTTCCCATTTGATTGAAAAAGATCAAAACAGATCTTAGAATAACAAATTTGAACACCAAAGCTCTGATACCATGTGAGAAATTGGGGCTTAAGTTAAGATCTGTTTGGATCAAGACCAACCGAGATACAAGAAGAAGAAAAGAAGATTGAACACTTGAATTCACAACTTAGAGAACACTTGATTCTCTTCGCTTCACAACTTAAACACCACTTGAATCAAGAATGAAAATCACTTTATTCACCAATCACTTTGTTCACTAAATACTTGAATATACACTGGATCACAATAAAGAACACACGGTTCTTCTATTTCTCAAACTATCTATCTACATAGATATATACACATATGCAGGATCAAGAAATAGGTTTTCTCTTGGTGAAGGTACCCAACGGCTCTCTGCATCATAGACTGTTACGACCTGGAAAATTCTTCCATTACGTCATAACGATTCCTATACCGTAAGCATAAACGTACTTACATTAGTGTATAAATCCTACTCCTTTGGAATGTGAGTACAATTGTGAATTTCATAACAAACGTTTGAATTTATACCATAAAACTTAAGTTAAACTAGTTAGTGACAACATAAGCTATTAGGATAAATTAAATCAAAAAGAAAATACATGACAATAATTTTGTACAACTTAAATAAAAGAAAATAAAATGCATACATGAAATAAAAGAAAAAAAGGAAACAGAAAAGAAAAGACAAGTTGGCATAAGCATGCTTATTATTTTTGTATAGAATAATGCATGCTTTGAAATATTGTCATAAACTCATTCTTCACACTGATACTTCTCTAAAGTTTGTCTCTCACCCTATCCCTCCACATGCCTTGGCCGCCCACCCTCTTAGGAAAAGAAGAATTTTATTTCTTCTTCAATCTCTCAAATAATTACCTCTCCAACCAAATATTTCCATCTTCTCTCCAAGAAAACTCAAGAAAACTTCAACACCCCCTTCCTCACCCCCTTGGCCAAAACTTCTACCTTCAACAAGGAGAAGATTGTCTTCTCCTTTCTTCACACCAACACCATCAAAAACAAGCTACATAGACACTCCATCACTCAAGTGAGATTTAAGAAGGTTGTAGAATCTACAATCAAAGGAAACCAAGATAAGAACTTTATGAAGTTTAAGTTTAAATCTTCTATCAAATTAGTTTCATAAGTTGCTCACTAACCCTCCTTTTTGTACTCCAAATCGTGCCTATATAGCAAGAGAGGAGGAAGAGTTTTCTTCCAAACCAAGTGAAGGAATCATCACCGAAGTGTAAGAAAAGTGAATCAAGGCAAGTACTCTTTCTAGATCCTTCATGGATTTTCAATGATTTAAGTATTTATGTTCATAAAAAAATTGGATCATCATGTAGTATGTTCAAGTTTTTATCATGAGAATATGAAAGATCCATGTTTATAAGTGATATAAATGTATATATGTAAAACTACCTATACACGGCCATACATATACAATGATATAAATTTATGAACAAATGAGATGAAATGGGTAACCTTAAGAAAAATGTATAAAGAGTACAACTCTAGTTCATTGGGTTATGTTTTCTCTTATGATGATCATTAAGTTGTTCTTTTATGTATTCTTAGTATTCATATGTTTCATGATTATGTTTTAACATATTTATGTATGCATTATAAGCATGAGTTATATACATGAATTCAATGATAGTTTAATGATTATCATTTTCATGAATACTAACATATAACTCACGGCCTAGTGCCTATTTGGAGTACTTCATTTAACTTTTCTCATTTCCATCATGTGTATTTAGATGATGATTTTGACTCAACAAGTATATTTTTATGATTTCTATCATGTTATGACTATGTGACTCCTTAATGTCATAATCTTAGATTTAAGTAAAAGAAAAGAAAATAATATGAATATGTTACTATAAAAACATATAACATATCTCATGTATATAAAAAGGAAGAAAAATAAGATTTAAATATGTATAATGAATCATATATAATTCGGCCTTAATGTGTTTAAGACATAAGCAACTTTATACAAATTACACATACCTATAAATGTATTATTATGAGAAATACATATATAAGGACTATGTACATACACGGTTTTAAGAATAAGTATATGCATATGAATGTAGTTTATACATATATTCACAACGCATGTGTATTAAAGACATAAAATTACTTTATATAGATTATATACATATATACATATATATATATATATATATGTATGTGTATTATTATGAAATATATATATTTATATGTACATATATATTCGGCCTTATGTCCATTTAAGAATCAAAATTACTTAAGTTCCATGTTATGGACACTTATATGTATAATATGTAGTAATGAATAAAGTATGGTATAAGTTAGATATTTGTATTAGACAAGTTAAAGGAGTTAGGAATTAAGTTTCTCATTGCCTAAGTGTTGAAATATGAATTGTATATAGAGACTACAAATTAAGAAGGTGGTCTTGGATTGAAGAAGATGAAAAGGGGGCTGTTTTGTATGTCTTGTGTAGCACCCCGCATCCCGGCCCAGCCGGATACGGTGCACCTGCCGTACTTCACTAAGGAGAGTACCAGACATCGATCCATAACATGTCGTAGTCCATGATAAGATGCATGGACTTTCGTGCTTACACGTCAATAAGTAAGCAAAACCATGGCAGAATAAAAACCTCAAATTAAAAACGTCTACGAAATCATTCTCAGTTTACACAACCCAAATCAAAAGTACCGAAATTCTCAAAAGTAAATGTTTCCCATCATAATTACATAATAAGTCATCGGTCACAATCGGCACATCATGTCTCCCATTCCATCCATCTTTCGCTGCGCTCACGGGTAGGGGACCCTAGGTTCATCCTCTATCCATTCTACCTTGTTCCCTGCAGTCTCTGGGAGGAAAAATAGAGGGTGAGTGACAAAGTCACCAGCAAGTATACTATAAATAATCGAGGATTAAATGGAAAGTACATACAAGAACCGACCCCCAAAAATTTGGTTTAGAAACATACCTGACCTCCATCCAATACCCGTTAGTGAACAACGCTTAATGCGTCAAGATCATAACTTAAGCAAGATCGTCACTTATTAAAGAACATAACAATAAAAGATTGCAACTTATATAAGTTCTTGTCATATCAAGGATCATTACTTAATAAGATCATAATTAAGAGTTACCAAGTCACAAAAATTCGGTCCAAGTATCACGTACCACTACTCGCTGACTCATTAAAATGCAACATGCATGAATATCTACGTGTGATGCATCATGATAAAAAATATGAGGATGTGATCTTTTGTGCTTTTCATTCAAAACATCATCGTCAGAAAACAATAGAGTGTTCAGATCTATTCACCCGGATCTGAGGCGGTCACTTCTTCCCTTCGAATCTATTATTCCCGGATTCAGAACGGTAACGTCATCACTTATCAGGTCTATTTTCTCTGGGCCTGAACGATCCATATCAGGTCTATTCTCTCCGGGCCTGAACGGTCCATGTCATCAGATCAATTAACCCCGGATCTGGAGCGGGTCCTTACTAGCCAGGAAACATACACACGCGGTACCGGTGGGAAGCGTTCTTTTTAAAATAGAATCTTTTCTTTAAAAACGCTTTTCATCTTTCTTTCGCATAAAAACCAATTCCATAAATCATGTAAATAACGATGATGCAATGCATGACATGTATTATGCGAGTCATGATATAATGTGTTACATATACCCTATGTACACCCATTCCTTATGCTGGAAAAATTTCCAGCATTATCAATCCATATACTCGGCCTTAATTCCTTATGGTTAGGACCACTATCATGAGTGCTTGTCATACATACGTATAAAAATGTCGTTTCTATTCATAATAGAATTCTCGTGACAATGTAAAATGTGTAAGACACTTAATCTAATTAACTACGAAACAAGGCTGCTGAATTTCGGCAATTCAACGCCTCTTTCCTTTGTCTTTCGTGTAAGCCCATTAAACTCCTTTTTAATTTGGGCCGGCTTTGGGAAACTGTTATAAACATTACATTAACTGGTGATTGTAAGCTCAAGCTGTATAACTAAGCCTAAGTCCATTAGAACAAGGCCTTATAATAAATTCCTCAATTCTGCCCAAGATTTCAGATTAGTGACGCCCACTTAATCATGGTGTTTACCCTTTAATTAGTCATTCTAAGATAAGTGGCTTGAATAAAAGGGTTCATGTATGTTTTAAGTAGTTAACATGAAAGTTTTGCGGATTTATAATATCGTTAGAGGAATCATTTATTCTTTTTCTCAGAACCGTTACATGCTGAATTCTGGAGTGACCGATTTTACTACAAATTTTAGTGTGACCACACCGTAAATCCTTTTTCAAAAATTCCAGCTCTTAAGCTTAGTAAACACATGGGGCTAGTACCCTACCAAAAATCAGCCCAATTGCATATTCCTAAGGTCTATTTCCTAGTCACAAATTATGTCACATGAACTCTGTCTAGTCCAGTAATTTTCCAGCATGACCAGTTTTAATAAAAATTTCACTAAAAATAATCCGTCACTCCTTTTTACAAAATTCCAACTCTCATATTTAATTTACACATAGGGCTAGTGTCATACCAAAAATCAACTAAATTAAATGTTCCTAAGGTCTCCTTTCAGGTCTCACAAAACGGCCTAAAATCTGCCCTGCTCCAGTGAATTTCAAATTTTGTCACATTTCATTCCTAAATGGCCCTAACTTGCATTGTTTGACATAAACACTTTATTAAATTTCAAACTCACCTTTTCCATGGGAAATTTACAGATTCAACACGTTACAAACATCATATACAAATCTTTTCAAAACAGCTTGTATGCCACATACATCATCCTTTGGCCATGCACACCATGTTCCCACTAAATCCAACCTTAGCAAAACTTGGTGCACACGCACCCTAACCCCCAAACAGCCCATTTTTCTACATGCAAGGCAAAATCACGTTTCCACAAGGAACATATTAAGCTTAACACACAAAAGCATAAATCTTGTTCACACCTTACCCCATAACTTATCACTTCTTGCAAAACTACCCTTATTTCTTTTATCCCTTCCCACCGTAGCCCCCATCCATAGAAAAGAAGGGATCTTTAGCATGTTCATCTTGGATTTATCACATAATAGTACTTATAATCAACAAAGAATCCAACTTTGGAGAAAAACTCACACATACACGCCACTTAACCCCCTAGGCCGAAAGTTTCATGCATCATGGCTTAGCATTTCACATCTAAGATTGAATCTTAAGGTCATCTAGACATTCAAGCAAGCACTTTCACATTCAAGCCACAAATAAGTATAGTGTACTTGCCTTCATAGTCTTTAGATCTTGCTTGAATTTGTTGGCACAAGGAGTACTCCCTCCCACCTTTTCCTATCACATACGGTTTATGGGGGTACTTGTTAGCCACTTCTTTAATTACGTAATGCAACTAAGTTGAGGGTTGGAGGGTCTTACCATTTGCATGTTGAGCGGGTTGAGGAAAATCCACTCTTGCTAAGGCACTACCTTGGTTTGTTGTCATGAAAACCTTCACCTAGAGCCGTGATGTTCACAGTTTTGTCAAAGAAGAGGATGCCACATGAGCTTCATCCTTTAAAGTGTAACTTACTAAAACTATTGATGTTTGTCTTACCTATACAAGCATTGAGGTTGGAGTGGTTCTTGGACCTTCTTTGGCTCACATTACAACCGGGTTTCTTGAGAGGAAGGGGAAGTACTTGGAGTAATTTATTGGATAGAAAATACTTAAGAGGTTTTAGATAGGCCTCTTCTTAAAAGAGAAGAGATTAACTCTTCTTGGGTAGGGTAACCGGCGGCTCTCATCATGGGAAGAGGGAAAGACACCTTTAATTGAATAATCCCCTTACACCCAACTACCTTGTTCTTTTAAGGTAATGATCTTGAATTCCTGACTCACCTCATAAGGCCTTATGGCCGAAATATACATATATACTCTATATATATATTTTTCATAATTCTTACCCACATGTGTATAGCTATATATCCGTATATATATATATATATATATATATATATATATGCCAATATGTATATACACATATATTATACACAAATCTATCTATTTTACATATCTTGTTGTTACATCCTAGAGCATAACCATGGATGATCCACTTTAATATAAATATACACGATTACTTACATACATAGATTTGTGTATTTTCCATATACGGTTCTTTAGGTAACTTTTCATTGTACTGTAATCCATTAAGCTATTTATTACATTGTAGCTTCCACTTTATACTATACATGTACACATATACATACATATCTATGTATAAGTCCATATATGTCCAGTGCTCTTATACAAGTGCGTCATGTAACCTATTCTCTGCCAAGTTGAATTTGCTAGACCTTAAGAATTGCTATAATTAATTGATAAAGTTCCTCTTGTCTTACTTCAAAATGGTACCCGGCGGCCATAATGGGGATAGATGGAGGAAGTTCTTCATTTATTAAAGGCTTAATTATGCCCATCTTTTGGAGTTTGTATGAGGAATCTTATCCCACTAGTTGTTCCGTAAGGCCCCATAGCCGAAAGCTCATGTGTGTGTATGTAATTCAATTGCATCTTACCCATGTTCCCATTTTTCTTTCTTAATATATTTAAATATATATATATATATGTATATATATACATGTGAGGGTTATATCAATAAGTAAGTGATGTTGTTACAAGTTGTAGAGTGACCATTATACCCTCATATGACCAAGTCTCATGTTGCATGAAATTGACGTTTGAAAAGTTATGTTGTCTCATGGCATGTTTTGAAAGTTCATATGCATGTGAATAATAAAAGCGAGATGATCGATTCTACCGACACACGATATGTTATGTTATGTTCATGATTATGACTATGTTATGTTTGTCGGCGTGACTTCGATACCGGGGTGGTAGATGTCAAGGGCATATGATTACGTTTATGGCCGAGTGTAACACCGGGTCTAGGACACAGGATCTCCGTCATAGTGCATCACCATTAGCACATGCACATATGTTATGATGTTTTATGTCGTACATGTACTATATGGGGAATCGATCGGTATGTCGTGTGTTATTATTCTTATGAAAAGTGCTATAGCCAGCGATGAAAATATTATATCTCCATGATTATGAAAATGTCATTTTATGCAAGTTATGAAAATTATGTCATGTTTATGAAAAGTCATTTTATGAGAAATCATGTTATGAAAAGTCATGTCTCATGCATCATGTCATGATCATGTTCCTTATGTTATGGTTAGAATTTACATAAGTTGATTATGCTTAAGTTGATTAAGAAAGATTATGCATGTGGATGTGATTATTATAAGTAATGACCTTAGCACAATACGGATTAGTACGTAAGTACAGAAAGGTACGCTAGGGATGTGCTGAAGAAGAAAGATATGATCTCTAAGGCATGATGTAAATTCTTATGTTCTATTTTATTCTTGTACCATGCCCATTATTTGTAAACGAAGGTGCGATTATTTATGTTTGTTATTATGTGATTATTATCTGTTACCCCGTCTCTCCATGCATGATCCACATGACGTATCTAGTAGGATTACTTGCTCAGTGATTAAAAGTTGGCTATCGCTCATACTTGCCTTATCACATTTCAGAGGACAAAGATCCTGATGCCTTGTTCATTGAAGAGGAACTCCGGCTAGAGTACCCATGAGCTGAGATGTAGGCGGAGCTATGTATTTGATGTGTTGAGCTTTATTTTATTGTCATGTACTTAGAATATCGTGAGACATTGTACTTTATGATTTGTATGCACCTGGATGATTTGTATTATTATGCATGTCGTGAGTTTATCTTTATGTTGCTTCTGCTATATCGATTTTGATTCATGTCGACATGCACATGTATGGTATCGACACCTTGTACTACTCGTAGTAGAGTACAACGGGTGCACATTGTCGAAACCCTAGTTCTGGGATGGGCGCTACAGTTGGTATCAGAGCAAATGCTCTAGATCCACAGCGAAAACAGTAAAATAAACACTTAGAATTTAAGTGATGATTTTAGAACTTAAGATATAATCTTAGACCAAAATTGATATCCTTAGATTAGGATCCTTAAAACGGTTAGAGATATCCGGATAAAATTTTAAATTTTACTTGAAATATTAAGTGCACAAAAAACATTAATTTTAGAAATTCAGAACTAAGTAGGTAAATAAATTAAATTATGACATGTACTTTATTGCTAATAATACTGCTTTTGATAGGATGTCTCCACGTCTTAGAGGTAGACTGCACACTGACAGACCGGCATAGTCACCTCCTCCTCCACCGTCACAGGTACCTCCGCAGACAGAGCCGGTTCCACTTTACACTGAGCCTGTACCTCCACCTCCAAAGCCGTAGGGTCAGAGAGATTTTCAACAGGCCGTTCTACAGGCCTTGGTACAGATAGGACAGGCTGTAGGGAATAACGGCCACCAGAATCATGTGGCACCTCCACCCCCACCACCACCACCACCTCCATCACAGCATCGTACTCGTTTCTTCTATGGAGAGCTGAAGAAGGTCCGCATACCTAATTTTGAGGGTGGATCTGATCCAGACATAGCCGAGAAATGGCTAAAGGAAGTGCAAAATAACTTTGAGCTGATTCAGGTACCGGACGAGATGAAAACCCAAGTTATTAAGCCTTTTCTAACTGGTGAGGCCGATCAGTGGTGGACTACTTATTTTGCAGCATTTGCAGTTCTATTTACTTGGGAGCGATTCCCAAGAGACTTCCGTAAGTTCTAGATCCCACCATCAGTCACTTTGCAGAAGATAGGGATGTTCGAGTCCTTGATTCAGATTCCTGGTATGATAGTGGCAGATTATGCCAACCGATTTACTGCCCTGGGAAGATATGTTCCAGCGATCATGGGAGATGAGTAACTTAAAATGATTAAGTTTGAGTGAGGATTGAATCCACGCATTCGCACTTGGATTGTGAATGCCAACCCGAGGATTTTTGTGAATTACTGGAAGCCTGCTATTGGGTAGAGAGGGACATCATCAGACGTGATTTCCTACTCGGGGCAAGAGGCCCCAAGATTTTGGAGATGGTCAGTCCCGTAAGGGGGCTAAGACTGCCAAAGGAGATAATGGACGTGCACATCATCAGAATTTTCAGCAACAGCCGCAGCCGCAACGACAGCCACAGCAGCAGCGTCCACCACAGGCGAATCCGATCCCGAGATGTCTTAATTGCCAGAAGCAGCATACTGGAGCATGTTTGCTGAAGATTAGGGCTTGCTTTAATTGTGGCAAGATTGACCACTTGATCAAAGATTGCACTGAGTCCCAAAAGGGACCCCAGAGAGCTTCACCTCAGCAGAGAGATGGCCCACGGGCCAATGCCAGAGTGCATGTGATGACAGACAAAGAGGTTTTGGATGCTCCAGACGTTGTGACAGGTATATCTCATTTTTCTAAATTATGTGATATTTCTATACTAGCTTAGGAATTGCATTTTTGAATTATGAATTGCCTCAAGTGTTATTTAGCAAACAACATACCTGCCAACGTATTGTTTGATAGTGGTGCAAGCCACTCCTTTGTATCAAAAAGGTTCACTAAGAACCTTAGTAGATGTTCGACATGGTTGGATACGCCTTATCGTGTTCAAGCAGCTGGTGATCAGGTGATCATTTCACACTATATATATAAGGACTGCGAGATCGAAATGGAAGGACATAAGTTCGAAACTACCTTAATTCATATACAGATTGGGGACTTCGACATTATTCTAGGTATGGATTTATTGTTCAAACACCATGCCCACATCGACTGTCGCGGTAAGCGTGTGATGATTAAGGATCCGACGGCGTGGAAGTGATCTATTAGGGAAATTCTAAGCTGAAGAAGATACCACCGAATATCTATCTAACAGTGACATAGGTTTTTCGAGCACTTAAGAAGGGTAGCGAAGGATTTATCATCTATGCTCTTTGCGAGGATTCAAAGACACCATCAATCGACAGTATTCCAGTAGTCAAGGAGTTCACAGATGTCTTTCCGGACGATCTGCTAGGCTTACCTCCGGAACGGGAGATAGAGTTTGAGATTAATGTCGTTCCAAGAGCTGAATCGATCTCAAAAGCGTCGTACAGAATGGCCCTAGCAGATTTGAAGGAATTAAAAGCACAGTTGCTGGAACTGATAGACAAGAAATTTATACGGCCTAGTGTATCACCTTAGGGAGCCCCAGTGCTGGTCGTTAAGAAGAAGGATGGCAGCATGAGACTCTGCATCGATTACCGAGAACTGAATAAGATCTCTATCAAAAATCGATACCCACTGCCCAGGATCGACGATTTGTTTGATCAGTTGAGAGGTGCTAAGGTGTTCAGCAAAATTGATCTTCGCTCCGGTTATCATCAGTTGAAGATCAAGTCGGAGGATATTGCTAAGACAGCTTTTCGTACAATATATAGACACTATGAGTTCTTCGTAATGCTGTTAGGATTGACCAATGCTCCTGCGACATTCATGGATCTAATGAACACAGTATTTCGAGATCAGTTGGATAAATTCGTGGTTGTCTTTATTGATGACATTCTGATATATTCACCGGACGAGGAGACTTACGCGGAGCATCTGAGGGTAACACTGAATATACTAAGAGAGAAGCAGCTATATGCTAAGTTCAGTAAGTGCGAGTTCTGGCTCCACAGTGTTGCATTTCTGGGTCATGTTGTGTCCAAGGATGGTATCTCAGTAGACCCAAAGAAGATTGAGGCTATTATAGAATGGCCGAGACCGACAAATATGACTGAGGTCAAGAGTTTCTTGGTACTTGCAGGTTATTATCGGAAGTTTGTTGAAGGATTCTCATGGATTGCAGTTCCACTGACTCGACTGACGCAGAAGAACACGCGATATGATTTGACTTCTGATTGCAAGCAGAGCTTCACCGAACTTAAGAAGAAATCGATATCGGTGCCAGTATTAGCACAATCAATCTCCGGATAGAGATTCGTGGTATATAGTGATGCTTTGAAGAATGGACTAGGTTGTGTGATGATACAGAAGGAACGAGTAATCGCATATGCATCAAGACAGTTGAAACCCTACGGCAGAATTACCCCACTTATGACCTGGAACTAGCAGCTGTTGTATTTGCACTTAAGATATAAAGGCATTATTTATATGGTGAGAGATGCAAACTTTACACAGATCACAAGAGTTTGAAGTATCTCTTTACCCAGAAGGAGCTAAACATGAGGCAACGGAGATAGTTAGAGTTGATGAAGGTTATGACCTTGCCATCCATTATAATCCGGGTAAGGCGAATAAGGTGGCAGATGCAGTGAGTAGAAAGTCAAGCCATGTCCGATAGACACCTCTAGAAAGGGAGATATCCGAGTTTAGATTGGATGTGGTTGATTCGACTGCGAATATTCTGGCTAATTTGATGATCGCTCCTACCTTGATTAATAGAATTAAATAGGCACAGAAGAATGATTCAAAGTTGATGAACATTGTTAAGCAGTTTAAAGAACAACCAGCGAAGGATTTCCAGTTGCATAATGATGGCAGTCTCTGGTTTTATGGGAGATTGTGTGTACCGAATATTGAGGAAATTAAGAGAGAGATTATGACTGAGGCTCACAACTCGTAGTTATCTATCCATCCGGGAGCCACCAAGATGTATCGGGATCTTAAAAGAAACTACTGGGGGAACAGCATGAAGCGTCAGATTGCAGAGTTTGTGAAGTGATGTCATACTTGTCAACAAGTTAAAGCAGAACATCAGAGACCGGTAGGACTGTTACAGCCATTGGAGATTCCGAAGTGGAAATAGGAGCACATCGATGGACTTTGTTACTGGACTCCTAAGATTCGTAGCGGGTAATCATGGATCGACTCACTAAATCGGCACATTTCCTACCAATGTCGATCTAGACATCTACAGAAAAGCTAGTAAGTATTTATATGAATGAGATAATCAGCTTGCATGGGACACCTGTCAGCATCGTGTGCGATAGAGACCCACGTTTTACTTTGCGATTCTGGAGGGCTAATCAGCATGCTATGGGTACTGAGCTCCGGATGAGTACCACATTTCACCCACAGATCGATGGACAGTCAGAGCGTACAATACAAACGTTAAAAGATATGTTACGTGCTTGTGCTTTGGATTTCAAGGGTAACTAGGATAAATAAGTAAAGTTGATTGAGTTCTCATACAATAACAGCTATCACAGTTCTATCAGCATGGCACCATTCAAGGCATTGTACGGAAGAAAATGCCGATCACCACTGTATTGGGACGAAGTTGGCGAGAGAGCTATTATGGGTCCGGAACTAGTGGAGTAGACTTTGAAAAAGATCAAAGTGATACGTGATAGATTGAAAGCTGCTCAAGACCGTAGCAAAAGTTGGGCAGACACAAAGAGACGGCTGATTGAGTTTGAAGTGGGCAAGAAAGTATATTTACGGGTTTCACTGACCAAGGACATGATGAGATTTGAGATTAAGGAGAAATTGAGCCCTCGATTTATTGGCCCTTATGACATCCTAGAGAGAGTTGGATCTGTTGCGTAAAGGTTGGTCCTACCTCCTACATTATTCCAGGTACATAATGTGTTTCACGTATCTCAGTTGCAGTGATATGTACACGATCCGACTCATATACTGGAGCAGTAGCCCATAACAATTAAAGATGACGTTACGTATGAAGAAGTTCCCAAATGGATTGTGGACCCTAAAAAGCAGGTATTGAGGAGACGGACAATTCCATTCATGAAAGTACAGTGGAGTAATCATACTTAAAGAGAAGCGACGTGGGAACCGAAGCATCAGATGCAAAAGCAAAACCCCAACTATTCGTATGAGGTACATAAGTTTCGAGGACGAAACCTCTTATAGGGGAGAGAATGTTACGACCCGAAAAATTTTTCCGTTGCATCATAACGATTCCTATACTGTAAACGTACTTACATTAGTGTAGAAACCCTACTCCTTTGGAATGTGAGTACGATTGTGAATTTCATAACAAACGTTTGACTTATACAATAAAACTTAAACTAGTTAGTGACAACTTAAGCTATTAGAATAAATTAAATCGAAAAGAAAATACATGACATAGTAATATTGTAAAACTTAAATAAAAGAAAATAAAATGCATACATGAAATAAACGAAAAGAAAAAGGAAAAAGAAAAGAAAAGACAAGTTGGCATAAGCATGCTTAGTAGTTTTGTATAGAATAATGCATGCTTTTGAATATTGTCATAAACCCATTCTTCACACCCATACTTCTCTAAAGTTTGTCTCTCACCCCATCCCTCCACATGCCATGGCCGCCCACCCTCTTAGGAGAAGAAGAAATTTTATTTCTTCTTCAATCTCTCAAATAATTACCTCTTCAACCAAATATTTCCATCTTCTCTCCAAGAAAACTCAAGAAAACTTCAACACCCCCTTCCTCACCCCTTTGGCCAAAACTTCTACCTTCAACAAGGAGAAGATTTTCTTCTCCTTTCTTCACGCCAACACCATCAAAAACGAGTTACATAGGCACTCCATTACTCAAGAGAGATTCAAGAATGTTGTAGAATCTAGAATCAAAGGAAACCAAGGTAAGAACTTTATGAAGTTTAAGTTTAAATCTTCTATCTAATTAATTTCATAAGTTGCTCACTAACCCTCCTTTTTGTACTCCAAAATCGTGCCTATATAGCAAGAGAGGAAGAAGAGTTTTCTTCCAAACCAAGTGAAGGAATCATCACCTAAGTGTAAGAAAAGTGAATCAAGGCAAGTAATCTTCCTAGATCCTTCATGGATTTTCAAAGATTAAGTATTTATGTTCATAACAAAATTAGATCATCATGTAGTATGTTCAATTTTTATCATGAAAATATGAAAGATCCATGTTTATAAGTGATATAAATGTATATATCTGTAAAACTACCATATACACGGCCATACATATACAATGATATAAATTTATGAACAAATGAGATGAAATGAGTAACCTCAAAAAAAGTGTATAAAGAATACAACTCTAGTTCATTTGGTTATATTTTCTCTTATGATGATCATTAAGTTGTTCTTTTATGTATTCTTAGCATTCATATGCTTCAAGATTATGTTTTAACATATTTATGTATGTATTATAAGCATGAATTATATACATGAATTCAATGATAGTTTAATGATTATCATTTTCATGAATACTAACATATAACTCACGGCCTAGTGCCTATTTGGAGTACTTCATTTGAGTTTTCTCATTTCCGTTATGTATATTTAGATGATGATTATGACTCAACAAGTATATTTTTATGTTTTTCTATCATGTTATGACTATGTGACTTCTTAATGTCATAATCTTAGATTTAAGTAAAAGAAAAAAGAAAATAATATGAGTATGTTACTATAAAAACATACAACATATATCATGTATATAAAAAGGAAGAAAAATAAATTATATACGTATAATGATTCATATATAATTCGGCCTTAATGTGTTTAAGACATAAACTACTTTATACAAATTATACATACCTATAAATGTATTATTGTGAGAAAAAAATATATATATATATATAATGACTATATATATACGCGGTTTTAAGAATAAGTATATGTATATGAATATAGTTTATACATATATACACGACCCATGTGTATTAAAGACATAAAATTACTTTATATAGATTATATATATATATATGTAAGTGTATTATTATGATATATATATATATATATATATATATATATATATATATGTACATATGTATTCGGCCTTATGTCCATTTAAGAATCAAATTACTTAAGTTCCATGTTGTGGACACTTATATGTATAATGTGTAGTAATGAATAAAGTATGGTATAAGTTAGATATTTGTATGTGACAAGTTAAAGGAGTTAGGAATTAAGTTTAATTGCCTAAGTGTTGAAATATGAATTGTATATAGAGACTGCAAATTAAGAAGGTGGTGTTGTATGGAAGAAGATGAAAACGGGGCTGTTTTGTATGTCTTGGCCGAATGGTACCATTTTAGGGGTAAAAATAGGATTTTCTTTAAGTTATAATATGTAGAACGAAAATAAGTAAGTGATGTTGTTACAAGTTGTAGCATGACCATTATACCCTCATATGACCAAGTCTCATGTTGCACGAAATTAACGTTTGAAAAGTTATGTTGCCTCATCGCATGTTTTGAAAGTTCATATGCATGTGAATAATAAACACAAGACGAGCGATTTCAACGACACACGATATGTTATGTTCATAATTATGACTATGTTATGTTTGCTGGCGTGACATCGATACCGGTGTGATAGATGTCAGGGGCATATGATTACGTTTATGGCCGAGCATAACATCGGGTTTGGGACACGGGATCTCTATCATAGCGTGTCACCGTTAGCACATGTACATATGTTATGATGTTTTATGTCGTATATGTACTATATGGGGAATTGATCGGTATGTCGTGTGTTATTATTTTTATGAAAAGTGATATATCCAACGATGAAAACGTTATGTCTCCATGATTATGAAAATGTCATTTTATGCAAGTTATGAAAATCATGCCATGTTTATGAAAAGTCATTTTATGAGAAATCATGTTATAAAAAGTCATGTCTCATGCATCATGTCATGATCACGTTCCTTAGGTTATGGATTAAATATCCATAAGTTGATTATGCCTTAAGTTGATTAAGAAAGATTATGCATGTAGATGTGATTATTATAAGTGATGACCTTAGCACAATACGGATTAGTACGTAAGTATGAAAAGGTACGCTAGGGATGTGCTGAAGAAGAAAGACATGATCTCTAAGGCATGATGTAAATTCTTATGTTCCGTTTTATTCTTGTACCATGCCCATTATTTTTAAACGAAGATGCGATTATTTATATTTGTTATTATGAGAGTATTATCTGTTACCTCATCTCTCCATGCATGATCCACATGACGTATCTAGTAGGATAACTTACTGAGCAATTAAATGTTGGGTATTGCTCATACTTGCCTTACACTTTTCAAAAGACAGGGATCCTGATGCCTTGTTCATTGAGGAGGAACCCCTCCTAGAGTACCCGTGAGCTAAGATGTAGGCCAAAGCGATGTATTTGATGTGTTGAGCTTTATTTTATTATGATGTACCTAGAATATCGTGAGACATTGTACTTTATGATTTGTACGCATATGGACGATTTGTATTATTATGCATGTCGTGAGTTTATCTTTATGTTGCTTCCGCTATATCGATTTCAATTCATGTCGACATGCGTATTTATGGTATCGACGCCTTGTACTACTCGTAGTAGCGTACGACGGGTGCACCATCCATAACCCTAGTTCCGGGCGGGACGCTAACGGATATATTCACAGGATCGAAGCAAGGGAGGAGAACTCTGAAATGATAACGCAGTGAGATGTGAGAGGAAAAGGTACGCAGCAGGGAGAAGGACCGCTGAAGAAATGAAGTGGAGGGGGGGCTTGTCTGAATATTATACCAACCAAATATATATTATATATAATTAGCTCCATTTGCATTAATGTGTAAGATTTGACCATTTTGCCCCCTTTTCTCAATATACTTTCTTGAGGCATTATTAGCATAAAAACGTTCAGTTTGCTAAATTTTTGAGCCATTAGTAATCATTGCAACACTTTTACAGGATGTAGAACTCATCATTTGTTTAATTCTGTTTTTCTTTTGCCTGATTTCTAAGAAGACACTGTTCATTGAATGCAAAGGCTTAGTACCTAGAATCTTCCCACGAATAGAATAAAACTCCTTATTCAACCCAGCTAGGAATCTAAAAATCCTCCTAGTTTCAGTGATATTTTTGTACATTTTGTCAGCCTCTTGGTTTGGCCATTTATGAGTATTAAACTCATCAATTTGTTGCCAAATTCTCTTGAGTTGGCCGAAGTAGATGTTTACTATTGAGTCTTCTTGTTTCGTATCATGTAGTATAACACCAAGTTCATAAAATTCAGATACATTATTCAACTTGGAATACATTTCTTGGGTTGCTTTCCATATTTCAGCAGCAGAGTCATATAAAATGAAGTTATCACTCACCTCAGTCACCATTGATCCTATCAACCAAGACATGATCATAGAATTTTCAGCATCCCAAGTTTTAAAACGAGCATCAGTTTCATCAGGGATGTCGATGTCAAGCTTGAGATATTCTTCTTTTCCTTTCTCTGTGATGAACATTTTCACAGCGTGTGACCAATCTAAATAGTTATTCCTATTTAGCTTGAGATTGGTGATGGTAATAGACGTTAAATCAATGGTAGGTTGTGATGAGGTGGCTTCAGATGAACAACTATGAACACCAGGATTAGGAATAGCAGGTGCTTCACTTCCAACAGATTCTATTCTTACGTAAACTCAGAAACAAGAACGAAGAAGAAGATGATGATTGAAGAAATTCAAAATTTTCCCAGAATTTTACAAAGAGCTCTGAACAGCTCTGATACCATATAGTTTTTAAATATGTAAAAGATTCAAAGATGGGATAAAAAAAATTTCATTCACCTATTTTCCATGGAGGAAGTGAGGTTACATATATACAAGTGAGAAACATGGTTGCCAATGGCTTTAAGCTCCCGGTGATGAGACAAGCCTAACGGCTAGTTTTCAAAAATGGTTTCAGCAGGTATTTGTCCTAAATAATCATCAATTTGATGATTTTCCTAATGTATAATCACTATACAATGATGATAAACTGATTAAACATGAAAATATACAATGTACACAATGAAATTAACACGAGAAAACATGTTCGACGCTTCCATCAAAGTGTTTGATAAAATGCCTCAAGACTTGATCACTCCATTGCAATTCTGTCATCTTCGCACCCTTCTTTCTTTTTATTTTTGCATATTAGTCCTTGCATTCCAACCACGTTTACGAGTTCATGGCTAAGGTTGCTTGCTGACAGGCGTCTGTTTTGGCGTACATGACGGATTTGAGGTGCGGCCCCCTTGGCACCTCGGCCAAGAGGCAAGGTGGAGGCGGTATAGTCTGAGATGACTTGTGAGTGCAACCGAGCTGAACCAGCAACGATCCGCTGATTGTGACTTACGACCCATGGGTTGTGCCAACAAGAGGTTGCCAGGAGGAACTAGCTTACCTGCATCAATGGTGGGGCCAAACAACGTTAACTGTTATTGGCCGAAGTGAGGACACTTGTCGTTATTGAGCCGTGCAGTTTTTGGCCTATCAACCCCGTTGGGGTTTTTTCCTCTCACCTATTTGACTAACGGACGTTTTCTTGATTGAAGAATATTTAGCTACATATAAGACGTTCTCGGTGCACTAGTCTCATCTATTTGTGTATGGTCCGGGGAAGGGCCGAATCGTTTCGCAATCTGATGTATGCAATCTTACGTTATATTTTATACAAGAGGCTGTTTCTGCGGCTCGAATATGTGAAACTTAATTTTATTTTCCTCTTTTTTCTTCTTCTGAGAAAGCAGAGGTTGAGAAAATATGGAAAATTTGTATTTGCCTTTCAAGATGTTTTCGTCTATATATTTTTCAAGCCATTTAAGGCACAAAGATATGAACACTTTTGAATATTCATATCCCTTTTTAAATAGGTCAATCGTTATTAGACAAAAATTTCTGAACTACGCTGTAAGTCTATATATTTTGGTTTGTAAAATAAATTCTCTAAGTCCAGCCTCTCGTCTTATTTTATCATAATTATTTCTTCATGAGTATTCAGAGTCAAAAAGGAGATGGACAGGACCTCGGATTCGGCTACCTAAGCATCGACTTTACGCTCCGAACAACATTGGAAACTCGCAGTGGAGTGTTGTAAACACGTGAGGTTGGGTAAGACGTCTCCAATTCATTTCGAATAATGTTTTGAGGTTAACCTTTATCAGTGCTGTTCATGAGAACACTGTAACATATATAAATCGGAGAGCGTGCCTTGATTTTTAAATAAAAGTGTGCCGACATTAATCTAGTATACATGCATGTAAAATCATGAACTAAATGACGTAACCGAATTAAATAAGGTAATTATTTTTTGAAAATTACATAAAGTAGTTATGTTGCATGGTTAAGTCTTAATTCATTGTGATTTATTATTTGCTTTCTTCGTTATTATTCATTTTTTTTAATCTCGTTAGTTTGCTAGTATGGCATTCTTTTTGTCAAATTAATGTCCTTTCTTTGTTCTTAATTCGTAGCCTATTCACCGATGTATTCAGTGTATAGTACTTAACACTATTTGAACTTTTAGAAATGTTCACCGATGTAATTATAGTGTATATTAGTTACTTAACATTATTTGTTCACCAACCCTATAAGATGCACATAAGAGGAGATTAAAGCTATAGCAATCTTTAAAGTCTAAAAATGTTTGTTCGCTAGATAGCAGTTTCAGCAGCAAGTATCATGTAACAGTTTCCATTTAAGTAAAAGAGCATAATAACTTAATAAGTCTGCGTAACAAGTCAAAATGAAAACAAAAGCAAGGCCGCGGCCGAAAGTACTTTCCGTTCAAATATATTACGGACTATATAGGAAACGCTGTTTGGAAGAAATTTTAGAAATGGGTTTGTCTAAAGTTGGTGAGCAACATACCATGAGCTTAATTATGATTAGTGTCTGTTAATCAAAAATAGAAGCTAATTAGTCCTAAATTACTTACATAATCAGTAGACGATTTTCGTCTTTTGAATCACTCAATTTCGATAACGGGTGAATGAGAAATTAATGCTCAAAGTAAGAGTTAAAAATGGTTGAAAAATAGAAAAATTGATGATGTGGTCTCATTAGAATTGAACACATCACCATTTTCCAAATATACCACATTGGTCAATTGAAGGAAAGTTGCCACCAAATATAGTGCTAAGAGAGGCACTTTAGATATGCCCTAATAACAAGAGAATTTTTGACCGGAGGGAAGACGCAGATGACTGCCACACGTGTGCGCCACCGCCGCCCGCCCGTCTGGCCGGCCGGCTTGGCTCGACTCGGGCTCATGGCTCGTTCGTCCGGTTCTTATCGTTTTGGACAAATTTTTTTTTTAAAATTTTCCAGATAAATAATTTACTTGATCATATGGTTATGATTTAATCATACGATCTAACGTCTCAGATTAAACTGAACCAGTTCCTAGTTGACTGATCCTAACAGTCGCGGTTGCCGTAACCTCCAAGATTTCCCTCTATAAATGGAGGCAGTGCACTGCTTCTAAGAGATACTGAAATTTTTCTTCCCTTCTCCTACTGCATACGAGCATTCTGCATAAACTACTGCTGCATTTCATCAATACGATAAGTCAGAACATTTGTCAGGTTCATGGAGTTCTTACAGAGTAGTGCCACTCGTTCCAACTGTTAGCCGTTGTATCCTGGGAGACGTTTGCAATTTCTGGTTGGGCACAATATACCGGAGCAATTCGTATTAAGGATAGAGTCCTGGACTCGCCTCGGCTTATGTTAAGCTCTTCTCTGTGTTGAGCTCTTATCTTTATTGAGCTCTTTCGTGTGTTGAGCTCTTCCCTGTGTTGAGCTCTTCTCTGTGTTGAGCTCTTTCCTGTGTTGAGCTCATCTCTGTGCCGAGCTCATCCCTGCCGAGCTCATCTCTGCTGAGCTCATCTCTGCCGAGCTCATCTCTGTGCTGAGCTCATCTCTACAGAGCTCATCTCTGTGCTCAGATCTTCTCTGTGTTGAGCTCAGCTCTTCCTGTGTTCAGCTCAGCTCTTCCAGTGTTGATCTCTGCTATTCCTGTGTTGAGCTCTGCTCTTCCTGTGTTGAGCTATGCTCATCTTGTGTTGAGCTCAGCTGTTCCTGTGTTGAGCTCAGCTGTTCCTGTGCTGAGCTTAGCTCTTCCCTGTGCTGAGCTCAGCTCTTCCCTGTGCTGTACAGAATGTCAGTTTCGTTCTCTAAACTGTATAGAATCTGAGTTTCGTAAATGAGTTTAAGACGAATTATTCTTATCTCAGTCCTGTACCGGTTTATTTACAGTATTCTGTTTTTATACTGACTTCTTGTTTCTACATTTGTCAGAAGCTAAAATGTGATGAAGAACGAAAGCTCTAATTTGTTCAATGCTGTGCATGTTGGTTCTCAGGAACAGAATAGTGCTGTTCCGATTGCACCTACTGTTGCTGCGCCTATTCCTACTTCTGTCCCTGCGGTTGGACAGGTTGAGAAGCCGAAAAAGTTTGGAGGAAGTTTCTTAAAATGCTGGCAGCAAAAGATATTGTTTTTCTTGACAACGATGGGTTTGGCTAAAATGCTGGCCAAGGATCCTCCGGAGGTGGTTCCGGTTGAAGAGCTGAATCTGAACATGCAGAACAATTTGATGGCTGAAGCATGGAATTTTAACAATTATGTATGCTTGAGTCATATTTTGAGTTGTTTAGATAATTCATTGTATGGACTGTATTACACTTTAAAAACTGCAAAGTCACCGTGGATGGTCATAGATAAGAAGTACCACACGGAGGATGCCGGTACAAAGAAGTTTGTCGTTGGCCAATTTCTTGAGTTTAAAATGTTAGACTCCAAGGCTGTTGTTTCTTAGATTGAGGAATTACAGATGTTGGTGGCCGAAATGGAAGAAGAGGGCAAGTCGCTCAGTGAATCTTTCATAGTGGCGGCTGTGATTGAGATGCTACCTCTTTCGTGGAGGGAATTTAGAAGCTATCTCAAACACAAGCAAAAGGAGATGACTTTGGAGGATCTGATTGTTCGACTCCGTATAGAGGAGGACAACCGCAGATCCGAAAGAAAGCCAAGTTCGAGTTCTGGTCATGCAAAGGCTCATGTCGCAGAGGCGACGAAAAAGAAAAAGAAAAATCTTGTCGGAGTGAACCTTAAAGGCAAGAAAGTTGCCAAAAGGTTCACTGGAAAATGTTTTAACTGCGGGATTAAGGGGCACCGCAGTGTTGACTGCCGTAAGCCCAAGAAAAAGCAGGAAAAAGCAAAAGCCAACCTTGTCAATCAGATGGATGATCTGGATTTATGTGTTGTTGTTTCTGAGTGCAATGCAGTAGGAAATCCTCGTGAATGGTGGTTGGACACTGGAGCCACTCGACACATCTGCGCCAACAGAGCGATGTTCAGAGATTGTTCTCCGGCGAAGAATAATGAAAAGTTGCACATGGGGAACTCTGATAGCTCAAAGATTGAAGGTTCGGGCAATGTGATTCTGAAGATGACTTCAGGAAAGGAATTGACTCTACGAGATGTACTGCACGTTTCTGACATCCGCAAGAACTTAGTTTCTAGAGCTTTACTAGTCAGTCATAGATTTAGACTAGTATTTGATTGTAGTAAATTTATTCTGAGTAAGAATGGGATATTTCTGGACAAGGGGTACCTGACTGACAACATGTTCAAACTTAGTGTGATGAATGTTGTACCCAAGAAAACTTTGCCCGAAGAGGCTAATAAGAATGCTTGAGTCTTCTCGTTTATGACATGTTCGTTTGGGACATGTTAATTACAAGTCAATACAATATATGATTAATCTTGACTTATTGCCCAAACTGAACCTTCATAAAGAAAAATGTCAAGTCTGTGTTAAAGCAAAAATGACAAAGACGCCATTTCCTTCAATAGAAAGGAACACCGAACCTTTGGATTTAATTCATATCGATGTGTGTGATTTAAAATTTGTGCAAACGAGAGGTGGTAAAAATTATTTTGTAACTTTTATCGATGATTGCGCACGATACTGTTATGTCTATTTGCTAAGTAACAAAGACGAGGCCCTTGATGCTTTCAAGTACTATAAAAATGAAGTTGAGAATCAACTTAGCAAACAAATTAAGACAATTCGTAGTGATAGAGATGGCGAATATAATACACCGTTTAATGAATTCTGTTCTAAACATGGTATTATTCATCAAACGACTGCACCATATTCACCTCAATCGAATGGTATTGCTACGCAAAAACCGTACTCTAAAAAACATGATGAATGCTATATTGATAAGTTTGGGTTTACCTCTGAACTTGTGGGAGGAAGCAATTCTCTCAGCAAACGTCATTTTAAATAGAATTCCATCTAAGAAGATGGATGAAACCCCATACGAGCTTTGGAAAGGCTATAAGCCTAGTTACAAATACTTGAAAGTGAGGGGGTGTCTGGCGAAAGTTGTTGTACCTAAACCAAGACAAGTTAGAATTGGGCCTAAAACAATTGATTGCATATTCAAGGATATGCAACTAACAGTAGTGCATATCGATTCTTGGTGCACAAGTCGGACATTCCTGACATACATGAGAATGTTGTCATGGAATCAAGAAATTCAGTGTTCTTTGAAGATGTCTTTCCAAAGAAAGACAAAAACGACGAAGAAACAAGCACTAGTAAGCAAGTGCGTGAGACGACCCCTCAAGAAATAGAGGAACCGCGTCAAAGCAAACAAACCGGAATACCAATGTCTTTTGGACCAGATTTTCTTACATACTTGGTAGAAAAAGATCCAAGAACCTTTTCTGAGACCATTTCAACTCCAGAAGCTCCCTTCTAGAAAGAGGCAGTAAACAATGAAATAGATTCGATTCTTCAAAATCATACTTGGGAGCTGGTTGATCTTCTACCAGGAAGTAAAACACTCAGATGCAAGTGGATCTTTAAGAAAAAGCTGAAAGAGGATGGGTCTATTGACAAGTACAAGGCCCGGTTGGTAGCTAAAGGCTATCGACAAAAGGAAGGCTTTGACTTTTTTGATACCTACTCACCGGTAACTAGGATCGCTTCAATAAGGATGCTAGTTGCTATCGCTGCAGTCTACGACTTAGAAATCCATCAGATGGATGTGAAAGGTGTGTAAACTTGTAAAGTCTTTGTACGGACTTAAACAAGCACTCAAACAGTGGCATTTGAAGTTTGATGAGGCAATGTTGATAAATGGCTTCAAGATCAACGAGTGTGTCAAGTGTGTGTACATCAAGAACACACCAGACGTCTATGTGATAGTATGTCTATATGTAGATGACATGCTCATCATGGGCAGTACTCGTGACATCATCTTGAATACCAAGAAGATGTTAACACGAAATTTTGATATGAAAGATATGGGGGTTGCCAATGTTATTCTAGGAATTAAAATTTCTCGGATAACTGAAGGCCTTGTTATGTCACAAACTCATTATATTGAATCTGTTCTCAAACGATTCAATATGTTTGATACAAAACCAATAAAGACCCCACTAGACTTAAGTGTACACTTAAGAAAGAACCGAGGTGAGCCTGTAGCTTAGTTGAAGTACTCACAGGTAATTGGAAGTCTGATGTACATAACAAACTGTACAAGACTAGACTTAGCTTGTTCAGTAAACAAATTGAGCAGGTTTATCAGTAATCCAAGTGAACATCACTCGAAAGCTCTAAGTAGAGTGATGAGGTACCTGAAATACACAATAAACCTTGGATGACACTATACAACATATCCGACAGTATTGGAAAGATACTGTGATGCAAATTGGATTCAAATAGCAAGGACTCTAAGTCTACCAGTGGATACCTATTCACTGTTGGTGGAGGTGCTGTGTCATGGAAGTCCACAAAGCAAACGTGTATAGCTCGGTCCACTATGGAAGCCGAGTTTATAGATAAAGCTGGAGAAGAGGCTGAATGACTTCGAAATTTTCTAGAAGATGTTCCATGTTGGCCTAAGCCAATCACTCCTATCAGCATACACTGTGATAGTCAGTCTGCTATAGGACGAGCACAAAACAGCATCTACAATGGTAAGTCACGACATATACATCGGAGACATAATACCATTAAGCAATTGATCTCTAATGGCGTGATTTCCATTGATTACATAAAATCAAAGGAGAATCTTGCGGATCCGCTTACAAAAGGCTTGCATAGAGATCAGATGTCAAAATTGACAAACGGAATGGGACTTAAGCCTACTACGCAAGAATCTTTGTAATGGTAACCCAACTTTGTTGACAGGAGATCCAGAATCTTGGTTCAATGGGACAACTATGTTATGAAGGTTCAGTTTAGCACTTACTCATTCCGCTACATAAAAGTGTTGTCTGCAGAGAATATTTAGGGTAAGCTAAAGATTTTTAATGATGTCCTATATCTTGATACATCAAGTGGGGTGTGGCAGAATGCTCCTGATAGGAATCACCTATGTAAGTGTGAAGTGGGGTCGCTTCTATGAGAATTCTATGGGGCAAGAAATATCTAAAACACTTTCTGAAACTAGGTTGTTTATGGCCAAAACGAACACAACCATGAGAACCAAAAGAGTGTTAAATGAAATGTTGTGTGAGTATCGTTGTCTAGGTTCAGCAAAGGCTGACTAGTTCAAGACATCAAGTCACTACTTAGTTGAGTGAATCCGATGGTACTTAACTACGAAAGGTTCAAAGCCAGAAGCTACCTCTTCTGATACGATATTTTCTTGTCTGACTTCTTGTTAGAGTCTGCATCTGTATTTGTATTAATTTTCATTCATGTGGGGATTGTTGGAAGAAATTTTGGAAATGGGTTTGTCTAAAGTTTGTGAGCAACATATTTTGAGCTTAATTATGATTAGTGTCTGTTAATCAAAAATAGAAACTAATTAGTCCTAAAATATCTACGTAATGAGTAGATGATTTTAGGCTTTTGAATCACTCGATTCCAATACCAGGTGAATGAGAAATTAATGCTCAAAGTGGGAGTTAAAAATGGTTAAAAAATGGAAAAATGATGATGTGGCTCATGAGAATTGAACACATCACCATTTTCCAAATATACCACATTGGTCAATTGAAGGAAAGTTGCCACCAAAATAGTGCTAAGCGAGGCACTTTAGATGTGCCCTAAGGGCAAGAGAATTTTTGACAGGAGGGAAGACGCAGATGATTGCCACACGTGCACGCATGCACTCAGGCTCAGGCTCAGGCTCATGGCTCGTGGCTCGTCCGCCCGGTTCTTATCTTTTTGGACAAATTTTCTTTTAAAATTTTCCAAAAAAATAATTTACTTGATCATATGGTTATGATTTAATCCTACGATCTAATGGCTCAGATTAAACTGAACTAGTTCCCAGTTGACTGATCCTAACAGTCGTGGGTTACTCGGTGATCGTGGGGGTTACTGGCCGATCGAAGCCTGTGCATGGTGACTGTGGGGGTTATTGGACGATCAGTGCGGTCGTGGGTTGCCGTAACCTCCAAGATTTTCCTCTATAAATGGAGGCAGTGTTCTGCTTCTGAGAGACACTGAAATTTTTCTTTCCTTCTCCTGCTGCATACGAGCATTCTGCATAAACTACTGCTGCATACTGCATACACTGCTGCTGCATTTTATCAACCCGAGAAGTCAGAACATTTGTCAGGTTCGTGGAGTTCTTACGGAGTAGTGCCACTCGTTCGAACTGTTAGCTGTTGTATCCTGTGAGACGTTTGTAATTTCTGGTTGGACACAATATACCGGAGTAATTCGTCTTAAGAACAGAGTCCTGGACTCGTCTGGGCTTATGTTGTGCTCTTCCTTGTGTTGAGCTCTTCCCTGTGTTGAGCTCTTCTTTGTGTTGAGCTCTTCTCTGTGTGTTGAGCATTTCCCCGTGTTGAGCTCTTTCCTGTGTTGAGCTCATCTCTGTGCAGAGCTCATCTCTGCCGAGCTCATCCCTGCCGAGCTCATCTCTGCTGAGCTCATCTCTGTACTGAGCTCTTCTCTATGCTGAGCTCAGCCCTTCCTGTGTTGAGCTCAGCTCTTCCCGTGCTGAGCTCAGCTCTTCTATGTGTTGTACAGAATGTCAGTTTCATTCTCTAAACTGTATAGAATCTGAGTTTCGTAAATGAGTTAACAAACGCCTTGCTGCTATATTCTCATTTTCTAAAGCTGCGATAAAATTCTTTATTTATTTATCTATTTATTTATTTTCTGCTTATTTTTTTTCGAAATGTAACTTTGCTGTCACTAATAAGAGGGACAAGGTATTTTTTTTTCTTTTTCTAGATTATCTTTATTCTGACGCAGATGAACAATTTATATACTAAACGGTCAAACCATAGGGGAAGTTCAAAAGTCAAAACTATTATAGACATGATTTAAAGCATTTTGTATGATTATTAGAAGCATATCTTATTGCCATATTTACTTTGTGTTCTATTGTTTGTTTACCATCATTGATACATTGTTTTCATTAGTTGTTTACAATAATAGCATTATTTAGTCAAAATCCATAAGGCAGTCATTGAAACCAAATGATGGGAGTATCGGAACAGTAAAACTCGTTTTCCTTTGACAGACAAAATAAATCAATACATCATCATTATGCGTACCCAGGATATCTCAACGACCGCAAAAGCTATCGCTAGGGTCTGGGAATAATAATTGGTAGGCAAACAATACCTCTGTCCCAAGGGATAGAGAGTCTACTTCCAATGAGATCCCCGGCTCTATATGTACCTGCATAAATGACATAATAATAGAGATATGATGTGCTAGTGTGTTAATGAGGAAATTCAATAAATACAAAGAAGAGGATTTCGATATTAAAATACACATAACATGCATATATACATGTAACGCAAAGCGGTAAAACATAAACAAACAAATGCACAGTCAATCCAAAGCGTAGATAGTGTCTACGCCTATTTATTTCCTTAAATATACTCTAAGGTATCCCTATATATATATCTCGTTAACATTAATCGTATGTCTCCATGAGCTCATATCCTGGACCATGTCTTCAGAGAGATGCAAATCTAGTAGGTCGTGCCTAATCTGCTCATCCCAAGTCAATTTGGGTCTGCCTTTACTTCTGTTCTCCTCTACAATGAGGCTTTCAATTGCTCTGACCGACACCATTGTCTGTCTCCGTTTGACATGTCCAAACCATCTCATTCATCCCTCACTTATCTTATCTGCTATATTAGTCACGCCTAACCTTTCTCCAAACACTTCGTTTCTGATCCGGTCTAGCCTTGTATGTCCACACATCCCTAAATCAATACATGTCTAGTATAATATATTAGTTAAATAAATGAATGAATATTCTAAGTGAAAAAACCCTACATATATTTGAACTTAAAATATTTTGGCCTTGGATATCAGCTCTAAGGCGAATGGAAGAAGTACTATGGTGAAGTCCATTGAGGGACCGCATGCATTGCCGTCGTCCACAGCAAAAGTCGGCAAATAGCAACCGATCGGCGCCGTGTGGACTGCCCTTTATGCCTAAGTTCTTTCTTTGTTGTGTTCATTGGGCAAATCTGGACTTTTGCTGTTATGTCCGAAAATTTTTGGAAAAAGAATAAGAAAATATTGATGGTGTTCTAAATTTAACAAATTGAAATAAGAAGATAAGTATTTGATTAGATATAATTTAGGAATTCTAATTCTAAACTAACTAGGAGATTTTGTAAAACATATCTATACCGTTTAAGTTATCCTAACTAAACCCTAGTATATTTATGTACGTATAGCCGGCACCCTTTTTGATGAAAAAAAAAAGAAAAGGTCTGCAGCGGCCGCCCTTAGCATTTCATTCCCCCCCCCCCCCCCCCCCCCCCGCCCGCCGCACCAAATTCTGTCAACCCAGCAGCAAAAAGGGAAAAAAATTTATATTGTTCAACTTCTTTCCCAACTTCAGCCGGACACAGCACCATTAGGGAGAAGAAATTCTACTCAAACCAACCCTAATTTCAATCATACGGTATAGTATATTGAGACGAGTAAGTAATCTTCATATACTTGCTATGTTTTTGCAAAACATACGCATTTATTTTGGTACCAAACTTGGGTCATGCATGATTATCATTGGATTCAAAGATGTGTGAATTTATATGCGTATATATGTGATATATGTCGATTATATGCATGAATATTTAATGAGTTGGTAATCATTGTTGAAATTGTTTATGACCGCTGGCGGACAGAGGAAGGAGTTGCAAATCTATTGAATATTATGAAATTCCTATATGAATGTGTATGGTATTTGTTATGCATGTGCATATAAATGTTATTTGGAAACGTGTTTTTTTTTTGTTGCTGCCGAGAGTTCTATGAGGCCAGTGGCCACGTGCTTTCTATGAAGAATCGTATATTTTGATTCAATAAATAATAATCTTTACAGCTTTACAGTATGCATAGACTTCTAATAACCAACCTCCTAAAATAAAAAGATAAGATATATCTATAATTCTAGTATGATATTAACAACTATACAAACTAAATAATATACAAACTAACATGTCCAAATATCTTAACAAATAAATAATATCTCCCAATACTCCCCCTCAAGTTGGCGCATGAATGTTAAGAATGCCCAACTTGCTTAAAACTGTCGAAATTTGTTAGGACCAAGAGCTTTGGTGAATCTATCAGTTAGTTGTAGGTGACTGGAAAGCTTGGAAGGATGGATGAGCCCATTGAGATAGTGTTGACAAACAAAATGACAATCGATCTCTATGTGTTTGGTGCGTTCATGAAAAACAGGATTTGCAACAATATGTAATGCGGCTTGATTATCACAATGAAGAGTGACGGGCGTGGTAACAAGGACACCGAAATCAAGAAGAAGTTGACGTAACCATACGATCTCGTTGGCGGCATAGGCCATGACACGATATTCAGCTTCAGCCGAAGAACACGAAACAACTGACTGTTTCTTGGAACGCCAAGAAATCAACGCAGAACCAAGATAAACCATGTATCCAGTGGTAGAACGCCGTGTAAGAGAGCAGCCTGCCCAGTCAGCATCACAATAGGCCTGAAGAGTTAAAGAGGACGCAGTAGGAAAGAAAAGGCCTTGACCCGGAGTACGCTTAAGGTAACGCAACAAATAGAAAACAGCATCTAAATGACACTTGCGTGGAGCATGCATATGTTGACTGAGAGTATTAACCGCAAACAAATATCTGTCCGGGTAACAGTAAGATAGAGTAATCGTCCAATAATACGACGATAAAAAGCAGGATCATCCAAAAGAGGATCCGTTGTTGAAAACGTACCCTTTTGATCCATTGGAGTATTAGTAGGACGACTATCAAGGAGACCACATTCCATGATGATGTCAAGTACATACTTACACTGATTTAAGACCATTCCAGCAGGCGAACGAACAACTTCGATCCCAAGAAAATATTTAACTGGACCCGGATATTTGGTCTTAAACTTCTGATCGAGATAGGCTTTTAGAGCCGAGATACGATTAAGATCATTGCTAGCAACAATAACATCATCAACATAAATCAAAACAATAACAACTGAAGATGAGGCAGATAAAAGAAACAAGGAGGAATCGGCATTAGACTGCGCATAACCCAGAGCAATGAGAGAGGTAGTAAACTTAGCATACCAATTGCGAGACGCTTGACGCAAGCCATATAAAGACTTACGCAACTTAAAAACGTTATTCTCTCCCTGACGCGAAAAACCAGGTGGAATGCGCATGTAAACATCCTCAGTGAGATCACCATGCAAAAACGCATTATTCACATCTAACTGATGAACATGCCAACGACGCACCATTGCAACGGTTAATAAATACCGAACTGTGACAATTTTAGCCACTGGAGCAAAAGTTTCATGAAAATCTACACCCTCAACCTGGGTATACCCATGCACCACTAAGCGAGCTTTATAACGATCAACAGAACCATCAGGATTGTACTTTATTTTGTAGACCCATTTGGAATCAATAGTACGTTTGCCGGGAGGCAAAGGCACAACAGTCCAAGTACAATTGACCTCAAGAGCTGCAATCTCACGTTGCATGGCCTCGCGCCAATGGGGGTGTTTAACTGTCTGCTTAAAAGAAACTGGCTCATCGCCAGCAGTGATGGCCGCCACGAAACCATAGTAAGAAGATGATAAGCGAGCATACGAAAGAAAACTAGATAAAGGAAATACCGTGGAGTTTGCTGTAGGAGGGGGCGGCACAGTAGATGGCACAAGAGAAGGAGGCAACACAACATCAAAATCCGTAAGACGACGAGACAAATGACGAGACCGCATGCTACGCGAAGGGGGTAAAGCAGTAGGCAAAGAAAGAGCATCTGCAGGAGCCAGCGGCGGAGGAGATGCCGCTGGCTGGGTAGTAGCCAGAGGCTGTGAAGGGCCAGCCGAAAGCTAGGGAGCAGTAACCGAAGCTCCATCAACTGAGGCATGCTGCTCCGACACCTCCCAGCCGAACATATCAGGCGCACAAGGAGCAACGGCTGGGAGATCAATAGACCGAGTGGCCACAGAAAAAGGAAAGACATGCTCATGGAAAATAACATCACGACTAACATAGACTTTGCGACTAGATAAATCAAAAATCTTGTATCCCTTTTGAGAATACGGATAACCAAGAAAAACACTATATGCAGAGCGTGGAGCAAACTTATCATGCATGCCATGATAAGTGTAACCATAACATAAACAGCCAAAAACACGAAGATGTGTGTAAGAAGGTAAACGACCCATTAAGACTTCATAAGGAGTTTTATGCTTAAGAATAGCAGCAGGCATGTGATTACTAAGATAGACAGCAATGAGAATACATTCCCCCAAAAGGTGACAGGCAGACTAGCATGAAAACGAAGAGCACGAACAACCTCTAAAAGTTGTCTATGTTTACGTTCAACGACACTATTTTGTTGCGGAGTATGAACACAAGAAGTTTGAGAATCAATTCCTTGTTCAGCATAATAATCAAGAATAGTTGCACTAGTGAATTCTAACCCACTGTCACTATGCACACGTTTGACAGGTCTCCCAAACTGTGTATGAACCCAACGAAGGAAATGTAACAAGAAACGACTAGTTTCAGACTTAGCTTTCATCAAATATACCCAAGCATTGTGACTATAATCATCAACAATAGTTAAGAAATAACGTGTACCAGATAAACTAGGAGTTTTATAAGGCCCCCAAATGTCACAATGAATAAGTTCAAATACTTGACTAGTGACACTAGTACTAACAGGAAAAGGCAAACGAGTTTGCTTGGTCTGACTACAAGCATCACAAAAAACATCTTTATTAGAAACAACAATAGACGGAAGAAAACAAAACTTGGACAGCGGAAGGTGACCCATGCGACGATGCCAAAGAGACTCATCAGACTTGACGCCAGCATGCACAGTGCCGGCCGTATGTTCCACCAGACTGTAGAGACCATTATGCTGTCTACCCACTCCAATCAGCTTCCTCGAGGGTATCTCCTGCACAACACAAAAACCTAAACCAAAAGTCAATGTACAATCCAGATCTTTCACCAATCGACTGATTGAAATCAGATTAAAAGCAAACTCTGGAACACCCAATACATCCTGAAGAATTAAAGAATCAAATAACTTGACAGTGCCAACGGCACGAACCGCAACATGTGTGACATTCGGAATTTGGACAGTGGCTGCTATGTTGTCATTAGTAATAGATGTAAACAGAGACAAATCATTGACAATATGAGCATTAGCTCTACTATCTAAGAGCCAACGAGATGGTGAAGCTGAGATGAAAGAAACAGTACCCGAATCTTTTTTGTTTGCAAGCTGCACGTTTGACCCAAAATTACCTCCATTCAAATGCTCAACGAGCTGTGCTAACTGATGCTGCTGAGCAAGGGTGAGGCCAACGTGTAGAGAAAAAGGGGTTTGAGTGATTTTCAAATACATGATTTAAATGTGCACAAAAAACGAGCATAAGATAAATGTGCATGATATTGCTTATTACTTGCCTTATATAGTTCATATATTATGTTGCCGTACTAACGAGCCATGAAGCTACAAAGCTTACATCAAATGTCAAACATTTGTTGTGTTTATACTATTTTCAGGTGCCACCATTAATGAACTAAACTAGTTCATTAAGTGAAGTACTTAGTTAATTAAACTAAGTAGTTCATTAAAGGAAGCTACATTTGGAAAAGGCACAAAGGCAACAAGGCTAAGGAAGGAAAGTCTTCTCCTCCTCCCCACATTCATTATACACGCCATATACATATATAAATACATATATTTTCAGATTTTTTAAAAAAGGCACATACACATGTATTCCAACGTACTACCGACACGTTATATATTTTACGTACGTACGTTAACGCCACACCATCATACTTAACTCATATTTATGAGTATATTCAGGTCTTATATCATATGATATAAGTCATGGTGATGACAAATGAAATACGACATGTTAAAAGGTTCTAAACCGAAAATTGTCGTATCGGACGAATACCGAAACTTCGCCAACGTGTCACGTACTTGCCATAAATAGATGGCCAGCCCCTACACCTCAAAAATCATCAAAAATTTCGTGCACATGATAATATTTTCAGCCAAAAATTCTTTCCATGTTGGCACACACAAATCACCCCACATTAAGGCCAAAATGTGAAGATTCCAATTTTAATTTTGTCACATGTTAATGGCGCCACTTTAGACCAGCCAAGTGCTGAGATTTAAAGTATATATTATATATATTATGTGTAACATAATATATATAACATCTGCAAAAATTTGGAATTAAATGGGAAAAAATCGGGTAATCGATAAACATCGAAAATTCGGTTTTCTACGTACACAACACATGGAATATTTTTGGCACATCATACGACACGTATCTAGACACTTTTTTCATATGTCATACATCTTAAAGTGTTCTAGAAAATTAAATTAAGGTCTGATTGGAATATAACATGTGTGTATTATTAAATGTGCACTATTTTACAAAATTAGCAAAAATAAATTTCAACACATGCATATACATTATCCCACGGCACCTACAGCTGAGATGGAGCCTATGTGGAGCCTTTTTGGCATATTGATTGGTCAAGAATCAATCATACAATGTTGGTGATTTAAAGAAAGAAGCTACAAAAGGTAAGGTTTCAAACTTTGTCTCATTTGAAACACATGCTGAAAATTTCAGCATGTAGAATTAGTGCTGGCCGAATTTTACATGATTATGACTCATATTTTGTGTCTTGATTAAGGTGGATCAATTAGAAGACAATTTGGAAGTGTTTTAAATATTTTATGGAATAAAAAAAGTAATATTCTTGAGTATCACACATGTTGAAAATTTCAGCATGTGTGTAATGTGCCTAGGCTGATTTTGTGACCTTGTTAATGTCTAAGTTTTATTCCAAAATTGAGGAAGATGTCTTGTACTAAATGGAGATGGATGTCTTGAATTAAAACAATGCAAAATAGGAAATATTTTGAACAAAAAGTGTATGTAACACATGCTGAAATTTCAGCATGTACAAAATCATTATGGCCGAATTTTTGTACCTATTTTGTGAGATATTATCTTGCTTAACTTTATGTGACAATCTTGTAGATTATGGAAATTATTCTATGTTGATTTTGGCACATGTTTTGAGTGAAATATTCAGAATTTCCAAGTCATCAAATGATGACAACATTCAACCTATCATGAAGTGCCAATTAACCAAAGCTTAAATGATCATCCAATGAGAAGATGCCAAGTAAGCAAGATCATGTCATATTGATGTCTTACATTCTCCCAAGGACTTAGAAGACAATTTTCAAGAAGGGAAGGGCCTAGAGGGGACGGCTGCAATGTGTTAAAAAGGAAGGAGATGAGGAAAAACAAAAGACAAGAACAAGTGTTGCAAGTAGAAAGATCAAAAGTGTTCTAGCCTTCTTCTTCTACACTCTCTTTCTTTCTTCTTCTTGAAAGCCTATCGTATTTATATTCTTATCCTTGAATAGGCTTGTAATATATCACCACATACTCTTTATCTTTGTAAAAGATTGATCAAGGTGTGATCAATCTTCATTCTTGCGAGGTGGTGGTGTTCGTGCGAATTGTATTCATCATACAAGGTTTGTAAAGGGTTGGAGTTGGTGTGTAACTCCATCAACCCTGTGGTAAGGTGTATTGCGTGTATGTGACTAGTGTGAACCAAGGAAGGTGTTTCTTGAAGACTGGAGTAGGTTGTTTATAACCGAACCAGTATAAAATTCTTGGTGCCATTTACTTTCAGCATTTACTTTCTGTTACTGCACAGTCTATTCTTTTTGTTGGCGTTCATAAAAATAGTAAACGACTTTCAAAAATCACAAAAACTTCCAGAAACATAGCCACACGTTCTAGGGTTAATTTGGAACCAGTTTCAACCCTTTTGGATAAGTATAAGTCGATCAAACATCAAAAGTTCTGAGACTAGTGCAGTCTGATTTTCAGACTTGCAAAGGTTGATACTTTGATTGTAATTGACCTACTTCCCAAAAGAATTTTGCAAAACTGTTTCAACCCACTTAAATATAGTATATAAGGAGTTAGTGGTTAAAATTTCAGAGCATTTGGACTTACACACAAATAGGAATAAATTTTTCAAAACTGTCTACCGTTTCTGGCATATTCGCGCAATCTGATCACCAACGGTTTTTGAAGGGGTTAAAGGTTGAATTTTAATTTGAAATTTTTAGGGGACCCTCGTAACATCTGAGGCTAAGTTTTCTCAAAATTTCAGAATTTTTGGAGACCTATAACCAGGTTTTAAAAACGTTCTAAAACTGGTCCTGGAAACAGAATCTGTTTTCAGAAGTTGAGTTGTTTGTGGTTCAAACTAATTTTAAAAACCACACTTTCCGCACCACCTATTCAACCCCCCTCCCTTCTAGTGGTGCCTTGCAGATCCTACACAGCGAACAATGGTGGCACGTCCAATGACTCAGAAGGGGTTTCGGCTTGCGCCACCATGCCCTTTGCAACGTCCACCATAGTAGATTTTCCATGACCTGCAGGCAACTTACTTCGACGGCTTCTGTTCACATTCCAATCAGCAGGATATCCAATAAGATCATAACAAGTCTCACGGAAATGGTCAACCTTTCCGCAATGATTGCATCGAGGCCGTTCCCATTTACCTTTGAACCTGGAGTTTCGGCTATCTGGAGAAGGTTGCCATGCGGCCAGAGCAGCCGCTTCAAATTGAGGCACAAGATTTTGATCCACAGTGCGTTGCTTTTCTTCCTGTGCTACAAGAGCATACGCACGCCCAAGAAAAGGTAAAGGATCAATACTTAAAATATGTGAACGTATCATATTGAAAGCCTCATCAAGTCCCATCAAGAAGTCAAAAACCATCTCCTTTTCACGAACTTTCTCCACAGCTTTGGACAAGCCACACGTGCACAATCCACAACTTCAAATGGGTATCTCATCAAAAGACTGAAGCTCCCCCCATAGAGCCTTAAGTCGCCCATAATAAACAGACACTGTGCTCCTTTCTTGTCGGAGTGACACGATCGTACGACACGACGTAATTCATAGACACAAGCATCTACACCTTGTGTAAAACGCTCGTCAAGAACCACCCATACCTCTCTCGTGGAATCTACATGCGCGGCCGAACCTTGGAGTTCTTTGGCCAATGAATTTGACAACCATGCTAACACCAGTACATTACACTGCTGCCAGACAGGATAATTAACCGAAGCAACATCCGGACGATGGATAGTGCCATCAACAAAACCAACTTTATTTTTAGAACGCAAAGCATTGATGAACGCTTTACGCCAGACAAAATAGTTCTCACCATTTTCACCCAATGGCTGAGTAACAAAGAGAAGACCAGGATGATCAGAGGGATGCAAATAATAGGTGGATTTAGGATCATTAGTGACTAACACTGCTTCGGCCATAATTAATGTCGATCTGAAGCAACGAAAAACTGGGGTCAGAAAAAAAAATTTGATCGACAAGGAGGAAAAAAAATTTGATCAACAAGTAGACTAAAGCGTATCAAAAGGTTTGCTCTGAACCATGAAGAATCGTATATTTTGATTCAATAAATAATAATCTTTACAGCTTTACAGTATGTATAGACTTCTAATAACCAACCTCCTAAAATAAAGAGATAAGATATATCTATAATTCTAGTAAGATATTAACAACTATACAAACTAAATAATATACAAACTAACATATCCAAATATCTTAACAAATAAATAATATCTCCAATATTCTATGTGAGAAAAGGAAAAGTAATCTTATATGGCTTATTTGCATACATATAAAGCTTGGGGTTATTTGGTGTATGTAATTAGAAGATTGATGCAATTTGTGGGTACTGCTGTTGGTCTACATTTGTATATAATAAATAAGTTATGAATATAATATGTGTAGCTTATGATTTTATGCATATGTGTAACCGAAAAATATGTATATGAATATAAAATTTCAACTTTGTGTTGTATATATGTATAAAATCAGAGGCTTTCATATTTCGGTGGGGGAATTGGATTTATAACTTTTAAAGATATGTGATTGTTAAAAAGGTATATATGCTGCTGTGTGTGGATCACCACAAAAACAAAAGCCTATAGCGACAGACAAAAAACGTCGCTATTTCGTCGCTACAGGCATATAGCGACGAAATAGCGACGAAAAATGAATGTCGTTATACGGCTTGTCGCAAAGCAAATTTCGTCGGCAATGCGTCGCTGTATTGTGACGAAAAAAATTGCGTCGGTGTATCGTCGCAAAACTGCGACGAGAAACTGTCAGGTCTGCGACCTTTTTTCTGTTGTCGCTGTTTCGTCGGTAAATTATTTCGTCGCTATTTCGTATTTTTTATTTTTTTATTAATGTTCTGGGACAAAGAATTTCGTCACAAAATTTCGTCGGTATATGTTTTACCGTCGCTATTTATTATTTTTTTATTTTTTGTTTCCGTTTTATTTCGTCGCAAAATGTCGTCGTTAATATGTCTTTTCGTCGCTAATTTTAAATTTTTGTTTTTTATTTCCGATCTGCGACAGACCAATTTCGTCGCCGGTTCGTCGGTATTTGTTATTTTTAAAAATATTAAATTTACTAATAATTATTTTAAATACATTATTTAATATTAAATTTTAAATTTTTTTGATTTATTAATAATATTAATACATTATTAATTAAAAAGTTTTTATTATTATTATTTAATTTCTATAATATATTTTATTTTGTATATTAAATCATTTGTACAAATATTATACAGTAATACGGTATTTGCGCATTCAAGTTCGTATAATTAAACAACACAAACGAAATAGAATCCGTAAAATTGTCAGATAGAATATATAAAAGTACAAAGAAAATGTCAATACAACAAATGAAATAGACTGTACAAACAATGAAAAAATAAAAAACTATGAAGAGGAAGATGGAGGGGGATCATGCGGAGAAGAGTGACCATCAGGAGGGCGGGGCTGAGGCTGAGGCTGAGGCTGCGAGGAGTTGGAAATGAAAGTCATGACGACCTGCGACAGCTGGAAGATTTGCTGGTTCGTTGCCTGCTGCACCTGCATCGTCTGATTCTGCGCATGCTCAAACGCCTGCTGAAGCGCCTGCTGAAGCGCCTGCTGCATCGCCTGCTGCTGCGACTGCAGTGCCTGTAAACTCTCCTCTTGCCTCGTCCTGATGGACTCTATCTCACGCTGCAGCGCCGCATTATCTGCTTCCAGGCGCGAAATATCCTCTGGCGTCGCAGAAGGCGCGGAGGTGCTGGCCTCAGAGGAAGCACATGGATGCAGAACTTCGGAAAAGAATCGCGGCGCTGCTGATCCAACCCCGTACACCTCCTTCTTCTTCTTATTCTGAGGGCCGACGGTCCGAACCGCATCCCAATAAGCGCGGTTCTTGTCGGCCTGTTCGCCCCTATCTGCGAGTAATCTGTTGTACTCGTCCTGAAATGAGAATATGAATTGTTATGGTTTAGCAATAAAACAAACTAAGGAAAAAAAACAAATGATATCGTAGTCTACTTACACTGATGTCGCGGGCCTTCGTCGTGATCCAGTCCTCCGTTCCGTCGGAGGCTCTCTTCCGATGCGTCTTGTAGAAGAGATCGTAGGAGGCTGGCCACTCCCCCGTCTCCTGGTGCTGAAAGAATGAAATAAAATATGTTAGTGATACGCAGAATTTTTAAAAATTTCGGCATGACCTATTCGTTTATCGGAGGTATCCCGACCTTAAAGGCCTCTCCCAAGTCAAATCACATGTACCACTTAAAGTAACCATATACGAATACCAAAAAAACAACAGCGCAACATAAGTAATCAACGAATATAGATAATCCACTTAACTCACTGAATGTAAATAATCCACTTAAGTCGATGAATGTAAATAATCCAATGAAATCAATGAAGGTCGTTATAATCCAATATTAAAATACTCACCATAGAACGCATCGTGGTGGCGTGGGAAACCGATCCACCTGAGTGTGTGGCAGGTGCTGGGCCCTGTACGTTGCCGCTGCGCCGGTTCGCCGCGTTCCGGGCGCTGCGGGCTTGGTAAGCAGGGTCCCTCCACCCTTCTACCCACGCCGCCCAGACGGCCTCGGATACGTAGGCAGGCCTTATCCACGTGGGGTCACGCTCCGACTTGGTCTTGAGGGAGTTGACGAAGTCCCCGTAGCGTTTGGCGGCCCTATGCCGCCAGGCCTGCTCCACGTCGCGGGCGATGTCGGCTGGCCAGCTGTACGACTTCTGCAATTATCATACGGAGGAATAATAAAAGTGTGGTTAGAAAAGTAATGATTGATTACGCATCAAAAAGTGAAATTTATCAAATTTGAATACCTGAAACTCATCCCAGTAGAACCTACGTGTCTCCGGGGTGACACGGCCCCAGGTATATCCAGATGGGTCAAGCCTCAGGTGGAAGGACCGGGTGATGCAACCGGAAAGCGCGCCATTGTCCGATCCAAACCTGAAAGAGTTTAAGTTGTTAGGAAAAAATAACGCGTGAAATATATTTGAAAACATGTTAAATAAATTAATCATTACTTACGTATGGGTATCATTTGACCAAGGGAGGGGACGACGCCCTGATATGACACCCTGGTCCGATGCCGCATCAGACGCCGGATGAGGTGCTGAAACGCTGGGTGTGGGTGGCGTCGTATGTCTGGGGGGTGCGGACATGTCGGCAGACCGTAAAAGGTCTGAGTCCGCAGCCAGAGCGGCGGTCGAAACTGAGGCATACGTATCATGCTGATGAATGAACGCATCGAACTCTCCTTGAAGGTCCTGTGTAGATGGTGGGTATGTGGATCTCGTCGGTAAACCGTCACTAGCCATTAGATCTGAGAGGAACATATTAATAATTTTTAAACGGAGGTTTCCCAGCCTTAATGGCCTCTCCAAAGACAAATGCAAATCATACCGAAAATCATATGCAAACCTCTTACAAAACAGTTTGTACATGCATCATTCATTGGCCAAGCACACCACATTTCAACTAATTCAACCTTAACAACAATATTGGTGCATATATACCATATATACCCGTATATACCCGTACATACATATATATACCATATACATATATACCATATATATACCCGTATATGCATATATATATATATATATACTGTATATACATATATACCGTATATACATATATATACCATATACATATATGTACCAAAAATAGATTATATAATTATAAATATATTTAAATAGGAAAAATATATATACATACATAATTCTACCAAAAAAAAAACAGTTTCTTATAATTTTACATATATTTATATACAAAAATTACAAAAGATATATTACAAATCTATTAAAAACAGTTTTTACAAATTTAACTATATTTAAATACGAAATTAAATATATGTACCGTATATATGTACCGTATATATGTATTTGTGCGTGTATATATGTATTAAAAACATATACATACATATACCGTATATATGTATATGTGCGTGTACCGTATATATGTATATGTGCGTGTATATATGTATTAAAAACATATACATACATATACATATACATATACATACATTTACAAATCTATTAAATACATATACATACATATACATATACATACATACGGTAATTGCAATAAAAACGAAATACATACATATACATATACATACATACGGTACATACATACATATACACAAAAACGAAATATACATATACATATACATATACATACATACGGTACATACATACATGCGGTACATACATACATACGGTACATACATACATATACATAAAAACGAAATATACATATACATTTACATACATACGGTACATACATACATACGGTACATACATACATATACATAAAAACAAAATATACATATACATATACATATATATACGGTAATTGCAATAAAAACGAAATAGGAAGAACAACTAACCGGAGAGGGGAGGTCAACGGAGAGGAAGCTCGTCGGGGGGGGGTTCGCCGGAGGGGATTTCTTCGCGAGGGGGGGGTTTTCGCCGGAGGGAGGGGAGGTTTTCGCGGGGGGAGGGAAATGGGGAAGAAGAAGGGAATTTCAGCTTATATCTATGAAATTTTGCGACGACATAGCGACGGAAGTTCCGTCGCTATTTAGTTTCGTCGCTATTTTTCATGGTCGTCGTTATTTCAAATTTAGCGACGAAACATTTCGTCGGTAACGCGTCGGTGTTATCATTTTTGAAAAAAAAATAATACAAAATATAAAGTAGTATATACATGAATATAAGTACATCAACACATACACACTTTCATATAAAGAGGTACATAAAAAATTTTGGCTAACGTCAATCTTCCTGGTCATCTGCATCCTCATACGCATCTTCATCTTCGTCTTCATCTTCATCTTCATCTACATGCTCGTCGTCCTCTTCATCCTCGTATTCGTCTTTGACTACGTCTTCAATATTGTCAGACGGTTGTATGTTGAGATGAATTTCGATAAAACCGCCGTTGGGGTCATTTAGAGGGAGGTCGTGCAATTGAACATGTGTCGTATCTAGAACGGACGGGTTTTCTTCTTGAAATGCGGCGTCCATACCATCTGAAACTGTCTGTATACTCACATCAAACTTGCTCGATTTCACTTTGCACACGGCTCGCCAGTCTTTTGAGCTCGCATTCATCCTCGTTGTTGGATACGATAGATAGTACACCTGGGACGCTTGACTAGCCAAAACGTATGGATCGTATTTTCTGTACCGTCGCCCTTGGTGTATGTCTACCAACTTATATTGGTCGTGGACCTTTGTGCCAACGCGATAACCTTCTCGAGTTGGATCGTACCATTCGCACTTGAATAGGACCACCCGCTTTATAGGCAATGCGGGATATTCGAGCTCAATGATGTCAGTAAGGTAGCCGTAGAAGTCATCCTCGTCCGGGCTATTGTCATAACGCTTGACACACACTCCGCTGTTCTCCGACGATTTTCGGCTGGCATGGGAGACTGTGTGGAATCTATACCCGTTGACAAAACACATGTCGTGTCGCGTGACTCTGTTCAATGGACCCTCGGCTACTGGCGTCAGAATGTAACCGTACTCATCGTCAGCCAGATGACCTTTGCTCGCCTGTAAAAGGACAAGTAAGTATACATCAACGGGGCAATAAATGTGTATCACATATCGTACACGTAACAGGCAAATACTAAACTTACATGCCACCTAAACCAATCAGCAAACTTGGAATCTAACTCATTGTTTATTGCATCGCTCGATATACCCGGTGAACGGTGTTGCAATAAATCAACGAACAAGCTGAAGCAAATTACGAATGAGTACCCTGTATATCTTTGTAACATAATGGATAGAGTATCGCAAGGTATTTACAAAATAAAATGGGAAATCGTTTATACCTCTGGAAACGGTCGACTTGACGGCAGTTGCGCAGAACATAAGAATGAGCAATCTTCAGCTCGCTGTCCCCCAATATCATTTCCTTTCTCTGTCCGTGAAATCTGATCGGATGTGTGAATATTGGGAGGACACCGGATCTGGAAATGCCGTCGTCGTTCCGGGGAACATCTCTGCACCTCGACGGGACATCTGGCTCGAAGTAATGAGACACGAAGGTCGATGCTTCCTCCGTCAGATAGGCATTGCACATAGAGGCCTCGACTTTCGCCTTGTTCTTGATGTTCAGCTTCAAATGCCTGAGATATCTGTTCATATAGTGAATATATGTTCAAATGCATATCGCTTAGACACATAAGAATGTCATGCACATAAAAAAGAGTACCTCTCGAACGGATACATCCACCTGTACTGAACAGGACCACCAACACGTGCCTCGTATGGTAGATGAACTGGCAGGTGTTCCATTGAATCAAAGAAGGCCGGAGGGAATATAGTTTCCAGCTTGCATATGATCACTGGGATTTCGCCCTCCAGCCTTGACATATCATCCGCCCTGAGCCTCGTGGCTGTAAGACATCTGAAGAACAGACTCATCTCGGTAATTGCTTCCCATACATTGGTTGGAAGCAGCTCGCGGAATGCAATGGGCATCAACCGTTGCATGAACACGTGACAGTCGTGGCTCTTCATCCCGTGCAAACCGCGTTTATTCACGTCGATGTTCTTCGACAGGTTCGAAACATGGCTATCAGGAAATCTAGCCGTCCCTAGCCACGATAACAACGCACTGACCTGCTCCGCATTCAGCGTGTACGAGGACTTCGGCATGTATGATGTGCCAACGGGATGCAGCTCCGGTCGCATGTTGAGGTCGCGCATATCAAGTCGTGCCTTCGAATTGTCTTTTGTTTTTCCTGGCACATTCAGCACTGTATTGAAAATGTTGTCAAACACGTTCTTCTCAATATGCATGACATCCAGGTTATGTCGGATCATATTGCTCTTCCAGTACGGAAGCTCCCAGAATATGCTTCTCTTCTTCCACCCGATACAGTAACGAGCCAGGTCTGCGTTGTGACTGCCGTCCGAATCATCAGCGACCCCCACGAATCCACAACTGTCTATCTCCTGCAGCACCTCTGCACCCGTGAGGAGCTCGGGCTTTGTGTCCTTATCGACAATGCCAGACATGAACGCCGTCACGTTCCTTCTGTACAAATGACGTCTGGGCAGGAACTTCCTATGGCTGTCGAACCAGTTTATCTTACGTCCATGTTTCAAGGACATCGTCTTCGCTTGCTTCATGCAGCAAGGGCAAGCGTATTTCCCCGCTGTGCTCCACCCCGACAACATAGAATAAGCCGGGAAGTCACTGATCGTCCACATCAGCGCGGCGCGTAGCTGGAAGTTTTGTTTAGTCGATACATCGAACGTCTCCACGCCAAACTCCCATAACCACTTCAGCTCCTGTATCAACGGCTGCAGGTATAGGTCGATCTTCTGTTTCGGATTCCTAGGACCTGGTGCGATCACAGTCAAGAACATGTAAGGCTTCTTTATGCACATCCAAGGCGGTAGATTGTACGGCGTCACGATTACAGGCCACGACGAATACTGCTCTCCCGACTGTCCAAACGGGTTGAACCCGTCGGTGCATAAACCCAACCTAACGTTCCTTGTCTCCGACGAAAAACCCGGATGCGTCGCATCGAACGTCCTCCAAGCTTCGCCGTTAGATGGATGGCACATCTCGCCGTCTTTCGTGTAGTGCTCCGCGTGCCACCTCATCTGGCTAGCTGTGGCACCGGATGCGTATAGCCTCTGCAGTCTAGGGGCGAGAGGTAAATAGTAAAATTGTTTTCTTGGCACGTTCCGGTTTCTTTTGTTCGTTCTCCACCTGCTTGTCCCACAGACCCTGCACATGTCTTTATCCTCGTTGATGCCCCAGTATATGATGCACCCCTCTGAACAACAATCGATTTTCTGAACCGGCAGTCCCAACGCCTGCAGCTGTTTCTTCGTCGAATAAAAACTGTCGACCATTGTGTTCCCTTCAGGAAGAGATTCCCTCATCAGCTGACACATCCCATCGTACAATCTCTCCGTCATGCGGTGTTCCGTCTTCATGCTCGTCATTCGACCGATCATGGACATCTGTGTGTGACTACCGCAACCAGGATACAGCGGCGTGTTGGCGGCGTTCAGCATCTCAAAAAACTGTCTCGCCTGAGGGTTCGGATCTTCCTCCACGAATGTACGCGGCTGTTCATCCGGATCCTGCATTTGTAACAACTGCTCTCCGGTAAATGCGCCAGCGGCTGCGTCTGTCACCATCTGCATGTATGGGTTGTGAGATCCCTCGCCTATTTCTTCGGCATTAACCTGACCGGGTCCCCCTTCGACGTGTACAGTTGCAGATGTAGACGCCCCCTCATATTCGCCGTGACAGTACCATGTATGGTAATTGTGGACGAAACCTTGTTTCAATATGTGAACCCTCACGTCACCCGGATCCTTATATTTACGGTTCTTGCATTTCTTGCACGGACATCTAATCTGCGTTCCACTTTCATTACTCGTCGCAAAATCAATAAATTCTTCGAGACCTTCAACAAATCTAAAACACCACTCCCCGTTGTTTACTCTCTGGTACATCCACTTTCTATCGCTTCTCCTCGGATCCATTTTCTCGCTACACCTTGAAACTAACAGCAGCTATCTTTTTTCGTGTGTAGAAAAAATCAAAATTCCACACTTCTGTATTTTTGTTCAAAATTGATGATTGATGTGTTTGAAATGAGAGAAGAATGGGAGAAGAGAAGAAGAGAAGAAGAAAGACAATGGTTTTATCGTTCCCAGTACGTTACCCACAAACAAGCACACAATACCGACGACTTAGCGACGAACGGCGACGAACAAGAAACACAAATCCCGGAGACAAACAAACACATATACCGACGACTTAGCGACGAACATCGACGAACAAGAAACACAAATCCCGGAGACAAACAAACACATATACCGACGACGTACCGACGACCAGCGACGAAACACGTCGTTTGATATGCTTTTACCGACGAAGTACCGATTACATTGCGACACAAAACGTCTCTTCATTCCGTACGACGTGTTTCGTCGCTAAGTCGTCGGTACGTCGTCGGTAAAAGACAGTCCGTCCAGTTCCCCATGCTTACAACTTACGATGTTTTGCGTCGCTAATTCGTCGCTATGTCGTCGCTGATTTCACTATATAGACAGTGGATCAGCGTGTGCCCACAACAACATATAAAACAACTATTTTATAATCCAAAATGGTTCGTACTAAAGCGCAAGCACGACGTGGTGGACGTGGTGGTAGGGCGGCAACACCGCCAACTGAAGTGCCTTCTTCTTCAACTGTTCCTCCCCCACCTCCTCCCCCACCAGAGCCCTCTGAGCCTCGCCGGGATCGACAAATTGTCGAACTCCAAACAGAAGTACGAGATCTGTGGAAAATGTTAGATGAGGTGAGGGCGCATGTCACGGTTCAGGAAGAGCGTCTCGACTACATAGATAATAGGCAGATGCGGATTAAATCCAAATCTGCACAGTTGAGACGCCAACTGAAGGCGTGTGCGGAGAGTATAGCTTCTCTCTGTTCGGATGACGAACAGTGAGTGGCTACTCTTCGCTATTTAGCTTTTTTTAAATATTTCTTATTATATTTTGTAATTTTTAATTTTTAATTTTATATTAATGAAGTTTGTTTTTTTAATATCGTATTTGTTTTCTTAATAATTATAACACGTGTTTAATCTCTTACGAATCCTGACGACGCACCTGTATACGCGAAATGTGGTTAAGAAAAATTTCTTCCGACTAATTCACCGACTAAACATCAACTATATACCGACGAAACCTAATACAACGACGAAAACCTACTAACTATATATATCTTCGACGAAACTTAATAGAACGACAAAAACCTACTAACCGTATCGACGAAAAACGGAAAAACTAAATACAATGAGAAGAAAGGGCTTCGCGGGTTTTTTTTTTGAATTTACCGACGCTTTACCGACGAAACAGCGACGGAAAACGTCTCTTCACATTATTCGACGCGTTTCGTCGCTATTCCGTCGCCAAGTTGTCGCTATTCGGCAGTGTCAGTTCAGTTCCCAACGGTTGCATCGTACGATAAACATACGTCGCTAATTCGTCGCTACGTCGTCGCTATAACATCCGAAAGGTCATCACTGCACATTCACTGCACACACTGCACATTCACTGCACATTCCCAACGGTTGACAAATGCGTCGCTATGTCGTCGCTATGTCGTCGCTCATTTCACTATTTATACCCCAAACATCCGCTGTTATACATACACACATAGAACGTTATAAATAATCAAAATATGCCGCGTCGTTTTAAAAGAACCCCAAGGCGTGGTGGACGGGCAAACAGTGCCCCTCCAGAAGGGCCTCCTCCTCAACCACCATCGGTTGAGCGAGAGGGTTCTGTATCTGTCTATGGCCCACCGCCGCATCAGGATGATCAAGAACAAATGCCGGTGCAGGACGCCGACTTCCGTATGCTGATGGCAAACATGCATCAGCAGTCGCGGCAACTGCACTACATGACTAGAAGGCTGCGGAAGATGAAATTTAGATACTACAAGCTCAAGCGCCTTCTCAAAGAGTTTGCGGAGAATGTCGCGGCCACTCTTTCGTCCGATGACGAAGAGTGAACGGCCCATCTCCGCATCTCTTTTTAGATTTTTTTTTATTTTTTCGTTTGATAATGTAACTTCTTATTATTAAATGAATGAGTATTTTTCCCAATTACCGCTTTCTTTTTCCTTAATCAATACACGTGTTTAATTCTCGATGTATCTGCGACGACACAACGACAAACCGAATTACGAACGGAAAGTAATTCAAAACATTTGCCACATACGGGTTTCATTGACAAAAAAACGACGATACACAACTCCAAGAACTTAGTAAACGACGAATTGATTTTATACTTTTAGCGACACATTTGCGACGACATAGCGACGAAGCGTTATAAACTAAATAGCGACGAACAAAAACACGCAGAATAGCGACGAGACACCGACAAATCACCGACGTAATTCACCTGACTGACTATTTTTCTTTTAGCGACAACGAATTTCATCGTACTTTCGTCGCAATTAGCGACTACATTATTTTGGTCGCAGAGTCGTCGCTATTACCGACGAAACAACGACTATACGTTGTTCGTCGGTGATTTTTCCGTCGGTAAACCACAATTTTTTTTGGTGGATATAGATAAATAAAAGCGACATCACACAGAAGCTAATGACGTCGATTTTCATATGCCGAGAAAATAAAAGCGACATTTTAATAGAACTGTTATAGAACTCGAAACATTTTTACTCGCAACCACAATTTTACACTAAACCATCAGAGATGTACGTGTCCATACACGAATCCTCAACAACTTTCATGCTAAATGGTAAGATTTGCATGACTATTTTAATGATGCAATGAAGACTTCCATCCTTCAGTTAACTTTGGATGGTGTGGTATAAAAAAAAAATTGAAAGGAAGCATTTCTTTTGAAGGGGCATGCTGCCGTGAAGAACTTGAGAATATGTTTTTATATTTATATTTACGTACGTCGATGAATAGTTTCGCATACATATGATGTGTGTAAATATATCTTATCATATATGAGGGCTATGAGTATGATTATGTATATACATGAAATTATAGATTTGGTTGCTTTTGTCAAAAGGGTGTCGAGTGAGGTAGTGTACATATATATGTGTATATGCACATGTATGGGCGTGAGCATATACATGGGTATACACACAGCTGAAGGTGATGGAATTTGGTATTTTGGACTTTTGGGCTATTTGAAATATTTGTTTGGGAATTATGTGATGTTTGGAGGGCATTTTGGTAATTTTGACAAATTTGACATTTTGGCCCATTTTGGAATTTGGACTTTGTTACTTGGAAAATGGTTTTGAAAAATGCATTGCATATTTTTGGAAGCTCACCCTTACAAAAGAAATATATCGGCAAGCCGGGTTGATTCCTATTTTGGTTATTGAGCGCTGTAGATGTAACTACCTCGTCAGGGACAGGGTTTCTGTATGCCTATTTGGACTGCTGCAGATATAACTACCTCGTCAGGGACAGAGCTTCTGTATGCATATTTGAGCCTGAGCGTAATTACCTAGTTGTGGACAGGGTGCAAAGGCATATATTTGGTGCTAAAGCGTAACGACCTAGTCTGGGACAGGGTGTCTATAGTATATTTGGTTTTTGGGGGGAATCAATTCGTAAGTCTTACTATATAAGTCACTTGTAGGAAAAGTGCTATAGTCATTGCATTATTTTGGACCGTTTTAGCCGTGGTTTGGATTTTGGACACTTTGGTATTTGGAGTTAGACTGAGCTGTACTCAGATTTGGATTTTGGACATTGGACCGGCTAAATCGGATTTGGAAAACTTTGGACTTTTGGACTTTGACATTTTGGGCCTTTGACTTTGGACATTTTGACATTGCATATTTGGAAATTTGCATCATTGATTTTGGTTTGGACTAACCCTTAATTGGACTTTGTTACGTACTTAATTGGACTTTGTTATGTACTTTTTTGGGTCTATTTGATCTATTTGCTTTTGGATGTTAGAGACAGAATTGTATATCTACTTGTGAAGAGAAGCATGCTATTATTTTATATTGTTATATATCTTTATCACACTTGCTTCTCCGTGTATGATTCCATGGTAAATATAGTAGGATTACTTACTGGGCGACTTGTCGCTCATACCACTCCCTCCCTATTTTTTTTTCAGATGATCAGGAGCTCGAGTGGGTTTATGTAAAGGATGACCAGGAGCCAGAGAGTTGATTGATCGTGACCATTGAGGATTTTCTGAGGAGGAGTTAGAGACTCTTGGATTTTCAATTTAGTTTTAGACAATTGAGACTTAGTCATTTATTCATTTTGATTATTCCGATATTGTATTAGATTTTACCTAGACTTTTGACATTCATTTATGATATTGATGATTTCGAAGATTTTTATTTTGACTTCCAGTGACGTGTATACGTTATTTCTTTGACGCCTTGTATTCTTCTCAGCGAAATACGGCGGGTAAGTCGTTTCGAGTACTAGGGTTCGGGACAGGTTGCTACATTTGCCACCTTCACAATTTCTCTGTTTTTGCTTTATCTTTCTCATTTTACTTTTCCTATATAACTTTCCATTTCATATGTTCAAATATATGGAAAATGCCAAGTGTATGGATTGATAAAATGATTCACCTATGCTATGTTTGAATTTTGAGTTGCTATAAATGCAACACATGCGAACACCAACACGTGTGAAAAATGGATATATATAATATACATGCTAACGAGATATAGCTCACATGATTAGAGTCATTCTTTTATGACGTAGAAGTTTTGATTTTAAAATCTTACATATATAAGGTTCTTTTTTCCGATATACAGTGGTTTTTTCACATAGTATAAGTTGGTCTATTTGTTTTTTTTCCATCAATAGAAGAATTTATTGTCCCTCAAATGGTGGTGTGTATGTATTTACGGTTTGTTTTCACATAATATTAGTTGGTATTATTTGGTCTATTTCTTGTATGGATTTCAAGTACCCTGTGATGAGGATCAAGGGTCCGATGAGGATCAAGGGCCCCATCAAGAGGTCAAAGGTCCTATGACAAGAAGGAGGGCAAAGGAACTTTGTCATCAAGTTGCCGCCTTCTTGTACAAGCATGTTCAAGATGAACCTAAGACTCCTCGGGTTCATTTCATTGAACCTTCAACTTGAGCATGTGTCAGCATGCACGTCTACATTCCTTGTTTTTGAATTTATTTTGTGTCGTGTGATCTTAGTTTTATGTATTTGCTTTGTAGGTAAATTAAGTGCAAGAGAATGTTTGAAGAGAATGTTTCAAAAGAATGTTTGAAGAGAATGATTGAAGAGAATGTTTCAAGAGAATGTTTGAAGAGAATGTTTGAAGAGAATGTTTCAAGAGAATGTTCGAAGAGAATGTTTGTCTACGCTAAGACAAATTCAAAGGTGTCCAAGATAGAATCTCTTGATCAAGTTGAAATCAAAATTATCCACAAAGGGGGGACCGACCATGTTTGAAACAAATGGAGAATAATCAATCATGATTTGAATTCAAGTTTCAACCAATTTGAGATTTAAAATTGAAGAAGATTTCAGCTCCTATTCTCTTGATATACACGCCATTTGGAAGACAAATCAACAACACAAAGATTGAATCAAGTTTGAATTCAAATTCAAACTCTATTTGGATTAAATCTTCAACCATCCTTTGAATTCAACCCCAATCACCTTATCCTCATCAAATCAGATTTTTCAAGACTTTCATCACTCATCAAAAACGGCTGGAAGGATTAAGGATATCCTAGGATCAAATTCAAAGTGCACTCAAAATTCAATCTCAACTTGAAGTCAAACTTCACCCAAACTTTTGAAAACAAGCTCAAGCATATCCTACTCATCAAATCAGCTCCTCCAAGGCTCCATTTTGGTCCACATACACGGCTGAAGATAGAAGAGAAGACACCTTGCAAGCAATTCAAATTTTAGCTAGGATTTGTTTTACTTTTTGAATTCAAATAGTTTTCAAGTTTCAAACATTATTAGCTAGCTTATTTTGAAATAAAATCTGGTCATTTAAAGGCTGATAGGCGAGGGTTATAGGCCTATAAATAGACCCCTTTGGCTGATTGTAATCTCACCTTTTTGATGAATAACAATTCTTGATATTTCATTCACTTTGTGTGATACTTTGTTTTCTTGGTTTTGCATTAAAAACCTAGGTTAAGATCCTTCAAAGTTGAGCATATTGAAGGTGTTACCATTGCTTAAAGGTGCCGTCCAGGAGGGCCGTTTTGGTTTGCCTGATCAACGACCATCTTGTAGTCTTGGTCTTGCTCGTTTGTCCACACGTTTTGATCATTAAGGAAGCAAGGGAAAGTCTTCTTCCTTGTGCCTAACCCTTTGTGAAGGACGTTTGGAAGGTGGAATTGTTGGAGCCCACGAGTTGCACGCATCAAATTGGTATCAGAGCCCAGGTTACTCTATTCCACCATCTATCATTTCCTTTTCGTTTGAGTCTAGTCATTTCAATTTCAGTTGAGTCCTTCTTCTACCCCTCACTCTACACGCCATTTTGCATTTCATTCAAAAACAAAACGTCATTTCCTTTGAGTCCTTGCAAGTTGCTGCATTTTGCTTTTCAGCATTCAAGTGTCATTTCCTTTATTTCCTTTCATATCACAATCTGTTTTTGAGTCGTTCAAACTTGAACACATTAGGGTTCGTTGCATTTTAGGTTACATTCAGCTTTCTTTAAAATAGTCCAACCATCAGCCTATAAAGCTACCTCGGTTTCAAATCATCTTGTTGCTACCGAAGCTTTTAGTTGGTGATGATTATATGCATCTTATGATTCGCATTGTGATTGATTTCATGCTTCAAGACAAGTAGTCATACGTGTGTTTGCCTTCCCGAACCATCTTCAACAACAAAACCCTAATTCCACCACACACCCCACG
>AP025071.1:19366488-19475567 GCA_036186865.1 Eustoma russellianum | reverse complement strand
ACCCAACCCTAAACCGCCCCAACCTGATCCCAAACAACTCTATTTACACCCCAAACAAAAAGCCCCAAACCAATTTTACCAAATACAACCAGATTCTAAAGATCCCAATTCATTCAAATAAACCCTAACCCTAGAATTTGAATTTTGTTCAAATTCTGTCCTAGACCAACCAATATCCAAATTGACCACACCAATCATCAATTACCAACCCAAATAGTCAATTTACAACACCCATTCCGTTCCTACAACCACATTCCGCAAAATCCCAAAACGTTCAAAAACACCCTAAATCAAAACCCTAACCCTAACCCCCATTCGGTCCTACCCCAATTCCTTCACTTTCCAAGGTCATTTTTATTGCAAGTCCAAGATACAAATTGCATTTTAAATACATTGCACTATTCTGTCCAAAAACGCAAGTGCTAAGCGCAAAACAAGTGAAATTCCAATTCTGCCCTTAGTAAAAAAAAGGAGAATCTGAGCCTTGCTCAATTGAAATAGCAAGGAAGAAAAAGAAAAACAAAGGAACAAGAGCAAAGAAAAAGGGCAAAACGTTTGTGCATTGCGTAGAAAATTTTTGGTACGACTTGCAAACCTTGGATACCATACTACTCCACATTGCCGTCCCCTATACCCCAATTATCCATTTCTTCATCTTCTTAAACCAATAACACACTTGGTTGCTCGATTGTTGCATGACTTGAACCATTTCGTGGATAGTAAGTGCATAGAATCAAAATTAACTAAAGATTGCCCACGGCAACCCTTAGTTCATCTTTGGTTCAGCCTTATACATCAACTTTGGTTGCTTATTGTCTTTGAATCTTAGTATAAAGTTCAAGTTTGAGTTCATTTCAATTGATTCTACTTTGATACTAATTGGTGCAACTTGAAAGCAAAAAGGAGGAAACAAGTGGAGAACATTGTGATTGGAAGAAGCCTTGGCAATACACTTCCTTATTGATCGCTTTGAGACTTCTTAACTTCAGGTTATCCAAGAACCAAAGTGGTAAGAGAGTGGAAAGAATCAAAAGCGGAGTGTTCATAGCTTATTTTTTTTTACTAATCCCTTAACATTTGTTTGTCTTTGTGTTAGTTTGCTTCTTTCCTTTTCCCTTTGTTTTCGTTCAAATCCTTAGGAACAATGGCCAGCAGCAATCATTCCTCATCTAGCAAGTCTTAAGAAGCCAAAACTGTTGACAATACTCAACAACAAATGCTGGAGATGCTTAAGAAACTCATGCACGACAATGAGATAATCAAGCATCGCTTGGAAGACGTGGAGCGAAGCTACAAAACAAGTGATGGCCAAGGAACAAGTAGGGCCGTTCCACCACCACAACCAAGGCGCCATCCTCCAGAAGAAGTTGAGGACGATAACATTCGACCCCCACACACCGAAGCGAGACGGTTTGCTCCTCCTACACAAGCAAGAAGGTACGCTCCAAGAAGGTACAATGATGATTACATTCCCTTTGAGCATGATGATTATGACTTTGATGACCACCATCCCCATGGTTACCAAAGACGCCAAAATCCCCTTTTCCCGCAAGATGACGATTTTCTCAAAACCAAAATAAGTATTCCCACGTTTTATGGTAAAAGTAATGCGGAGGAATATTTAGAATGGGAAACGAAAGTGGATTTGATCTTTTCTTGTACCAATTATAGTGAATTGCAAAAAGTGAGGTATGCTTCCATTGAATTTTCTGGTTATGCACTTAATTGGTGGACGAATTTGTGTCGAAATAGAACTAAGACAAGACAACCCCCAATCGCCACTTGGGAAGAAATGAATTTTGAAATGCGACAACGTTTTATTCCAAACAATTATGAGAGTTCTATTTTCACGAGTTTGCATAACTTACGTCAAGGTTCCAAAAGTGTAGACGAGTATTATAAAGAGTTAGAAATTTTGTTGGAGAGGTCTAACTTGCAGGAACCTGAAGAAGCCACCAAGGCTCGATTCTTACATGGTTTAAACAGGGAGATTGCGCAAAGGGTTGACCTTCAACCTTACCTCGACCTCACAACCATGGTCCATAGGCTGAAAAGATTGAAGCACAACTAAAGGTACATAACTCCTCCAATTTCAATACCAATTATCGTACTAATCCATCTTCATCAAGATTTCACAGCAAGCCTTCAGGAACAGGAAGTTCACGGCCTACAGGAGGCCAAACGCGTGAACAAGGAGCGTCGCAAAGGATGGACAATCGTGTGCAATCCACACAAAGGAGAGATGAACGCACCCAACAAAAGGCTCCTACCGGCAATTCTTCGGATCCCTCAAACAGGTTTAAAGACATTAAATGTTATAAATGTCAAGGACGTGGTCACATAGGAAAAGAATGTCCTAATGCAAAAAGAATCATGTTTATTGAAGAGACAAACGAATATGTGTCCGAGTCCAAGCATGAAAACGAGTCTGAGCATGATAATGAAATCGAACCTGAAGAAGATCTAGGCGCATTAGATGATTTTGACACTAAGGAGTTTCTTGTTGTGCGTAGAGCTTTAAATGCATATCCGAAATTAGATGATCACGAACAACATAGAGAAAACATTTTCCATATTCATTGCATGATAAATGGTAAAGTGTGCACCATGATCATTGATTCCGGTTCTTGTGCGAATGTGGCTAGCATCGAATTAGTAAGAAAACTGAATTTGCCTATGACTAATCATCCGCATCCTTACAAACTTGCATGGCTAAATGACTGCGGTGAAGTTAGCGTAAGTAAACAAGTTTTGATTTCTCTTAGCATTGGTAGTTACAAAGATGATGTTTTATGTGATGTCGCACCAATGCATGCTAGTCATATCTTACTTGGTAGGCCATGGCAATTTGATAGACATGTGACATATGATGGTTATTTGAATCGTTATTCTTTCAAATTGAATGGCAAATTGTACAAACTACATGCACTTCCACCACACAAAGTCCACGAGGATCACCAACGCATGTCCAAGTCTAGAGCTGATCCTAAGAAAAAAGAAGCCGAGAGAAAATTCGTGGAGTGTATGAAAAGTGAGAACAAAAAACACGAGAGCAAGGGAAAAGAGGTAGTGCCCCTAAGTGTCAACGAGTCCAAAAAGAAGTGTGGGTATTTCGCAAAGAAAAGAGAGGTTACACGTGCACTTTATAACAACCAAACTGTCCTCATCATCATCCCAAAGTCGTGTCAACTTTCCCTTGAAGAACTCCCACCAAACTTACCTACCTCAGTTGCGTCCCTTATCCAAGAATATGAAGTTCTATTTCCCTCCGAACCACCATCCGGATTACCACCCGTTAGAGGAATAGAACACCAAATCGACTTTGTCCCAGGAGCCGTGTTACCCAATCGCCCAGCCTAATGAACAAACCCCGAAGAAACCAAAGAAATCCAAAGGCAAGTAGAGGAGCTCCTAGCTAGTGGACAAGTTCGAGAGAGTCTAAGCCCATCTGCCGTCCCAGTCATTTTAGTACCCAAAAAGGATGGAACGTGGAGAATGTTTACCGATTGCCGAGCCATAAACAAGATTACCGTCAAGTATAGGTACCCCCATACCTAGGCTAGACGATATGTTAGACATGTTGCACGGATCCAAATTCTTCACCAAAATCGACCTTAAGCAAGGGTACTTCCAGGTACGCATTAGAGAAGGGGACGAATGGAAGACTGCATTCAAAACCAAGTTTGGGCTCTATGAGTGGTTAGTGATGCCCTTCGGGCTCACCAACGCCCCTAGTACCTTTATGAGGCTAATGAATGAAGTCTTACGTGCGTTCATAGGACGCTTTGTCGTTGTCTATTTCGATGATATCCTAATCTATTCTCACACCATAGAAGATCATCTTGACCACATTAGTGCCGTTTTTGAAAAGCTTAAGCAAGAACAACTTTACGCCAACTTTAAGAAGTGCTCCTTTTGTTTAGAACACGTGGTTTTTCTAGGCTTTGTCATTTCGGCTGAGGGAGTAGAGATGGATGAGGAAAAGGTTAGGTCAATTGTGGAGTGGCCTATACCTAAGAATGTAGGGGAAGTTCGCAGTTTTCATGGACTAGCAAGCTTTTATAGACGCTTTGTCAAAGATTTTTCTTCCATAGCTGCACCCCTAAACAAAATCGTGAAAAAAGATGTGCCTTTTAGGTGGGAAGAGCCACAACAACAGGCATTTGATGAACTCAAACGTAGGCTGACCACTGCACCCATACTTAGACTACCAAATTTTGACGAGACCTTTGAGATCGAGTGTGATGCAAGTGGAGTGGGTATAGGCGCAGTTTTGACCCAAAGTAAGAAACCCATAGCCTACATTAGCGAAAAGTTGAAAGGAGCAGCGTTGAATTACTCTACCTATGATAAGGAACTTTATGCCCTTGTGAGATCCCTACAAACTTCGCAACACTATCTTCAACCTAAAGAGTTTGTGATCCACACTGACCACGAAAGCCTTAAGTATCTTAAAGGGCAGGGAAAGTTGAACAAAAGACATGCCAAATGGGTAGAGTTCATAGAACAATTCCCTTACGTGATGAAGTACAAACAAGGAAAAGATAATATAGTTGCCGATGCCCTCTCTAGGAGATACACGTTAGTAACTACATTATCTTCACGCTTCTTAGGATTCGAATCACTTAAGGACTTGTACCCCAATGACCATGACTTTGGCACCATTTTCGAGGCATGTAAAGGAGCACCATTTGGGAAATTTTACATACACGAGGGTTATCTTTTCAAAGAACAAAAATTGTGCGTTCCCCAATCATCCCTACGAGAAGCATTGACTAGAGAAGCCCATGGGGGAGGTTTAATGGGTCATTTCGGAGTGTTCAAAACCCTTGAGACTCTTAAAGAACATTTCTATTGGCCCCACATGAGAGTAGACGTCGAGAGGTTGTGTGGTAATTGCATCACTTGCAAACAAGCCAAATCCAAGTCCCAACCACATGGCCTTTACACGTCTTTACCCGTCCCTGATTCCCCTTGGATTGACATTTCTATGGACTTTGTTTTAGGACTTCCTAGGTCTCGAGGAGGACGCGATAGCATTTATGTTGTGGTTGATCGATTTTCAAAAATGGCACATTTCATTGCATGTAGGAAAGTTGATGATGCCACACATGTTGCTGATTTGTTCTTCAAAGAAATTGTTAGATTGCATGGCATGCCACGTACAATTGTAAGTGATAAAGATACGAAATTTTTGAGTCATTTTTGGCGTGTTTTGTGGGCTAAACTTGGTACACAATTGTTGTTTTCCACCACCGCACACCCACAAACTGATGGACAAACTGAAGTCGTTAATCGTACTCTTTCTCAACTTTTGCGTGCCATTTTGCAAAAACACATTAAACATTGGGAAGATTGTTTACCATATATCGAATTTGCATATAATAGGAGTGTCCATCACGGTACTTTGCATAGTCCATTTGAAATCGTGTATGGCTTTAATCCCTTGTCTCCCATTGATTTGATTCCTATTCCCGTGCATGAGCGTTCTAGTCTTGATGGTAAACAAAAAGCGGACAACATAAAGAAATTGCATGAACAAGTTAAAACACAACTAGAAAAGAAAAACAAAGCTTATGAAAGACGAGCTAACAAACATCGGAAAAGAGTTGTGTTTAAACCTGGAGATTTAGTATGGTTACATTTGCGCAAGGAAAGATTTCCCAATGAAAGAAAGTCAAAATTGTTGCCTCGAGGAGATGGACCCTTTAAAGTATTAAAATGCATAGGTGACAATGCATACATCCTTGATCTTCCCGACAGGTATGGTTCAATTTCACCTACTTTTAATGTTGCTGAGCTCACCCCTTTCAATGATGACCTTTTTGATTCGAGGACGAATCTTTTTGAGGAGGGGGGGATTGATGAGGATCAAGGGTCCGATGAGGATCAAGGGCCCCATCAAGAGGTCAAAGGTCTTATGACAAGAAGGAGGGCAAATGAACTTTGTCATCAAGTTGCCGCCTTCTTGTACAAGCATGTTCAAGATGAACCTAAGACTCCTTGGGTTCATTTCATTGAACCTTCAACTTGAGCATGTGTCAGCATGCACATCTACATTCCTTGTTTTTGAATTTATTTTGTGTCGTGTGATCTTAGTTTTATGTATTTGCTTTGTAGGTAAATTAAGTGCAAGAGAATGTTTGAAGAGAATGTTTCAAAAGAATGTTTGAAGAGAATGATTGAAGAGAATGTTTCAAGAGAATGTTTGAAGAGAATGTTTGAAGAGAATGTTTCAAGAGAATGTTCGAAGAGAATGTTTGTCCACGCTAAGACAAATTCAAAGGTGTCCAAGATAGAATCTCTTGATCAAGTTGAAATCAAAATTATCCACAAAGGGGGGGCCGACCATGTTTGAAACAAATGGATAATGATCAATCATGATTTGAATTCAAGTTTCAACCAATTTGAGATTTAAAATTGAAGAAGATTTCAGCTCCTATTCTCTTGATATACACGCCATTTGGAAGACAAATCAACAACACAAAGATTGAATCAAGTTTGAATTCAAATTCAAACTCCATTTGGATTAAATCTTCAACCATCCTTTGAATTCAACCCCAATCACCTTATCCTCATCAAATTAGATTTTTCAAGACTTTCATCACTCATCAAAAACGGCTGGAAGGATTAAGGATATCCTAGGATCAAATTCAAAGTGCACTCAAAATTCAATCTCAACTTGAAGTCAAACTTCACCCAAACTTTTGAAAACAAGCTCAAGCATATCCTACTCATCAAATCAGCTCCTCCAAGGCTCCATTTTGGTCCACATACACGGCTGAAGATAGAAGAGAAGACACCTTGCAAGCAATTCAAATTTTAGCTAGGATTTGTTTTACTTTTTGAATTCAAATAGTTTTCAAGTTTCAAACATTATTAGCTAGCTTATTTTGAAATAAAATCTGGTCATTTAAAGGCTGATAGGCGTGGGTTAGAGGCCTATAAATAGACCCCTTTGGCTGATTGTAATCTCACCTTTTTGATGAATAACAATTCTTGATATTTCATTCACTTTGTGTGATACTTTGTTTTCTTGGTTTTGCATTAAAAACCTAGGTTAAGATCCTTCAAAGTTGAGCATATTGAAGGTGTTACCATTGCTTAAAGGTGCCGTCCAGGAGGGCTGTTTTGGTTTGCCTGATCAACGACCATCTTGTAGTCTTGGTCTTGCTCGTTTGTCCACACGTTTTGATCATTAAGGAAGCAAGGGGAAGTCTTCTTCCTTGTGTCTAACCCTTTGTGAAAGACGTTTGGAAGGTGGAATTGTTGGAACCCACGAGTTGCACGCATCACCCTGCATTAGAAAAAAATACATGTTCCAAAGTTAGTACGAGCATCCCTTTTAGTGATGGATCAGTTGAATAATGCGATTTTAACAATTATGGAGTATAACGTTTGCCGTATAAGAATTTGTATTTTCTAGCCGACAAGCTTAAACATAAGCGCCAAAAGGAAAAGAATACTTAATTTAGAACTTTACCTTGTGTAATGCTAAAAGGGCATTTGACCCAAATTTACAAGGTTTCCTGTTCCCAAGTGCCCCCCGTGAGGGAAGGGTAAATTTTCGTGTATATAAATACCCGTTTTCATGATATGACCAACTCACTCTATTTTATTCCCCATATTGAGAGCTTATTGGTAGCTTACAAATAAAGCATTTGGACACAGATTTTGTCTACAAGTTCCCACGGTTTCCAATTTCTTTGTAATCACTCCACATTTGCATTAGTCAAATCATCATATTTTAGTGTACTTTGCAGGGGAATGCTGGAGAGCTTCTAGATGGAGCAGGAAAAGAAAATCACGAGTAGAAAATGAAGATGGAAGCCCAAGCTTTGCTCTGGACCAGCTGAATCAAGACTTTCTTGAGCAAGTTCTTTCATGGCTGCCAACATCCACATTTCTTTGGGCTCTAAAGAGTTTAAACAATGTAGTATTTCTGTACACTTTCTCAACCACCATGACGTGGTTAATATACAAATTTGTTACTACAACAGATGAGGAAGAAGGGAGAATAATCTCAACCAACTGTAGAGAATATCCCAACAAATACAATATCCTAACAAACAGAAATATTAACAATAGCATCATAAAAACCACTATCCAAATAATATTAATATCCAATACTGCCCCTCAAGTTGGAGCATGAATGTCAAGAATGCCTAATTTGCATAAATGCTGACGAACGCGATCATGACCCAAAGCCTTGGTGAACATGTCAGCCAACTGAGAATCCGAGACGACCTTATTAGGGAGTACAATTTTGGACATGTAGTGCTGACGGACAAAATGACAATCAATCTCGATGTGCTTGATGTGCTCATGAAAGACTGGATTGGCAACAATATACAAGGCGGTCTGGTTGTCGCAAACAAGTGGGACGGGCACGCCAAGTGGGACATGCAAATTGGTAAGAAACCGACGAAGCCAAACGATTCACTTGACGCATGCGCCATGGCGCGGTATTCTGCTTCGCGGAGGAACGAGAGATAACAGATTTTTTCTTGGAGCTCCTGAGATAAGTGGGGATCCAAGAAAGATAACATATCCAGTAGTGGAATGCCGAGTTGTTGGGCAACCAGCCCAGTGAGCGTCACAAAAATCTACTAACTGCAAGGGAGTGTCAGTAGGGAAAAATAAACCTTGACCCGATGCACTTTTGAGATAACGCAGCAAATGAAACATAGCATCAAGATGACATTTACGAGGAGCATGCACGAACTGACTCAAAAGATTAACAGCAAAGCAAATATCAGGACGAGTGACAAGAGGCGGCAAACAATACGACAATGCCAAACACTCGCATCCTTATTCACCGCTGTTGAAAGTAACGAGATCGCTGGCTGGTGCTCCAAATAATACAAGCCATCGCGTAACCTACCCACTCCAATCAGCTTCCTTGAGGGCATTTTCCGTATAACACAAACATCCAGCTAAAAATTCACTGTGCAGTTCATGTCCCTTAATAGCTGACTCGTGGACAAAAGATTAAACTAAAATGTGGGTACAACTAAAACATTCTTCAGGAAAATGCCATTTGAGAAGGAAATAGAGCCCACAGCTCTGAAGGAACAAGCACGATATTTGGAGTTTTAACGTGACAACCCACAACATCTTTTTCAACAGAAGACAACATAGCCAAGTCATTCGTGATATACGCGCTCGCTCCACTGTCAATGACCCAGACAGAGGACCAAACTAAAGAAGAAAAAGTCTTACGCGGATCCAATGGCCGCAATTTGACAGAAGGTGCAGGAGGTGCGTGGTTAGGCACACCATCCTTTAACTGCTCAAGGAGCTGAGTTACTTGGTGCCGTTGTGCCACAGTGAGACCGGCAAAAATAGAGGATGAAGTGTCGGCCGGCACCACCCCTCCACCTACTTGCGTGGTCTTTTCATTAGAGTTGGCTGACACCGGGGTGTCTCGCATGCGACGATTACGTCAATCTGAAGGAAAGCCAATCAAATTATAACACGTCTCACGTAAATGACCATTCTTACCGCAATGCGTACAACGTGGCCGCTCTCCTTTTCCTCTAACTCTTTCTAAGGCGTTCGACCAACAGGACGAGGGAGAAAGGGAGGCGCTGCTACCATGGCCGTCGCTTCCACTATCAGAGTAGATTACGAGCAGCAGATCGTTGCTTCTCCACTTGAGCTACCAGCGCATGAACGCGACCAATACTGTGTAATGGCTCGATGCCGAGGACATGAGACCGGATTGTGTTGAAGGTCTCATCTAGTCCCATGAGAAAGTCGAACACCATCTCCTTTTCATGTAGCTTCTCCACTGCCTTGGTCACCCCACACGCACACCTGCCACAATGACATACAAGAAATATTTCAAAAGAATGTAACTCACCCCAAGCAGCCTTGAGTGGACCATAGTTGGCAGATACTGTATTGTGCTCTTGGCGCAGCCTGGCTATGGTACGTCGGAGCTCATGGACACATGCATCAATTCCTTGTGTAAACCGTTCTTCTAGATCGAGCCACACGTGTCTAGCCGTGTCAGCATGCGACGCTGCTCCCTAGAGGTCCTTTGCCAGCGTATTGGACAGCCAAGAAAGAGCAATAGCATTGCATCACTGCCACTGTGTGTACTCTATTGATATATTGTCACGACATAAGACGGTGCCGTCAAGGAAATCCGCTTTGTTCTTCGACTAAAGAGCGTTAAGAAAAGACTTTCTCCATACAAAGTGGTTGTCTCCATCCTCGTTTAATGGCTGAGTGACAAAAATGAGACCCGGATGATCAGAGGAGTGTAAATAAAAAGGGGATTTTGGGTCTGTTGTTGCGAGCTGCGCCTAAGACGCCATGGAAGGCAACAAAGATTGGAGAAAAACTTTCAACAGAGGAGAAAAGGAACTTTAGAGAGAAAAGGAACTTTAGAGAGAAAAAAAAAAGGGACGGTTTGAAAGTGACTTGAGAGAGACTTGAGAAAACGTGTAGGAGTAATAAACGACAGGCAAGAAAAGAGGTAAAATAAGAACATAATTTCATTATACAATAACGGAGTATTGTTTGCTCTGGACTTCTCGCTCTTCCATTTGGAGTCGGGGTGCAACTGTGATGCTGTGGAGGCATATATAAATAACTAAAGCTTCAAGTGTTGGGCACGGATAATGTATAAAATAAGTAAAAAAGATTGATTAGAACTAAGAAAAAAATTTGCTTTATCACGAAAAATAAACTCAACCACACACAACACTTTTAAATTGACTTAATAAATTATCGATATAGACAAATTATACAACAACAATCATACTCAGTATATCCCAACGACAGCACCAGCTATCGTTAAGGTCTGGAGAGGGTGAGAGGCAGGCAAACAATACCCCCATCCCAAGGGATAGAGAGTTTGCTTCCAGTGAGACCTCCGACTCTATATGCACATGCACAGATGTCATAATAATAGGAATATGTACTAGTTAAGCTATTTTATTAAACATATACAGAAGTCTTCCGATATTAAAATAGTCATAATAGTGAACATGCACAAATAATTAAAAGAAAAAGACTGAAACAAAATACACAAAGTCAAACTAAAGTGTAAATACTATCTAATCCTCTAAGTATGCTCTCAGGTGTCCTATATCCTGTCTACCCCTCCTTAACCTTAACCTTTGCCACCATGAACTCCTATCCTGACCATGTCCTCAGAGAGGCGTAACTCTAATAAGTCATGCCTAATCTGCTCATCCCACGTAAGTTTGGGTCTGCATTTACTCTTCTTCCCTTCTACAGTGAGGCTTTCAATTGCTCTGATAGACGGCGTTGTCTATCTCCTTTTGACATGCCCAAACCATCTCAGTCTTTCCTTTTTTAGCTTATCTGTTACACTAGTCACCCCTAACCTTTCTCTGTGTACTTTATTTCTTATCTTGTCTAGCCTTGTATGCCCACACATCCACCTCAACATCTTCATCTCTGACACTTCCATCTTCTGGGACTGTGTCCTTTTGATGTTCCAGCAGTATGTTCCATATAACATTGTCGGCCGCACTACCACCTTATAAAATTTTCTCTTTAATTTAATTGAAAATTTTTTTGTCACACATCACCCCTGAGGCTGCCCTCCACCTACCCAACCTGCCTAAAGGTGCTACGTCACTCTCTATGTCTCCATCTTTCTGTACAAATGATCCTAGGTACTTAAAATTGCTTACCTTTGGGACCACTTGACTCTCGATGGTGAGTTGGCTATTCTCATCGTTGGTTGCACCGCTGAAGTCACAGTGTAGATACTCAATCTTGGAACGACTGATTCTTAGGCCTTTTCTCTCTAAAGAACCTCGCCACTCCTCTAGTCTCATGCTCAGGTTATGTCTACTTTCCGCGACTAATACAATATCGTCAGCAAAAAAAGCATACATCATGGAACAGTCTCTTGGATCGACTTTGACAACTCATCTAGGACAACTGCAAAAAGAATGGGATCAAACCAGACCCTTGATGGAGGCCTACCTCCACTGGGAAGAAGTTCGTATTCCCTATAGGCGTATGAACGGTTGTTTTCGTCCTAACATACATATCTCTAATTATGTCTATATACTTCATAGGAACCCTCTTGCATCCACAATATCCCATATTAGTTTGCGTGGCACACTATCATACGTTTTTTCAAGATCGATGAAAACCATATGCAGATCACGCTTCTTCTCCCTATACTTCTCCATCAATCTCCTTAAAATGTGTATTGCTTCCGTATTTGACCTTCCTGGCATAAAACCAAATTGGTTTACCGTAACTTGAGTTTCTTCCCTAATTCTAGTGTCAATTACTCTCTCCTATAACTTCATAGTCTATGACTTAGCAATTAATCCCCCTATAATTCCCACAATATTGTGTGTCTCCTTTTTTCTTATATAGAGGGACCACTACGCTCCTTCTACACTCATCTGGCATTTGTCCTGTTTTGAAAATAAGGTTGAACAGAATAGTTATCCATTGAACCCCTTCCTCTCCCAAACACTTCCATGCCTGACTGGGTATGTTATCCAAGCCAACTGCCTTAGCTCTTCCCATCTTCTTAAGCGCTATTTTCACCTCTCTTTGTGAGATGCTACGACACTCGCAGGTATTACGTTGTCATTTTTAGGTAGTGATGCTTTCTCTTTCTTAGTGGTCGAATCTTACGCCGTTAAAGGGGTTGTGAAAGTATGTTTGCCATTGCCCCTTAATGTCTTATTCTGTGGCTAAAACATGTCTATCTTCTCCCTTTATAAACTTCACGATGTCTAGATCTTGCCTCTTTCTATCTCTAGCTTTGGCAATCTTGAACATATCACGCTCTCCGTCTTTTGTTTCTAGTCTTCCGTACATCCTTTTATAGGTTGCATTCTTTGCCTCCGTCACTGCCTTCTACGCCTCCTTCCTAGCAATTTTGTAGTTCTCCTTCACTCTCACTTTCTCCTCCCTGTCTGTGCAGCTTAACACCTCTCTAAAAATCTTTTGCTTATTCCTTATTTTTTCTTGCACATCCTCGTTCCACCACCACGACTCTTTATGTACGGTTTTCTTTCCTGTCATTACCCCAAGAGTGTCCTTTGCCGCCTGAGTGATGGTAGTCGCCAACTCGCCATAGCCTCCCACATCTGGTTTGTGTCTTCAACTAGTGGATCTGATGTCGCCGAGATGACCTTGTCTCTAGATATCTTAATTTTTTTGTCCTTCAAACTTCCCCATCGAATCCTAGGTGGTAATATTCTAACCCTTGTGCTCAGCTTTTGGCTCAAGGCTATAACTACAACTAGTAAACTATGTTGCGTCACTGCTGTCTCTCCTAGTATAACCTTGCAGTCCCTGCACAACTGCCGGTCTTCACGTCTCATCAGAAAATAGTCGGTCTAAGTGTTACGTCCTCCGATGCTAAAAGTGATCAAATGAGATTCCTTTTTCTTAAAGAACGAGTTTATAATACCTAGGTCGTGGGCCACCGCAAGGTCTAGCAAATCCCTACCCTGCTCATTTCTATCTCCATAGCCAAACCCGCCATGTGCCGACTAAAAACCATCGGTATCCTTTCCAATGTGACCATTAAACTCACCTCATATACAGATTCGTTCTTTTCTAGGTATTATCCTCAACACTTCATCTAAGCAATCCCAGATTTCTTTCTTCTCTTGTTCTACTAGTCCCACTTGGAGTGCGTAGGCACAAACCACTGTCACCACCTCCTTGTTTAATACTAACTTCAGCACCATAAGTCTATCATTATATCTTATCACATCGATCACATTCGTGGATAATTTTCACTTTACTAGAAATTCTACCCTATTTTTGGTCCCACCGGACCCCGTGTGGAGCAACTTATACCCATTACACTATTTACCTTTGTTCCCCTTCCAACTAGTCTCTTGTAGACATGATACATCGATCCTACGCCTCTTAAGTACATCTACTATCTCTAACAATTTACCGCTTAGAGTTCTTACATTCCAAGAGGCTATACGAAACTATTCTCCTTTTCCTTCCCCTTAACTATGCCCCTCTTCCTTAGACATAGTCTCTCATAAAAGTCATAACTCCTTCTATCAATGATTGTAACTTAACCAAAACTAAGATCATGTATTTCAATCCAATGATTAAACCCAGGAAAAGAAAATAAACCATTATTAGAAAAAAATTTAAAAATAAATGATCAAGAACAAATAGCAGAAGGCATCTATTAAATCAAATTGGCAAACAATTTTTTTCTTCCAAAATCGCCAGAAAAAGGGGGAATTGGGATGTCTAGACTCTCAAGAACGAATATAGAAGAAAATCATGAAAAATCATACAGAACCACAACTACAGATTAACATACCTTTCAGCCCTTTAGAAGATAAGCATGAAGAAATTCTCAGCAAAACATAAGACATCGGAAGAACAAATATCTTGGAGCTACGTAGTTGACATGATTCCAACCTTGTTTCCGAGCTTCGCTAAGCATAAACGCACGAACCTCCAGATGACACCTCACCACGAGACTCCTTACTGTAACAAACAAACTCCTTTATGAGCCTACAACAACTCAGAAAACCACAGTACCTAACTTCAGAAATCCTTTATACAGAGGGTAGCACAAAAGCTGATGCGCGCTGGGGACTGTCTGTTTTCGATTTTTAAATTATCCTTCACAATTATCCTTATTCGTTGCTTCAAGATCATCTTCAACCTTTAAAACATGTACTTCTTTCTTCAGATGTGAGCTTGATACTTCAAGTTGCACCCTTGGAACGTGTTCAACATTACCGGATTTGATTCGCCTACAACAATTTGCTAAAGATGTCGACATGGAATCTAACTTTGATCGCATATAAAAAACCACAAGAATAATCTCGCTGTATTCTCAAAGGAAAGTCGGGCAAGTTTTTGAATGTTATTGATGCTTAAAATTGCACAATGACCCTGTATTTATAGTGTATGGGGCAGCCTAGACTAGAAGAAAACTACCAAAGAAATCCTACTTCAAGAAAAAGAAAACAAGAAAAGGTCAGGTAAAAGAAAACCTACGCTAAAAGAAAAATTTTAAGGTTCCTACTTGCTTAACTCTTAAGCAAACGCCTAGAATCTTTTAAGACCTGAGAAGTTTTATAAAATATTGTGGTTTTAATTAAAAAATCCCAAAATTTAGTACGGTTTGGGAAAATTCCTCACATAATTAAGGCACTTACCAATGACGTCTTAGAAGCTCCTGAATGCACTTGTCAGCCTTAGACGCAATGACAAGTACGTCCAAGGGATAAACTGTTTTCAGACAAAAAAGTTGTTTTTGGGAGGTGCAAAACCATCCAAGCCTAGATAAGACGCTGTCAGACGCATCCAACAGCTTGGACGGTGCTGCTAGGTCCGTCCCAGAGCCTGGACGCCAGAAAGATAAATATCTGCATTCATATAGTCTTCTGTGTAACAACCAATTTAAATTCAAAATTGACATTTGGAATTTTGCATTTAGCAATACAATGAAAGTTCATTTGTTTTATATGTTTAGGACAGAGTCTGAACTTATAATCCTAAAAGTTCTAGAATGCATAACATTGGATGAATTTACTCGGTGTGCACAGTGGCAATAAGAAAAGACGAACATAAATATGGCCTTTCCTTTGTAGATGGCCACTTTCAAGTCAGAGCAAACATGAAAGATTTGATTGGGATGCCGTGACAAAATACACTGATGAAAATATAAGACAAGCACTAACATGGTACCCACAACCGATAACGTTTACCATACATTCTGTTCCTAAAAAGGGTCCAAACAGCACTAAAGGTGGGGCTCCAAAAGCCAAAATCACCATCGAAGAAATTATGAAACTCATAAATAGACGCGCTAGTTGAAGTATAATTTTAGATAGAAGGGTTTAGTCAATGATTTATGCATATTTTCATTAATAGTAAGATGTGGTGTATGAGTATTGGATTGTATCACAACTGTTATGCTTTGGGTCTTATGCCACTAACTGTACGATTCATTGTTTTTTAGTATAAACTAAAGAAGAATACCACACATGAATTTACTAAATTGATATTTCACCATAAACCCTTAACCTCTAAATCTTAAACCATAAATCCTCAACCCTCAACCCTACCATAAAACTAACTGTAACACTAGCCCAAACTCTAACCCTAACTCAAATCCTAATGCCTAACTCTAACCTTAATCTTAAACTCTATCATAAACCTAACCCCTAACCCTAACCCTAAAACTAACCCTAGTTTGCAAATAGTATGGTGAAGATTAAACTACAAGAAAGAACTCGAAATGTTAGACAATGGTTTATCTATTCAACACATACATTATATAGAATATATACATTTTATTTCTTGAACACAAGCATTACATATAATACAAACATGTAAATATTATTCTGAAGCTGTTGTGCTGTAAGGAAAGTGTTACAGTTGTAGCCTACTTGTTTACATATACCATACTTTTCACCATTGTTGCGGTGGTCCTTCTCGCCGTGATTATGAGTTGATTGTAGTCTGCATCGACAAGGTTTCCTACAAATGGGATTGGCTTCAAGTTTGAATGGAGCTGCATACCAATACGCTGAGTGCTAAACAGGATGGAATGAAGCATTATACGTTTCTAACAATGGACCACAAAAGTAAAATAGGGCAAAATGTTTTACCACTACACTGTGCATATCCTGGTATACCTTCATAGTGTGCGAGCAAGACATATGGTAAAGCTGAATTTTTTTGTAAATGCAAGTCCTATTGTTCAGGCTTATAGTATGAGAAACACCATCATAATCTGCTCCATGTCGAGTTACAACATTGTACAGGCCGTCTTGCATATCATATGCTTGCATCTTGTGCTTTTTTGCGTTTCTTTCATTTTCAATATACCATTGTTGCACCTTGACTGGTCATCTGTCTCCTACTACCAGATGTGACGACGACTCTTGATGCTTTTCGTTAAATATCTTCACAATAATTTTGAAAACTGCTTGTGCACAAGTATAATTAGTGAATATCTAGACATCTCGAGTATATTGTTCTACGACTCAGAGAAATTGGTTAGCATCATATAATATCCTCTACCCCAGTGTGGGACAGTGTCTATGTGTCAAGTAGCGTCTGCAAAAATAATTGTATACATCTTCATTGAGCTGCTTCATCTTCGTCATACATTCATTAAACCTGTGCACCTTATGTTCTGTTTGAGCTCTCCAAAGAACATTACTCAAAACCTTACTAAGAATTTTTCCCGTGAAGTTTTAACCTTGGATTACTTAAACAACTTGTCATAAAGACAATACATGCAATATGCATAAATTATTTGTATGAATATTTACCTCCGAAACTGGTTTTGATATGAATGAGACAATATTTATGGCAAGCATAATGTGGTTGCTAAGTAGGGTCTTGGCTTATTGCACCTTTAAGTCCCGTAGATCGATATGAAATCAGACATATGCCTTGCATGTCACCACGTATGTGTTCCTTGATATTTTGAAGCAATCACCCGCAATTGTGTTTGCCCTTCTTGTCAACAATAGCGTAAGCTATTGGAATTATATGATAGCAACCTAAATTGAAACTGCAATCAATAATTTTCCCTAGACTTCCCATAAAGATGCTCACCGTCATCAATATTATCGGATGAAAATGTCCGCATCTCGAAATTGATGATCTGAATGCCCAAAAACTAAACCAAAAACCTTCTGATGGCAGTGCTCAATTCTGGATCATACCTCCACCAGACTATGATACCTTCGTTTGAACCCTCAATCGCAACCATGTAACGAGGCAAGTTATGAAAAGATTCAAGCCAATCACCAGAAACCACTTTTATCGCGGACTTCATTTTTTCCAACCACACTTTTTTGTGCTTGATGTCCATATTCAAGCTTGCTTTTATGGATTCACAAATATCTTAAGTTCTAAAGTCCATATTTTGGCTAATGTGTTCTCTATTCATCCTTCCAATCATTTTTACATTGACATTTTTGTGTTTCGACATGATGTTAACATTTATACAGCTATGATGCTCATATAAAATTATAATCTCCCAACATTAATATATTCGCCTCAAGGTTGCTCTGGCACTCCGCTGACAATTTTGGGTCTTTCAATTTACGCATCAGACATCCTAATATTTTTTCAAACAACTGCAACTTTGAATTACTCGTTATATTTAACTAACCATAATTATACAACATGTTGAACGCCTTCTTTGATTTTGAACAATATCATCTCTTCTATGTCGCTGGGTTTACTCTTCTTCCAACGATGAGTCTAAGCCCGCCACGACCATAAATGAGCATGTCTTCTGGGTGTCTGTATTCTTCCAAAAACACAACATTTTCATCAATGTGAGGTACTCCTATCCGAGGTACCTCTTCTCTGTCATCCTCATCCACCAGGTCCTCCAAATAATCTTCTTCATTCTTATCATCCTATTCATCATCCTCGAATGCTTCTTTTTCATCGTTGTCGTTGCCATCGTCGTTTTCTCCACCTTCTTTATTTATTTGATCTTCTAAATTTGCATGTGATGAGCAGCTTCCAACTATAGTATTTGTACATCCAACAATAACATCTCTATCCACAGTACCACCAATAAGAGTTGCAGTATATAGTGGAACACCACTCACAGTCACATATATCTCTACAACTGGAGGATTTGGACAATGTGTCGGTATTTCTAGAGCAGTTTTCAAGTCTATCTGATCAAAAATGATAGCCAAAGTTATAAACATAACCACCGCATTAGACTCGATGGGGTACCGACAGACCAGTTTGATTGTTTCAACATCTACATCAAGCTCCAGTATTGGCTTGACTCTCTCTTTGGACCCTCTATGCACGATATTGCTTAGCGGTTAAATAGAATTTTGATTATTATCGCTTGTAGTGAAGAAACTAACTAGAAATATTTTGAAGTATTCACAAATCAAAGATGGCTGCAAGAATCCCAATTGGTTTGTATTATAGTGGTGAAATGATGCCTTCAGTCAAATAGAATTTTGTAATTGAAACAATACTGGAGCTTGATGTAGATGTTGAAACAATCAAGCCAATATTTCTAGTTAGTTTCTTCACTACATTATTATCGCGGTTAAATAGAATTTTGTAATTGAACATTCCTGCCATTCAGGCCTTGGGACAAACCTGGAAGTGATGTACACGCGACACGTCTTGTAGTACCATCCTGGCCATGAGACGCCAAGGTCGTCCAGGCCTTGGTGGTTTTGCACCCTCAAACAACAGCCTATTTCGTCCGAAAACAGCATATCCCTTGGGTGCATTTGCCAGTAGCGTCCAAGGGTGGCTTCTTAGACAGCACTAGTAAGTACGTCCTGAGGCTTCTAAGACGACAGTGACAAATGCGTTCTAATTATTTGAAAAAATTTCCCAAGTTGTACCATATTTTGTGTTATTTTATTAAAACCATAATATTTTTTGAAATTTCTTTATAAGACCTTGTCTAACATAATTTTAGGTTGCACAATAAACCTCAGCCACCTTCTATGAAATAGGCTCGAGCCGCCCAAGGAGTTTGACAATTTTGGACTCCTCTTTTAAGCTCAAATCAGCCCTAATTCAAACCAAACACGACTCTAACTTTTTGTGCTGATCCAAATTATTTCTAAAGACCCAAAAAATATTTTAAGATAAATTACAAGTCATTTAGGCCCAAACCAAGGTCATACAAGAGCTAAAACTTGAACTTTGAGGTCCTGTTATGTTTATTTAAATTCTTCATGAACTTCACTTCTATTGGAATTTGCACATCTTGAATGGTTTTTGGATCCCATCATTCCCTATGTACTCGAAACGATTTGTCTTTGTATATAGATTTGCATCTGTTGATAATTTTACCACAAACATGACTACCTCGAAAAGGGCATGCACGATCATGTTAAAAGAAACTTAAACTCAAATCATAGATGTAGTAGCCGTACATTTTCAAAAAAAAGGGAAAGTATTTACTTAATTTAATTAAATTAAATTAAACAAAATATTAAATCCTATTAACTACCATTACCGAAATCCCTCTCCAATAACCGTCCACTCCCCTTAATTCATGCCATTATCCCCTCCATTAAACCCCCAGCCATTATTCCCATCCCATCCACATACAAATCGGTTAATAATATAAAAAAAGAAAAGAAAAGCAAGGCCAAAAGCAAAAGCAATCGGCAGTGAGGAAAGAAAAAGGAAAAAGGGAGAGGAAGAGGAGAGAAGGAAAAGAGAAGGAGGTGAGACGATAATTGGCCCACTCGCACCGAATCCAACCTCCGTGTCGAAATTTTTTTTTATTTGACAGGTAGGTTACCCTCCCCTTTGTCGGATTGCTATGGATTCCCTCGCATTCTGTATTGAGATTATTTGATTATCAATGTATGTCTATCTTCTATATGTTTATCTCAAATTCTTCTTGTTTTGGTATGGGAATTGTGTGTTTGGCCTTAGATATATATCACATAGCACGGAAATAGGTTGGAGTGGGTTCAGGACATCCAAAAACGCACCCAGAGGCGGCGCATGTAGCACACGTGCGGCTGCAGAGGGTTGCGCGTGTGGCTCACGCGTCCCCCTGAGCAGCGCGTGTAAATCACGCCCTTATGTGTTCAGCGTCATTGTATCCGGAGCGTTAAACGGAGTCCAATAGAATTTGTTTGGGGTAATTCGGAGTTAAAACGAAGAAGATATGAATTTTTGAAGAAAATTAGAATTTTAAGAAATTAATAAAATATATAAAACGAAAAAAAAGAAGATAAAAGGCCTGGCGGCCGCAGGTCAGCCTGCCAGACCCTAGCGGACCAGCACAGCAGCCGGCCCGGACCAGAAGGAAGTAAAAAAAAGGTAAAAGGAAAACGGGCCAGCAGGCCAGCGGACTTGCCTGCCAGCCTCAACAGGCCATCAGGCCAGTCTCAGCGCCGACCCAAAATCACGAATTCAATTAAAAAAAATAGTTGAAAAGGGGTAAGGGCCAGCGTGGCCGGAAGGCCACCGAACGGGCTGGGCCGCGAAAATCAGCAAAGGGCCAGAAAAAAAGGGTACAAGAATAAGTAGGCGTGATCTCTAAAGTAATTTTATAGTAGAATAGATTATTAAGTGAATAAGTAATATAGTTATTAATTAGTAGAAATTATAAATTCGAAAAAAATAAAAATAAATAATAATAGTAAAATGGAAACCAAATATATATACATATATAAAAGCGTGAAGGCTGTTAGACGAAAAAAAAGAATGAATAAAATAAATAGATAAATAAACAAATAAGAATATACATATATATATATATCCATACTTAATAAATTTAATGTTTTAAAAATAAGAAGAAACCGCCAATCTTTCCTTCTCTGTTGCCTGTGCTCCAGCCGGGTGCAGACAACGGCGGTACGTTACTTAAACGCACAAGACTTGGTGAATTTCAGACTTATATTTATGTCTTTAACTTTTGGTTCTCACATGCATGCTCCATGGACTGCTGTCACACGGCTGATGTGGTTACGAGGGCTTTGGATTATGCAACAGAGACAACGTCAACATACACAAACTTCTCTTGTCAAGCAGGATCGCATATCTCATGGCTTTCATTTCCATTCACGTTCATGTTGTACATTGCCATGCCCAAACACTCCAATTATATAAATATGTATGCTTTTTCCTTCGCCAAGGTTTTATCCACAAAGGTGGTTTTACTTGGCAAGTTTTTAATACGGCATATCATATATGATTGGAGAATGACAATCATCACCTGTTTACATTATCTTTTGACTTACGATGACTTTATTGTATAATGGTTTCCCTCCGCCATGAGTGATGAATTACGTTTTAATAAAATTTACATTTTGATAAAAAAAATAAGAAGAAAATTTAAAAACCCATTAAATAAATTAAAATGAGAGAAATAAAAATAGTAGGGGAAGATAAAAATATTTAAATAAAAGATAAAATGCTTGAAAGCTTAGGAAAAATAAAATAAAGTGTAGAAACCTAAAATAAAGTCTAGAAAGATAACATAACGGTAGAAGATAAAATACAGTAATGAACCCCACGCAACATAGGGTAACTACGCAATATAGGTAACACGCAACATTGAACGGAGAATGCAACATAGGACAAACGGAAGTGTGCAAGTGTGACGCATTCATGGCACGAGCATTGCATTTGGCCTATGAGCCGTGTGGTCCTACTGGACGTGTGGCCTGACGAGGCGTGTGATGAGTGTTGGTAATAATAGTTACCTTCACATAATAGGACCCGGGACATGCATAGCATATCATGGAAAAGAAAGAGCATAACGTGTGATATTACATGACTGCGTGTGACACGGTGATGAAAGAGCATGCATCATGAAGTTGCGCATTGCATCGTTATTGTTGTGATTATCATTGATCTTGTTGTTAAGTGGTTTCAGTGATACGTTTTGGGATGCAGGCCGGGTCGGGTATGTGCTATTTCTTTATTTATGCTCTATCTGCTTTATTTATTTATCTGTTTATGCTTTACGTGCTTTATGTGTTTACCCGACTCAGTATGTGACAGTCTCTTTTCGGGAGAGATGGGTAACCTACGAGTGACTCCCATCACTCAGTCCCCCACCTCCCCTCCACAAGGTAAACAAGACTTCGATTATATTTTTATAGAGGATGGGACTGATCGTGCGAGCTGGGGAGAGTGAGCTGGGACCGTGTGACCAGATGCTTTCAGGGGGATAGTTAGATAGCTCTTGTTGTCTAAAACTTTTACTTGGATTCAGATTTTTAATCTTTGTACTTGACGTAGCAGGCTTCGACCACTTTGGTACTTGTTTATTTTTGATGGATTTAATTTATTGGAGTTGTTACTTTTATTATCGTTTCCGCGACAAAAATTTATAAGTCATTTCTGACGTGTAAAGAAGTTTGAACGATGTCTTGTAGTCCTCGTAGTAGGCTACGGCGGGTGCACTATTCCCGATGCTAAGGCTCAGGAGCAGGACGCTACAGGTGGTATCAGAGCCGAGGCTCCAGATCCACCTCGGAAACGCAGGGTTAACTAGATCACTTTGACTTAAGCTACGACCTTTTCCTAAAATGACGAGTTTACCCGTAAGCAACAAAATAAGGTTAAGTGATGATCTTAGACTTAAGTTGTGATCAGGTTAAGGGGAGCTTGAGCGTGTTTTTCATTTTCTTTAGTTATTTACCATTTTACCCCAGAACCTCTACTTACAACTCCTAAGCTATTAGAAATTCCCAAAATACCCCCTATTTAGCCTGTATTTAAATAAATATATATTCGACCGTTCTAAAGTCCAGAAAGAAAAAAATCCGGCAAGGCGTGAACAAGCGGTAATGGAAGAAATGGTGGTGAGAACCACCAGAATCAGTGGATCATCCCCAATCACTTGAAGACGCCATAGTTACCATGACCAACACTTGAGCACATAAACACCAGCTGTTGAACTAACAGACACCGCCTCCCCCACTATCGCACTCGTACCGGAAATTCTTCGACAAGGAGATGCGGAGGAGTGGTGGTGCAGCACAACTGACAGCGCCAATTACTTGAATCTAAGTTCAGAATGAGTCCAAGAGGTACTACGTGCCGAGAGTGCGATATTCAAAGCATGTTTCTAGTCCCACGACAGAAATGTAGATTGGACCATAATATTAGAAATTAATTTATGGTTTTGCCCCTAAGTCACAATCTTAGACATAAGTCATGATTTGAACACAAGCGATGATCATGAACATAGATACTGATCTCAGTTATAAGTGATGGACCTGAACATAAGTTACAATCATAAACATAAGTAACGATTCTGATTAAGAGTTGACCTTAGACATAAGTACTGAACGCAGTCATAAGCGTTGATTATACGTTAAGCATGATTTTAGAAATAAGACATGATCTTAGGCTAAATAAATGATGATACTAAGAATGACCCTAGAAATAAGTTATGATATTAAATTTAAGAGGTCGGTCAGTTAAGGAACATTTATATCTAAGGTATACCACAAAAATTTACTTAATTACCCTATCTAAGTTTGACCATGACCCTTTGCACATTCCATTAGCCGTGATTGTAATAACCTTAAGTGAATAAGTATATAATTAAAGTACATAAATAGTAATGCGGATCAGGATGCTCTACCCCAAGCGATGATTAACACATCAATGTGAATAGGTCAGGCGATTTTGGGCTGCTCCATCATAACAGCAGCATGAGACTCGGTACTATTAAGGTAAGGTAAAACGGGCACATATCCCTACTTGGACGGTAGCATCAGAGCAGGCTTAGGTCTAAATTGAGACAATAGCTACTAAGAAATGAATTATTATAGAATGATAGATACTAAGAGATGGTTTATAGAGAAATAATAGAAACTAAGTAACGATTCATAAACATTATAATCAGTAGCGTTTAGTAATAGAATCATGTGAAGGAATTTATAGTCTAGGGTTAAGATGTTGAAATTTAGAGTTATTAAGTAGGACGACGATATTAGTCTTATTAGAGATATTGATTGGTAGCAAAAGACATGAACCAGCTATAACAAATACATGAGAATGATGAATCCTTACAAACTTTTTAGTTAAGTGTTGATTTATAGAAACATCGGGTTACTTGGCTTGAATCTGGTAGTCTTGAATTAAAAATCGAGTAAACATAAACAAGTAGTGGCTGTTTTTTGTCTGGGCTTTAATCAAGTTAAAGGTAGCAGTTGAAACGACCAAGTAACGAAATACAGTGGATCAGTATGGCACGCGGAGGCATGGTGAATTAGAACACCTTAGGTCAAGAAATATTTAGTGAGCCAATATAGGACTAGACCAATTTAAGTTAAAACTTTTACCATGAGTAAACAAAGTTATACTTATAAGAAACTGTACATAGGATGACCTATAGCATTATACGAAATAGTGGACTGATATATTTTTCCTACAATAAATATTTTACATAAGCATGTACACCAATGTATAACCCTATTTTAACAAGTACTTTACAAATGTTTGTTTCGGAAATACCTTATTGAGCCTCATTATTATTAATATAGCCTACCAACTTTTACAAAGCAAATTCATTTCCGTACTTGTATATCAACATAAAATTTTTTAGATCTTTTGATGACCTTAAAGAGGGGAAAGCTTTTAAAATGTTGATGTGCTTCAAAAAAACAAACATTGTGTTTAGCTTCTTACACCATATTTCAAATTTCTAATTTTGTTACATCTATTTATTTAAGTCGAAATTAATTGACGACTATCGATATCACAAGCAGTTCATTTACTAAAATGTTTTCGAAGTTATTTACCCACCTGCGATAAACTTAACTTTTTTGAAGCCAAAAAGTAGCTTTCAAAATATATATATTTTCTTTTAGAAAACGAAAGTTACCGTATTCAAATCGTTTTATAAAACCTTACATTATCACGTTTTCAACTGTTTTATTGCCATTTCTCCAAAATACTTTACGAACAAGTTATATCATCGTTTTTATAAGAGGTCATTTGAGACACCGCTTTGCAAAAACAAATACATGATAACGTGATAACGTGAGTAATGTGTTTACAAAAAAATAATAAGAATATATATTATTTCAAACAAGTTAGAATCATAGTTACGCAAACTATTTTAAATTTAAGAAAATATGTCCATGAACATACTTCGTATACTAAGTTATCGATGATATATTTGAGAAAAGTAAGGACATGATCATAGAACGAGCTCGTAAGTACATAAGAATTGATTTTGAGACTTGATTTTGTATCTATGAAGTGTAATGAGTTATAAATCGGAGGACTTGATGTGTTTTGGACATGTAACTAGGAGATGAATCATATACGACAAGTTAAGAATTCGGAATCGTAGACTACAAAAAGTTGAATGATACACGTCAAATAGTATGAATGGAGGTTTATAAGTTGTTATTATAGATAATTAAATTAAAGATTATAGTACATCTAAGAATTGATTTTAGAGAGCTGCTGATAGTCGCAGATACAAGTACGTTATACTCCGACGGTTGGGTTATAAAACCCCGGCATAATGACAATACTCTTAAACGGAGTCGATAATCATAGAAGATTAAGTTATGATCTTAAAAAATCAAAGAGAAATGGATTAGAAATTACATGTATGCATAGAAAGAATGATTCTGAGGATTTAGTCATATGTCGAGAAAATGTGATGTGAACGTATCAACATATGTAATGGATGTATAGTTTGATCATTATATAGGTGGATGCATCAAGTAGAATCATACTAAGTCATTAATTATACCATACGCAAGTTTCGAGGACGAAACTTTTTGTGAGGAGGGTAGGATGTAGTAGCCGTACATTTCAAAAAAAGGAAAGTATTTACTTAATTTAGTTAAATTAAATTAAACTAAATATTAAATCCTATTAACTACCATTACCAAAATCCCTCCCCAATAACCGCCCACTCCCCTTAATTCATGCCATTATCCCCTTCATTAAACCTCCAACCATTATTCTCATCCCATCCACACACAAATTGGTTAATAATATAAAAAAAAAGAAAAGAAAAGCAAGGTCAAAAGCAAAAGCAATCGGCAGTGAGGAAAGAAAAAGGAAAAAGGGAGAGGAAGAGGAGAGAAGGAAAAGAGAGGAAAAGAGAAGGAGATGAGAAGAGAATTGGTCCACCCGCACTGAATCCAACCTCCGTGTCGAGAAAATTTTTCATTTGACAGGAAGGTTACCCTCCCCTCTGTCGGATTGCTTTGGATTCCCTTGCATTCTGTATTGGGATTATTTGATTATCAATGTATGTCTATCTTCTATATGTTTATCTCGAATTCTTTATGCTTTGGTATGGGAATTGCGTGTTTGGCCTTAGATATAGATCACATAGCACGGAAATAGGTTGGAGTGGGTTCAAGACTCGAAAAATGCACCCAGAGGCGGCGCGTGTAGCACACGCGCGGCTGCAGAGGGTGGCGCCTGTGGCCCACGCACGCCCTTGAGCGGTGCGTGTAAATCACGCGCTTATGTGTTCAGCGTCATTGTGTCCGGAGCGTTAAACGGAGTCCAATGGAATTGGTTTGGGGTAATTCGGAGTTAAAACGAAGAAGATATGAATTTTTGAAGAAAATTAAAATTTTAGGAAATTAATAAAATATAAAAAACGAAAAAAAAGAAGATAAAAGGCCTGGCGGCCGCATGCCAGCCTGCCAGACCCCAGCGAGCCAGCACAGCAGCCGGCCAAGACCAGAAGGAAGTAAAAAAAAGGTAAAGGAAAAACTGACCAGAAGGTCAGCGGACCAGCCTGCCAGCCTCAACAGGCCAGCGGGCCAGTCTCAGCGCTAGCCCAAAATCGCGAATTCAATGAAAAAATAATAGTTGAAAGGGGGTAAGGGCCTGCGTGGCCGGTAGGCCACCGAACGGGCCGGGCCGCGAAAATCAGCAAAGGGTCGGGAAAAAAGGGTACAAGAATAAGTAGGCCTGATGTGTAAAGTAATTTTATAGTAGAATAGATTATTAAGTGAATAAGTAATATAGTTATTAATTAGTAGAAATTATAAATTCGAAAAAATAATAAAAATAAATAATAATAGTAAAATAGAAACCAAATATATATACATATATAAAAGCGTGAAGACTGTCAGCCGAAAAAAAAAGTATGAATAAAATAAATAGATAAATAAACAAATAAGAATATATATATATATATATATACTTAATAAATTTAATGTTTTAAAAATAAGAAGAAAATTTAGAAACCCATTAAATAAATTAAAATGAGAGAAAAAAAATAGTAGGGGAAGATAAAAATATTTAAATAAAAGATTAAAGTGCTTTAAAGCCTAGGAAAAATAAAATAAAGTGTAGAAACATAAAATAAAGTCTAGAAAGATAAAATAACGGTAGAAGATAAAATACAGTAATGAACCCCATGCAACATAGGGTAACTACGCAATATAGGTAATACGCAACATAGAACGGAGCATGCAACACTGGACAAACGGAAGTGTGCAAGTGTGACGCATTCATGGCACGAGCATTGCATTTGGCCTATGAGCCGTGTGGTCCTACGGGACGTGTGGCCTGACGAGGCGTGTGATGGGTGTTGGTAATAATGGTTACCTTCACCTAATAGGACCCGGGACATGCATAGCATATCATGGAAAAGAAAGCGTATAACGTGTGATATTGCATGACTGCGTGTGACACGGTGATGAAAGAGCATGCATCATGAAGTTGTGCATTGCATCGTTATTGTTGTGATTATCATTGATCTTGTTGTTAAGTGGTTTCAGTGCTACGTTTTGGGATGCAGATCGGGTCGGGTATGTGTTATTTCTTTATTTATGCTCTATCTGCTTTATTTATTTATCTGTTTATGCTTTACGTGCTTTATGTGTTTACCCGACTCAGTATGTGACAATCTCTTTTTGGGAGAGACAGGTAACCTACGAGTGACTCCCATCACTCACCCCCACCTCCTCTCCACAGGTGAGCAGGACTTCAGTTATATTTTTATAGAGGATGAGACTGATCGTGCGAGCTGAGGAGAGTGAGATGGGACCGTGTGACCAGATGCTTTCAGGGGGATAGTTAGATGGCTCTTGTTGTCTAAACCTTTTACTTGGATTCAGATTTTTAGTTTTCGTACTTGACGTAGCAGGCTTCGACCACTTTGGTACTTGTTTATTTTCGATGGATTTAATTTAATGGAGTTGTTTACTTTTATTATCGTTTCTGTGAAAAAATTTATATGTCATGTCTGACGTGTAAAAGAGTTTGAACGACGCCTTGTAGTCCTCGTAGTAGGCTACGGCGGGTGCACTGTTCCCGATTCTAGGGCTCGGAAGCGTGCGCTATAATAGACTTCCCTTTAAATCAAATCTTACAATTAACTTGTTTTGTCTCTTTTTAATATGCTTCGGATGCACCATGATTTGCACCAAAATGTTACTACCCACAAAATATGGCAACACGGTGAATGACAATAGATGCTTTATGGGATCAAAATTCAGCACTTGTAGGCCATGTTCCCATGCTATGCCATTGCTCACCAAATCATTCTCCTCCAAAGGGAAACCATAACTCCAAGAAAAGCATCCACTTTGAATACATTCTGTGTAAGGAGCATTCAAATATAGCATACCTTAAGAATCATTCCACAAATAAAACTCCTACAGATGATTATCCAAGCTGCCGTATCAAACACATAAACAACTCAATGAACTCAACCATGGGAATAATTAAACATACATGCATACAAATCAATATTTTTGGAAAGAGGGTTCTTGCTGCATTCACACAAATTTTAAAAACAATCCAGATAACAAAAGAGTACCTTGTGATATACACAATCATTAATGGTGTATCGTTTTTGTTAACACTTTCTTTTGAACCTCTTGAATTTGCAACAAAGATTGCTCATACACAAACAAAGATGGTAATGGACTAGACAATAAAAGCATAAGAATCATGCTTGTTTCATGTATCTTTTGTCTTTCGTGTGCACTTACAACCATATATTCTTCTTTTTGCTAAATTTCAGATTCATTCTCATGCAAACTCTCAAGAATAATTAAATTCCTATCTTCATGAACAAGAATTTTATGCAAATCATCGTAATTTTTTTGGAATTATGTACAACCTCATGCACATCAAGGCAATAGTACGCAAATTATGATCAGGAATGTGTAAGTCATTACATGCAACACATTGGCATTATTTATGTATGAGCCCAAAGCAATCACTTGTTTCTAAGATTCTTGAAATTGAAGTCGTGAATCTCATAAAGCCTTCTTTTTATTATGCGCCAACTTCTTTTCATAATCATTTTCAAGAGAAAACATGTGGTCAAAAATTGTATTTCTCACTTGATGAATTTGGTTAGCAATCTTCTTATTTAGACCAACCATAAACCTTATCATTGTCAATTCCTTATGTTCCTTAACATAAGCATCATATGGATCATCTAACATCTAATTATAGTACTCCTCCGTGGTTAGGTTTGCATGTTGAAAGGATTGATACCTGGATATTTTTCCTATGCCCTTCACTGACCCATAGGTTTTGAGAAAGGCCAGACTAATTCATGCGCTCTTTTAGCTCCTCAGTGTTTTTTTCAAAACACATAACTCCTCAAATCGTTTTAATTACATTATTATCTGCATGGGTTTGACTAGGAGCTCCTGCACGCATTTTGGAACTATGCACCATTGGAGATGCTTCAATTTGATTAAAATAGGAATAATCTGACATCTTTAGAAATCTGAAATAAGATACAACACACATGAAAAACAAAACTAGCATAGACAAAAGAAATTTGATTATTTTTGTGACAAACAAAACTAAAATTCCAGTGCCTTTCAGCGCTCGTCTATAGATTCACCGAATTTGGTTTTTACCTCTCCTCTTTGTTTTCACAATGCACAAACCTTTTACCTTTATCTCTTGCATTTTTTTCAATATCTCTAGTTAGAAACTCAAAGTCGAGCAAGAGTTATGGTGTCTTCAAATTCAACTTGCTACAATTGTCTTCTTCAAGTTGGAGGTTAACATGTTACAATTAACATAAGGCACGTATAATGCACAACACACTAAGAATCAAAGGTAAAAGAAACCAAATAAGATGTAATAAGGCTACACCAAAGAAGCGTTCAGGGATTGCTCCGGGCAATTCTTAGCTAATCTAATTAAATATACAAATAATTAATGCAATCTGAATGATCTCAAATACACAAAAAATGTTCCACATAGTTGGCAAATAGTTTAGGACAATTCTGAAATTTTGAAAAAGTGTTGTGTCTTGATCTATTTGAGGGCAGAAATGTTTTTAGCTAAGAATGATTTATGCTTTTCTCTTTTTTCCAATCTTCTTGTGATACTCAATAGCTTACAATGCAAGGATCAAATTGATTTTTGAATGGATTGATTACGATAATTATAGGCTGCATTCTTGAATATCTTTCTTTTCTTGTATTTGATTCTCAAGCATCCATTCTAATTGCGTGTTTCTTGATTTTCTATGTCAAGAACTAGAAAATGTAGGCCATTCTTGATGTTTCTTGGAAGATTGGTGTAGCGGCCCGTCACAAGCCCTAGTACTCGAAACGACTCACCCGTCGTATTTTGCTAAGAAAAATACAAGGCGCCGATACATTCAATTACACGTCAACATAATAACGTAAATCGATATCAGCTGAAATCATAGAAATTAAAACCTTGAAATAGATAACATTAATGAAAAGTCAATGTCTCGAAAATCTAGGTATTACAAAATCAACTTAATAGAAACGATCTACTAAGTCTGAATAAAAATCTCTACTAAATATCCTCGAAAGAATCCTCAAGTCCAAAGCCTCAATATCCCCACTCTTGATCGTCCTCAATGTACACTAAATCAAAATACTGGAGATCTGCAAAAATATTTAATAGCATAGTATGAGAGGCATACATCGCCCAGCAAGTAACCTGACTATATTTACCATTAGATCATACACGGAGAAGCAAGTGGAAATAAAATAAATAACTGACGAAATATAAAATAGCATGCTTCTCTTTGCAAATAAAGTTTACCTTTTTATCCTTTTGAGCAATCAAGCAACTAAAGCACACGCAACTTAGTCATTGCATACTAGTGTTAGTACAATCAAAAATCCGTGATGCCACTTTTTAAAACAATGAATGCAACGACACGATAACGCTTTCGATTCCTTTTTCAATTTTATTTCCAGTTTCTGTTTACGATATCCATATCTGATATCCTTTTTCCATATCCATATACGATATCCAATAGACTCATCGATGAGATGCAATGGTCATGGCTCTTACTTTACAAATGACTTATGTTGCAAGATTTATAGACTTGGTCCGCCAATGGTCATATGTGTGGAGGCGGCCTATCTCCTCATAGTCATATGTGTTTGGAGGGCCCATTGGCGATCATATGTGTTCGAGCGGCCTATCTCACTAATATTCATATGTGTTCGGGTGACCCGTTTGTTCGAAACCAATCCAAATTCACAATATATTTCCTTTGTTAGGGTGACTTTCAAAATATGCAATTTTAAAAACAATTTTCGATTATCGATAACAATTTTTGATTATCTTGTTGTCTTTCATGTATTGGGCGTCGGATTGGGTGTAGTGCCACTGCCTAGGGCAGCGGCCATGGTACATAAATATATATGTATAAGATGCATGATTCGGAGGTGTATTACATGTTATTTTGTGTGATCAAATTTATGCTCTGTGGAAATTGTTTGTGGTGAATTATACATATGTATGTCCGAATTGAAGGGGCTGGACAGTGAGGGTTTTAAAAGGATTAAATGATGATGGTCAATTGTGGATTGAATCGTACTAATATTGGATTAATTGATTAGGGTTTCTATCGTCAGAAGTAGGGAAAATCAATTTTGAAAAAAAGGAATTTTTGTGTTTTGAGGACATAATATGGTAGGATATTAGAAGAGGAGAATTCTGGTGGTCGAAAGTTCAAAGTAGCGGTGGCGCGTGAGGCTCACGCGCCGGCCAAAGGCGGTGCTTGGCCAGCCTTCTGGCGATGCGTGAGGGCGCATGGGGTGGAGTTTCGGCACGATTTTTGTGGTAACTCCCATCGAACCACCCAAGGTCTGCGCGTACGTAAGAGAAATAGTATGCAATCAAACGTGAGATTTGTTGAGAGTATTTTCGGCCCTGCGTTGATGTACACCAAGTATATATATGGTTACGGACCCTCTCAAACAATCTCCTATATGAATAGCTGATATCTTTAAATCTAATATTTGTATATTCTTTCCAAATTACCCATGTTACCAATGAGGGTGCTACGGCTCTCAATTGACCAAGCATTGTATGAGGAGAAGAAATTTGCCACCAGCGAAATAAATACGCTTGAATAGTCGATTGACGAGGCATTGGACCGGAGAACAGAATGGATATCTCTTGCCACAACGTCTGGATCGCTGGACAATGCAGGAAAATGTTGTCTTGCCTATCTGAATGTATCCTATTTTGTTGGAAATATAGTTTGCCAAGTGCGGAGGTTGTCAGCCAAGGGCAACAAACGCATCCAGAGTTTCCAAAGGAAAATGCAGCCCCCCCAAAGGGGTTCCTAGCCACCAAATATACCGTGAACAATCCAATGACAATGAGACTGAGGCAAGCAGGTGATAAGTTGATTTAAGTGTGAATTGTCCAGAAGGTTCGGCGGTCCGACTTAATCCATCCCAAGTAAACTGTATGCGATGAATCATATAATCATGTATCCTACAAATACGCTTCCAAGTAGTCGAATCATAAATATGTGCATACACCATGCTTCTGCGACCATATTTAGCCGACTGTATGCGGCCCACAATGAATCAAATTGATGGTATTTCAACCACAGAAGACAGTCATATACCTGTTGGACCATTGTAAGGTCCCGAATGCCTAAACCCCTATACTCCGCGTGTTATATATGTGTGTGTGTATATATATATATATATATATATATATATATATATATATATATATATGTGAATATACATATGTGTAGGTATAGAATATATGAATATAATTATTAATTTTCATATTTAGGGATGTATATAGGATTATAAATTGTTTTTATATAGAAAACATAAATTTAAACATTTATTATCGTATCAAATCATATATATATATATATATATAATTATGAACTGTTTTTGTATAAATTATGTATATTTATACATGTATATTTCGTATTAAATTATATACATAATTACCAACTGTTTTTATATGGAAAATATAGATTTATGTATTTATTTTGTGTTAAATTTTATATGTATAATTATATAAACGGTTTTCAATAGAATTATACATATATTTATGTTATTTTCAATTTAAATTATATGTATAATTTTATAAGCTGTTTGAACAAAATTATATATATACTGTTACGTTGTTCGTATATATATATATGTGTGTGTGTGTGTGTGTATAGCTATAGAAATTGTTTTTCAATTAAATGATATTTAATGATATATTAATTTGGTATATAGAAATATATATAAATATATAAACTGTGTTCAGATGGAATGAAATATTTGTTTATATTATTTTTGTATTTAAAAATATATAAATTAATGAACTGTTTTTTAGGCAGAATTATATATTTATATAAGTATATTCACATTAAAGTATATATATGAAAATAATAAACTATTTATGGAATAAAAGAGTGTAGAATGTGGTATTTTCGTATTAAATAGATATAGAGATGGAAAAACAATTTTATTAAATAAATGTATGTTTTTGGATCGATTTTCGTATTGGAAATTTTATTTTGATGTGAGTATAGTTATATGAATGATTTGAATGGGTGTTGTATAATAAATGGTTGTATGTTATTGGTATATAAATGTGTGGGGGTATGCGTTCATGTATATATGCACGTATATAGGCGCGAGCATATGTATGAGTATGGATACAATGGATTAAGAGTAATTTTGACATTCTGCATCATGGCATGTGCATTGCATGAATACTATGTATTGTACGGGGTACAAGTGCCGTTGTGATTTGGGTTTAGTGTCTTGTACGGGATACATGTACCACTGTGGAGTGTTGTGTATCCTACGGGGTACAAGCACAAATGTGATTTGAGTATAGTACCAATGTGTAGGATTACCGGCCGGCATGCGTAGCACTGTTTTAAAAGAAATGCATCGCAAGTGTGACTTTGAAATTGTGCATGACATGGTTTTGAAAAGGCATGTATCACGTGACTGTGGCATTATTGTGTTGGATTGTTGGCATTTATTGCTTGTTTGACTGTTAGGGGTATTTTGGTAATTATTTACAAAAGGGGACTGTTATGTTATATTTTTTTGTGTTATTTACATTTATCCTCTCATATATGATCTCATAGCAGGTGCAAACAGGTACTTACGGGCGACTACATTCGCTCATAAGAAGTTTATATATTTGCAAAGGATCCAGAGTACGACATGTTATTTACTTAGGATGAGGCAGAGTGTGTTCGGTAGGAGCACTAGGCAGTCAATGTGATGATCATTTCTGGAGGACTCTGGAGGATATTTATTTTTTATTATGTTTGGAAATTTAGACTTTTGTTGGACCTCGGACGTTTTGTTGACTATGTACGGGCCTTGTCAACCCTCAACTATATTTATTTTAGCATTGGAATATGCATTAATTTATTGAGGATTTAAATTTAAGACGTTTCCTCGATCTTATCCGACGTCTCTTTGATGGCGTGCATATGATTTGTATCGACGTCTTGTATTTCTCTTAGTAGAATACGACGGATGCAACGTTTCGGATCCTACTGTAGCGCCCCGCTCCCGAACCCTAGCATCGGGAACAGTGCACCCGCCGTATCTCACTAAGGAGGATACAAAGCGTCGAATCAATTTCCAACATGTTCGAAGAGGCGTAGAAATTTTTCGCGCGGAAACGAAATACCATAACATAGAGTTTCCTTGATAAATAAAATTTCTTAACACAATAATAACCAAATCCTGACAATAACATAAGTCTGAAAATCTAACAAGGTAATGTCTGGTGAGATCTCAATAAAATAAAGACAAACAGTCGCAGGGTCTTCTCGTATCCTAAGCGCGACCATCAGTCTGCCCACTCCACTGTATCAGCCCCGTCCTCAACAAAGACACAGTCATAAGTCTCTTCCTGCTCACCTAGGGGGGGGGAGAAGTAGGGGTGAGTGACTGGAAAATCACTCAGTAGGCACCTGCCTCCAAGTAGTACAAGACAAGCATCCAATACTGATATAGCACATAGCACATAAAACATAATATCACATAAGCATGCGAAAGAATGCGGAAAAGTAAATCACTCCAGATACAGAATGCGCAACAACATGATGCATGTCCCACTATACATGTCACACGCAACAAAGTCATGTCACGCAGAATGCCAATATCCCTACCATGCAATGCATGAACCCGGGTCCTACTGAGTGGCTGCAGGTCGTACATCCCACAGTCACCATACTGAGTGTGCGTGGCCGCGCCTCCGCACACCATCCTGAGTGTTGTGGCCCCGCCACCATACACCATCCTGAGTGTCGTGGCCCCGCCACCGTACACCATCCTGAGCGCCCGTGACCCGTACGTCACGACACGCCATCAATGCAATGCACGTGCCATGAATGCAAAACACAAACGCCTGAGGCCTCTGGCTCATCCTCACCATCCTCCGGCACTCAAATCTAGGTTTAGTTATTGCTCATATGTTAACTCGACATTGTTCGGCATCAAATCCACTTTTCTACGGCTTGTATGCCATTATCGTACAATTCCTGTATTTTCCCTTATTTTTCCCTTATTTATTTCTATTTATCCCCTAATTATCTAAATTAAATAAATTATTATAATCCTTAAAATTAATTGAAAATAATATAATTTCATCATCTTATAATTACTGGAATTAATTTATAATTTTCTGATATTTATTTATATTTTTCCTATATTTATTACTATTTTAAATTACTTATTCAATAATTATGAAAAACTTGAAATTTCAGAAATAAGGAAATGGAATAAAAACAAAAAATGAGGATTTGAGCTGGCCTCTTTTTACCTACAGCCGGCCCGCCCCCTTTCGCGCGGACGCAGGTCCAGTCCGCTGAGGGCTGGCCTGCGATCCATGTTACGTTTTTTTATCCGGTTAATTGGGCCGACAGCAGCTGACTCGGTCCGTTGGCCATTCGGCCCGGTCCGCTAAGCTGCCAACCTCCCCTCTTTTTTTTATATAAATAGCGAATGGGCCTGACTGCTGAAAATGCAGTCAGCCCAATTAGTCTAGCCTGCCATAATTTAGGGCCTTCGGCCCCTTTGCCCTTTTCAATTTTTTTTTGTTAGAATACCAAAATCCAGCGCTGGGATTTTCCAGTGGCATGCGGCTGTTGTGTGCGCGTGCAGGACAAGCGCTGCCGTTTTCGGCGGCGCGTGCGGCGCACCGGCGGTCTCCGGCGACCGTTTTTCGACCCCGATCTATATTTTCGCCTATTTCCAGTCTATGGGAACCTATTCTAAGGCCAAAACAAAAAGGAAAATTCCTAATCTTGTACCTGTTTAACTATTTTGATTATCAAATTTTTCCCTAAAATCAAATTCAATCCACGTAAAGCAGTATACGCCTCCACAGTCATCAAACACAGTATTCAAATGTATTCCACAGTAATCAAAACTCATGCTTTTCACAGATTAGGCAACATAACATAGATTTTAACAATTAAAAACAATAAACACATAATATATCACTAAAGCATGTTTGAATTTGTACCAAATGGAGGGGGAAAAAGGGAACCTACCTCGATTGTAGACTATTTACACAAGTGTACGGACTAGCGCGTAGATTGAGACACCCGGTTTCTTCTTTTCCTTCTCTTCTTCTTCTCTCTTCCTTCTTCCTTCTCCTTTCTCTCTTCTCTTTCCCCCTCTTTTTCCCTTCTGTCGCTACTTCTTTTATGCGTGCATTAGTATTTATTTTTTTTATTTTTATTTTTTTCTCCTCCAATCAGCGCCTCCTCCACGTTTCACTTAATTAGATAAGATGTGCAATTATTGGGGGGAATCGGTTATCCCCCCCTTTTGATTTTTGGTCTTATCTCTTTTTTTTTTTTTGAAATTCATTTGATAATTGCTTATTATAATTGTTAATATCTTTATTAATTATTTTTTTTGAAACAATCCTTCCTAACTGCTGCCTTTAATTTGTTTAGTTAAATTTATTATTTATTTTATTTTTCCATTGTTTATCCTATTTCGTTACCTTATATTTAAATACAAATATATCCATATGTTTAACTATGAAATTACTTGCACATAATGAAACGCTGTAATAAATTTAATTTCGGAAGGTCGTTACACCCCACGACTACGTTAGTTCCAAATTAACGCGTAACGGCTAGTTCGAAAATTCTAGGGTGTAACATCCTATCCCTCTTACAAGAAGTTTCGTCCTCGAAACTTATCGCACCTTATACGAAGAGGTAGGGGTAGCGCCTTCGCATCTGGTCCTCTAGCTCTCCTGTCGCTTTGCTTTCCATATGATTGTCCCACGGCACCTTGACATAGGGGATGATTCCCCTCCTCAGCTCTTGATCCTTGCGGTCTATCATTCGAAGAGGAGTCTCTTCATAATACGCGCTCGGTTTAATCCACATAGGTTGGGCGTCCACTGCATGACTCGGACAGAACATACATTCTCGGCTGAGAGACCTGGAACGTATTGTATACTTGGGCTAGTGCCCAGAGGTGACGCCAAAGGTAAGCTGACGAACCAATCCTTTCGAGTACCTCGTAAGGCCAATGTAACGAGGACTTAGCTTTCTTCAGACTCAAATGTGCAACTCCCTTTGTAAGCGGTAATTTTAAATAAACCTTTTCCTCCGACAGTAACTCCAGGAGTCATCCCTTTGAATCTGCCCAACTCTTACTTATGCCTTGGGCAACCTTAAGTCTTTCCCCAAGTCAACTTTACCTTCTCCATGGTTTGCTTGATCAGTTGCGTACCGATAACCATACACTCTCTAACTTCGTTCCATTGGATTGGAGGTTTGCCTTACGCCCGTAGAGCGCCTCAAATGACGTCATACTGGTGGCGTTCTGGTAACTATTGTTGTTAACAAACTTGATCGACTTGATCACACCATCCCAGTTTCTTCTGAAGTCCAGTGCGCAGGCCCTCAGCATGTCCTTAACAGTCTGCATCTTCCTCTCCGACTACTCATCGGGTTGCGGATGAAATGCAATGCTTATCGTGGCTCCGTCTACTATATATCAACATACACGAGTTTTAATGTGTGTTTTCCTTTTAATGGTTAAGTTGTTTGAACATGTTTGGTATAGACATATAGTATGTTATCCGCATGTATGACTAATGTATCATATGTAGTTCATGAACTCACAATCGTTATCCGCAATTTGTCATATGTATTATGTCTATGTTGTTTGTTAGTTGAGTTTTAAGCGGTACATTCGTTGTGCGCGTCTATTTAAGTCTTGGTCTATCGTGATCTTTTTTTTGTACTTATGTTAGTCGTTAATGGTATTTGTCATGTGTACACTATATTTTTCGTACTAGCTTATCTTATTGTTGTATAAATATCGTTATATAAATAACGACGAGAGAAATGCATAAATGCTTAGATTTTACTTTAGTGTACATATATAATTCATTTAGGTGTACATGTACGATATATATATTACTATTTTTTTTCTTTTATATGTCGTATTATTTAATTGTTTACACTTTAATCTATTTCTATGATGTCATGCCATACTATGTCGTTCGTAATTCGTATTTAGCATGTTTACTTCAACTGTATACGTTAATGTTTTGTTCTAAAACTTGTAACTGTATACTTACGTCGTATCCCATGTCTTGTATGAAAAGTATATGTGTTACTGTATTCCTTGTAACAGTGTTGTTTGTTGTCGTTATATATTATGATGTTTATCATTGTCTTGCTGCATTAGTTATGTCGCGGTGTCCTTGATACAATTGCGTGTATACTTGTGTATATTTACTTAAAATCATTTAATTATCCTTTCGTTTCGTGTATCTTTTTTTTGTATGTTTTCTTAGATCGACTTATTTACATTATATCTTTGATGTTGTAACAAATTGTGAGTAGCCACGTGTTCTCTTTTTTTTTCTTCTTCTTTTTTGTACGAGATTGAGTTTTTTTTTTATGTATTACTCTATGGGTTCGCCACACATGAAGTGCCTTAACAGCAGCATAACCGTTATAAGTTCCTAAGTTGGTTGTTATTATTATTATTTTTTTTTTCAATAGTCGTCGTTTAGTAAATATGGTTTTGACTTGTCGTATTATTTATTGATTTTTTTTTACTACTCCTATGTTTTATCGTATTCTATACATATCGTGAGCTTTTTACCTATTGCTGCGGATCTTCATATTGGTCGCTTGTATGTACATGCATATGTATATGTGTATATATTTAGGTATAAGTGTAAATATGTGTATATTTCGTTGACTTACGTTACTGTATATTCATAGTTCATTATGTTTTATGGTATATCTCCCTCTTTTTTTTGTGTACTGTGTTATGTCTCTTTGCGTAGTTATGATGGATTTCGTGTGTTAATGTTCTAGTACGTGTTTGATATGTGGAATTATGTCATTAAAGTATGTTGTATTGATTAGTGCGTGTATATATAGTTAATTTAGCATAATTTGTGTATTATGATCTGGTGTTTTTTTTGGTTCATCGAAGCCTTGTTGAATATCTTTGTTGATATCAACTGTACATTCGAACTTCACCCCCTTATGCTTCCTTCTGTTCAGGGGCACCAGTATCGACGAAAATTCTTAACGAATTTCATGTAGCAGCGGGTTCTCCTTGCTTCAGTCACCTTGGTCGGTCAGGGCTACTCAACGATATCCTTAATCTTCTTCGGATTCACTGAGGTTCACTCTTCTGAACTACGTGACCTTAGGAAACCATGCTTCCGCTGTGCAACTCTGATCATTTATCCTTGACTAACGTCCTCTGTACCGATGATGAGTCATTGATACCTGGTCGCCGGTGGTTGAATTCTATTATGACGTCGTCAGCCCTTTCGATGTCCGCATCAGTCATCACGTGGTTGTGGGCATTGATCCTTGCTTCTTTTTATGTTGTTCTTGATTTCGTTGTGATGGTGGTGCCGGCCTCTGCTCAGTGCCCTTACTCGTAAAACGTCCTTGTTGATTGCACTCATACTTGCATCCTCCTCCTACACCGACCCAAACATGGCATCAACGATGAGCACATGGTGGCCGCGGTGGCCATGCACTCCTCTACAGCTGTACTTCCATCGCGAGTGGTCTTGTGTTTATTAGTGGCTATGTCCCATATTTATGCCTCCCCGGTGAAGGGTCCTTATAACCTCAGATTCCGGACGTCCTGCATTTCCATGTAGAAGGACCTCAGATCTAGTGGTGGCAGCGGCGGAAGCCGCTGGTTCAACTGTTACTGCCGCTATTGTGCTAAAGTGGTGGCCATGGTGTCAGCTAATGCCTGGAGAATGGCCCACTGATCCTAGTGGTCGTTACCACAACCGCCGTTGCCTCCTTTGCCAGATTATTCACGACACAGTGATATTTTCCTAAATCTCGTGCTAACCTTGATGAGAATTCGGACGGGAGTGATCGATGGATTCGAGCCTTTATGAGGCTCATGCGAAGGTTTGGGGGTTCAACGATAATTAAATAGACAAAGCTCACCAACGGCACACACTTCCCTTAACCCGATCATAGCTTAGGTCTACTTCAATTATTAGGGGTATATTTGTCATTTCTAGGAAGGGATCATAGCTTACGTCTAAGTGATCTAGTTAATCCTGCGTTTCCGAGGCGGATCTGAAGCCTCGGCTCTGATACCACCTGTAGCGCCCCGCTCCCGAACCCTAGCATCGGGAACAGTGCACCCGCCGTATCTCACTAAGGAGGATACAAAGCGTCGAATCAATTTCCAACATGTCCGAAGAGGCGTAGAAATTTTTCGCGCGGAAACGAAATACCATAACATAGAGTTTCCTTGATAAATAAAATTTCTTAACACAATAATAACCAAATCCTGACAATAACATAAGTCTGAAAATCTAACAAGGTAATGTCTGGTGAGATCTCAATAAAATAAAGACAAACAGTCGCAGGGTCTTCTCGTATCCTAAGCGCGACCATCAGTCTGCCCACTCCACTGTATCAGCCCCGTCCTCAACAAAGACACAGTCATAAGTCTCTTCCTGCTCACCTGGGGGGGGAGAAGTAGGGGTGAGTGACTGGAAAATCACTCAGTAGGCACCTGCCTCCAAGTAGTACAAGACAAGCATCCAATACTGATATAGCACATAGCACATAAAACATAATATCACATAAGCATGCGAAAGAATGCGGAAAAGTAAATCACTCCAGATACAGAATGCGCAACAACATGATGCATGTCCCACTATACATGTCACACGCAACAAAGTCATGTCACGCAGAATGCCAATATCCCTACCGTGCAATGCATGAACCCGGGTCCTACTGAGTGGCTGCAGGTCGTACACCCCACAGTCACCATACTGAGTGTGCGTGGCCGCGCCTCCGCACACCATCCTGAGTGTTGTGGCCCCGCCACCATACACCATCCTGAGTGTCGTGGCCCCGCCACCGTACACCATCCTGAGCGCCCGTGACCCGTACGTCACGACACGCCATCAATGCAATGCACGTGCCATGAATGCAAAACACAAACGCCTGAGGCCTCTGGCTCATCCTCACCATCCTCCGGCACTCAAATCTAGGTTTAGTTATTGCTCATATGTTAACTCGACATTGTTCGGCATCAAATCCACTTTTCTACGGCTTGTATGCCATTATCGTACAATTCCTGTATTTTCCCTTATTTATTTCTATTTATCCCCTAATTATCTAAATTAAATAAATTATTATAATCCTTAAAATTAATTGAAAATAATATAATTTCATCATCTTATAATTACTGGAATTAATTTATAATTTTCTGATATTTATTTATATTTTTCCTATATTTATTACTATTTTAAATTACTTATTCAATAATTATGAAAAACTTGAAATTTCAGAAATAAGGAAATGGAATAAAAACAAAAAATGAGGATTTGGGCTGGCCTCTTTTTACCTACAGCCGGCCCGCCCCCTTTCGCGCGGACGCAGGTCCAGTCCGCTGAGGGCTGGCCTGCGATCCATGTTACGTTTTTTTTATCCGGTTAATTGGGCCGACAGCAGCTGACTCGGTCCGTTGGCCATTCGGCCCGGTCCGCTAAGCTGCCAACCTCCCCTCTTTTTTTTTATATAAATAGCGAATGGGCCTGACTGCTGAAAATGCAGTCAGCCCAATTAGTCTAGCCTGCCACAATTTAGGGCCTTCGGCCCCTTTGCCCTTTTCAATTTTTTTTTGTTAGAATACCAAAATCCAGCGCTGGGATTTTCCAGTGGCATGCGGCTGTTGTGTGCGCGTGCAGGACAAGCGCTGCCGTTTTCGACGGCGCGTGCGGCGCACCGGCGGTCTCCGGCGACCGTTTTTCGACCCCGATCTATATTTTCGCCTATTTCCAGTCTATGGGAACCTATTCTAAGGCCAAAACAAAAAGGAAAATTCCTAATCTTGTACCTGTTTAACTATTTTGATTATCAAATTTTTCCCTAAAATCAAATTCAATCCACGTAAAGCAGTATACGCCTCCACAGTCATCAAACACAGTATTCAAACGTATTCCACAGTAATCAAAACTCATGCTTTTCACAGATTAGGCAACATAACATAGATTTTAACAATTAAAAACAATAAACACATAATATATCACTAAAGCATGTTTGAATTTGTACCAAATGGAGGGGGAAAAAGGGAACCTACCTCGATTGTAGACTATTTACACAAGTGTACGGACTAGCGCGTAGATTGAGACACCCGGTTTCTTCTTTTCCTTCTCTTCTTCTTCTCTCTTCCTTCTTCCTTCTCCTTTCTCTCTTCTCTTTCCCCCTCTTTTTCCCTTCTGTCGCTACTTCTTTTATGCGTGCATTAGTATTTATTTTTTTTATTTTTATTTTTTTTCTCCTCCAATCAGCGCCTCCTCCACGTTTCACTTAATTAGATAAGATGTGCAATTATTGGGGGGAATCGGTTATCCCCCCCTTTTGATTTTTGGTCTTATCTCTTTTTTTTTTTTGAAATTCATTTGATAATTGCTTATTATAATTGTTAATATCTTTATTAATTATTTTTTTTGAAACAATCCTTCCTAACTGCCGCCTTTAATTTGTTTAGTTAAATTTATTATTTATTTTATTTTTCCATTGTTTATCCTATTTCGTTACCTTATATTTAAATACAAATATATCCATATGTTTAACTATGAAATTACTTGCACATAATGAAACGCTGTAATAAATTTAATTTCGGAAGGTCGTTACACCCCACGACTACGTTAGTTCCAAATTAACGCGTAACGGCTAGTTCGAAAATTCTAGGGTGTAACACCTAGGGCTCGGGACGGGCGCTCAAGTGGGTCTTAGAAATTTCAGGGGAGGGTGAAGAGTGGCGGTGGTTCTGTGATTTCGGCAGCAGGGTGGGGGAGGAAGATGGGAGGAGAGGTGGATGGCTTGGTTTGCTAAAATGATGGGGAACGGAGGTGGTGTTGTGTTAGTGGCTGGCGAACAATGGTGGTGAAGCGGCGGTGAAGTTTGAAGGGAGGATGGGTACGGCAGTGGAAGGAGGAATTACAATTCTTGTGAAAAGTTTAAAAAGGATAAAACTTTTATTTACCCTTCAAATCTGACAGTTTGATCAGAGATTTTTACTGAAAAGGTTAAAGATGTTACGCTTTAAATTGGTAAAAATGAAAAAGTTGCTAAAAAAGGACGAAAGACTAAAACTTTTTCCAGAAATAAATTAGGAGGTCTAAAATTCTTTGCTGTTCCTTAGATTTGATATTATTAAGTTGATCAGACGTATGCTACATTAGCCTCAACGTAGTTTACATTAGACTCACTGTTTGGACCATTACAAAACTATGACCTGCCGTAGCTTAAGTTTTGACAACAAGACTGGTACATTTCTTTAACTCGAGTAGGAAACATCAGAGCAGCGTGCCAATGATGAAGCCGAGGAGGCTGTATAAATTGAGCTAGTGTATGCACGACATAGCAAAGCTCTAGATAGGTGACGGAGAGATAAACCAAGCGTCCGACAAGCCGACGATATGAAAAAGGATCATCTAGGAACTTGTTGTCAGAATGAGACAGCCGGTGATGTTGCTCAAGAAGGGTGGCCGAAGGTTTCAAAGGCAACAAGTCGCAGTCAGAGATAATATCCAAAGTATACTTGCGCTGAGACACGGATAATAAGTTACAAGTCAAGTAGGTACAAACATCACTTTGTCAAGCATAAGATGGTCATTGAGGCACACCGCCCTTTGCCGACTTGCCTGTGTTTTGGTCCCATTAGGTAGCCGGAAATTACACAGAAGTGTAGGTACACAATTATGTAAGAGACATAAATTGCTCATCATATGATGAGAGGCTCCAGAGTCTATGATCCACAAAGAGTAAGGATAATTACCACTTGAACGTTCAGCCAAAGTGTGCTTCCGAGCATTAAGTGCTTGAAGCACTATGCTCAAGTCATCTTCGGACAAACCAACCAAGGCCTCGGTGGCCCCAACAGTGCTGGCCGAGTAGGGGGGTGTTAAGCGAACCGAATAGTTCGTGAACTGTTTGAGTTCGATTCGTATTTGATTCGAGTTCGTTCGTTAATTTTACTCAAACGAACCGAATTCGAATACCTAATTAGGTTCTTTTACTAAAACAAGCAAAACTGCTCGTAAACTGTTTTGCTAGTTTAAGCAGTTATAGTGTTATCGAACCGAACTCGAACAATATTTAAAGTCTGTTACAGTAAATGAACCGAGCCAAACAGTTCATTTAACTAAACGAATTTGAATTCAAAAACCTGATATTCGTCTCTGCTTGGTTTGTTTACATCCCTATGGCCGAGGAAGGCACCTGGACGGGTGCCATGTGAGTCGCGACCCCAGTATGCTTGGGTCGAGAGGGAGTGCCAGCCGGTGGTCCTTTGCAACGGACAGGTGCCTTCGGACCATCGCCCGAGTGCAAATCATGAGGTGAGATAATTTTCTTTGTTTGGGAGGAGAGGAGAAGAGAAGCTTGGATTATATGAGGATGAGGTACCATCACCCGTTGCCTTAAGGTTTTGAGTAGATATGGGTCTCACCTCATGTAAGCCCAAGTTTTAACATGGTATCAGAGACATGTTTAAAATGTGGACTCACCTTATCTGGCCCATGATTGGTCATTTATTGTCTCCACTCATCCAAGTTCAGATGTTCATGCCTCGTTTGTGGTTTGTTATTGAGGACGGGTTCAATGGCGCATGTGTATGTCAAGTCACATTGCCAAGTGGAGGTAGGTGTTGAGAATATTGTCCCACATTGGACACTTTGAGATGAAATACATGGGTTATATAAGGATGGGGTACCAACGCCTATTGCATTATGGTTTTGAATGGATATGAGTCTCACCTCATGTAAGTCCAAGTTTTGATACATACTTTAAGGTTTGGCATCCTAAGACTGCGACTGTTTAATTTGGCGTAGTCTATCTTATGGTTTGACACTCCAGGACATTGGCTACTTAATTTGACGTAGTCTTAAATTGCGTAGTGGAAAAATAAAGATTATAACATGTAATGGTAACATTAGTCCTTTTGAAATAACTTTTACTTTATCAACACGTTGAACAGCAGGGTAGGATGACATGCTCGCATAGTCAGTAGCTCCTGCTCAGGAGCCCTTGCGGATGTAATTTGCGTCAAGCTCAATTACGTTACGCTGACTCAATCAAAATGCAATAGCACATGATTTCCCATTACATGTATATCATCAAAAAATTAGAATAATCAAAAACATTTGAAATCACACAAAAATAAGACTAGTCACTTTGATATGGAAAATTTCTTATGCATCTGCATCAGCAAAATCTCTCAAAAGACTACAACTTTTGAGGAATTCTTTGTATCCTGGTCACAAATCAATTACTTAAACGTCCACCAACAACTAGCATTAATGATATTTTTTTCCCGATTATCAATAATCATTGTCAGGTTGGAAAAAAAATCATTGTTGGGTTGGAAAAAAAAATCATTGTGAAATCTATTAATTTAATCGCGACCTAGCCCTAGAAATCCCTTGTTATAAGATGAAATGAAAACTTAGATTTCTACCTCTATGACTACCTCCTCAGTACACTTATTTCAGTAATGATATAGAATGGAATTCGATTAACGTCGAGACTTCTTCTATTCCTCGTCGTGGGTGCAGCGTGGTGGAAAAAATAATGTCTGAATTTATGCAAAATGTGCTAACCAAATAGAGAAACACACAAACAAATGAGAAAAACATAACTAAGGCATAACAAGTATTACACTGTTCTCAAAAATTTTGCATCTGCCAGTAATTAATATAGACTACACGATAAATGCTGGTAAAGATATGACGGTTTCTTACTTTCGTGATCTACAAGAGAAAGATTGAACTTGTGTATTTGAGTTATTTAATACCTGAAGAAGAAAGAAAAACAAAAAAAACATTCTTCAAGTTTTCACAAAATACTCGAAAAAATTTTCAAAGACCATTTCAAAGTATATCAAAAGTATGTCTTCAAACTTTTTGATTTTTAAATTTATAGACTTCAATTTACGAGAAAGAAGTTAATTTGATACATCCTTTCAAAATTTAACTTCCAAAGTTAGTTTATGACTGTTCAAGATTAAAAGGAGGTGTTCTAAGTTATAAGAATAGCATCATTTCATCAAAAAGAGCAAAAAATTTCAGATGTCTACATTGAACGAATGGTCGGTCACTTTTACTACATATTGGCTTCAAAATTATTAACGTTGCAACTCAGAACTCGTCAACAAACAACGTTCGGTAAACGACTTTATCAAACATTTGTGAAGCGTTTGATGATAAGACAAAAACTTCAGAATTAGACCGAACACAGATACCGTGCTTAGAGTTCATCACTAAATATTTGGTCTCACTCACTGGACGTTCGTTCACCTTATAATTCAAAGAATTTAGAGTCTCGTCTCATATATCTAATTCAAGTTTTACTTCATTCTACAATCAACCTTAGTACATATTTTTATATAATTTTCGAGCACTTTCTAAAGCACTTTTATGTGTTTTTTTCAACAATCCTTCACAAGATCCAACACTTATATAAGAACATCCATGAACAATTACAAACTACCTCCTCGGTATTAAACAAAGACAATGACACATAATGGATACGATGACTTGTGCCTTGAATAGCTACTATCCAGATAGAGTTATACAAACGGAAATAAGATCACATAAGCGTCTGAATAATATTCCGATTTCATGTACATGAACAACCAAAAGAGATGTCATTGCCTACTTCATACAAGTTTGCGTTTTGATGCAAATTCGGCCAGCCTTATATTTTCATAAGCGCTTTAGTGAGTTACTCTAAACGGTCGTAGGAAGTGGCACCACCTCTATATTTATATAGGTGAAATTCATCAAGTGTGTATTGCTCACACCACCATAAGCATGGCTATGAATTTCATTAGGAGATTCCTAAAATCTGGTCCTCATAAACTTGCAGCAAGCACCATCTTTACATCAACAACTTAGAGAGCGAAAAGTTTGAGAGTGTTGATTAGAACTCTTCTATAACTTATTTTTATCATGTTGAACCTCGTTCATATGATCTCTAATAATTGTAGGTTGGGTTTCCATCACAGAACTTACATTAAATAGAATAATCTCATCATCCTTGATGTCACAAGAACTAACTTACACTTATTTTTTATCGGGTCACTCTCATTGACCTCACGCTTTCTATGATTTATCCCAAAGAAATTTTAACATGCCGCTCTCATATACCTCATACTTTCTATGATTTACTGCAAAAAAAAATTACCAGGCCACTCTCATTGACCTTACATCATCTACGATTTATGCTGAAGAAACTCATGAGCATTTACAACGTCGTATCAATCATCAAGTGGTAGCACCTTCTTATATCATTGTCTTTCAATGATTCCTATAAATAAATCACTTAATAAAAAATCTCATTAGCCCATAAATACTAACTACAAACACGCATTGAAACATTGAGTTTTGTTTTATCAATAAAACCATAAAACTCAATACAACATAGTGTTTCCATAAACCAACTCTTATAACAAATATATCCAGTATTCATCATAAAAACCTTTATTATAGAGTTTGTTTTATCAATAAATATAAACCAAGCAAAATGAATATACTTCCATATACATCAAGAAAGCCTATCATATACATAAGCTCAAACAACAAAACCTTCAACCAATTAGAATAATGAACTAACAAATATTTTATTGATCTAATTTTCTGCTTCAACCTTCTAAACTACTTTAGAAGTATGCAACATATACAAGCTATTTACATGTTCAACTTCACTGGCTAAAAACAACTTTTATTTTCGTACAAGCATGAAAGACTAAAACCCTCACATTTCTCCACAATTTAATGTCAACATGAATCATAAAATAAAGCTACTTGTATTAAATTCAACATTCACTTTAGTAAACTAATAGTGGCAGATGTACAACTTTAATTTAGTCATAATATAATCAACAATAAGCTATAGTATTATTCAAGTCAAAAGACTTTCAAGAATGAATATATACTCTCTGTGGCACTTTGGAATAAACTCCAACAACTCCTTACCAATCAAAGATTCATAAGAAACACACATTGATATTTCAGTCATACCATAGTTTCAACAAAATTATATTTCATCATCGATCTTACATTTAGTTTAATGTTCATCTTTAGCCAAATAACTTTTATTATTTGCTATCTATGTTTATGATTATAAGCACTAACCTTATGTATCCATTTACATGCCACACTAAATGCAAGTGTTAAAACTTTCAAAACATATTTATCGTCTGATAAAATAGACAACAACATACTTCTATACATCCTTATTCATGCTCATGATTCAAAATCACTGCTTGTTAATCGAATGACAAATGCCAATTATTAATTCACTTCTTGATTTTAAAATCATGTTCAAATAAGCCAAATGTTATCTAACACAACATATATTTTTCGATTACTCTTCAAGCATACTTTATCAATGACAACTAGGGAAAATAAGTTCTTTTCACAACACTTAGATAAAGTTAATCCGAATGGTAATATCAAACCTTTAAATACATCTTAAATGATTTCTAAATTTATTATAAAACTCCTTAGCGTTTTAGCACAATCATCAAATGACTAAGACAAGAAATCATCATGTACACATAAGTATCATCCTAAAATAACTAGTTTTAGTTATTTCATCTCCAACAAGAATCTCTATCTTCAAAAGATGAAAGCAAAACATCAAATCTCTAACTCTTAGATTTTTTATTTACCATAGAATGCTTTCAATATTATACACGACTAACATGCTTTTATTTGAACATCTAGGCAAATATTTTTTAACCAGAAATTTCAATTCCAATGACAAAGCCAACATCAAAACTCAAAATCCTGGTTTCAACATAAAACCTTTGTCAAGACATTAAGTAAAATCATGTCATATATTTAAACATATTTAGAAACGTGCTTAGATTTTTCCTAAAGCATCAACAAAAACATGTGTTACATTACATTCTTTTAATCATTCTAACTATGTTAACATTTATCCTCCTTATCCTCCTAATACTATTATCATTTTCATGATCTTGTATTACATAGCATGAGATACATGAATCAGTCACATACACAAAGCTAGATGCAAACCTATTAAGAATCAAAAGATCACATGTGTAGTACGAAAACATAAAATAGTATCTTTGTTTGGTAGCGACTCTGAAACCAAATTCCTGCATATAATAGGAAGACAAAACACATTGTCAGCTCTATCTTTATAGACAAAATTAACTTTAGAGCACTTTCAACTTTCTAATTATTTGGATTTCTTGTGCATTATCAAAGTAAATTTATTCACCACTTTTTATTTATTAAATTCCAAGAAATAAATAATTACTTATTGCAATGTACTTGGTAAGCATAACGTCTACCGTCCATTCTGTAGCACTACTAACAAGATTATCTCAAAGAAGACGATAACCGTAGTGATCTTTTTCTCTTTCACCAACTTGATATTTCTATTGATTTCTTCTCTCCATTCATGGTCAAAGAATGTGGTGATGTTTCCCCTATTACATAATCATTTCCTCTTTTAGGTTCCTTTTGTTGAGCTGGCAGCGTTTGCGTCTAACTCCAATGTTGACCAAATTGGTTATTTTTGGAGTGAATGTTCCACAACCAATAGCTCAAAATTTATTTATGCACATGCTGTCATCGTGGCTCCAAGCTTCATGAGCTACCTTTCCTTAATGATATTCTTTTGAGTGATTATTTTGCTCAAACTCAATATGACTTCATAGATGTCTTTGATTTCTTGGCACTTTCGATGATTTCTCTATGATAATTTTTTTGAAGATTCAATCCCTCATAATTTTCCAAAATGGAGATAAAAAATGCTACGACAATGATAACAGATTAGTCATCTTTGCTCTTATTTTTTGTTCATCTTTTTCTTGATCATTATATTCGCCCACAATGAAAACTTTTTTTTTCATCTATTTATCCTTCATAAGTTTCTTTGTTTATGATTGTTAGCAAGTCAATCATATAGTTTTGGTTCTCAGCGACATCTCAAAATGAATCTCATGCCTGAACTTATTTCTTTATATGGTTCCAACTTGACATATTGGGAACCATGGGTTGTTTGGTAGCTATATAAACCGAAAATTGCTTTTAAGGTTGTAGGAAATTTAGTCAAAATATGAGAGCGAGACAGAGAGAAATGAAAACAAAGGAGAAGAGAACAGCCGAGACGTAACAAATCTTACACCATCCTTAAAACAATTTTGCCTCCACCAGCAAGTAAGGTAGATTACGCGACAAATACTTTCCAGGATATAATGGCTTAATCCTTTAGTTTGATCTTCAAGAAGAAGATTAAAGATGTTTACTTGAAGTGTTTACTACCAAAGGATAAAAGGAAAGACAAGAAATACATTCAGTATGTTTTCACAAAAGACTCGAAAAAGTTTTTCAATAATCATTTCAAAGTATGTCAAAATAATTTCAAAATTATATCAAAAGTATGTCTTGAAAACCTTTTAATCCTTTTATTTACAGACTTCAATTCATAAGAAAGAAGTTAATTTGACAATTTTCCGCAGAATTTAACTTCCAAAGTTAGTTTATGATCATTCAAGATTGAAAGAAGGTGCCATAAGTTGCAAAAGTTTCATTATTTGATAAAAAAATAGAAATTTTCTACTGTCTTTACCAACCAAATGTTTGGTCATTTTTACCGAACATTGGATTCGAAATTCTGAAACGTTACAACTCAAACTCATCATCGCATTCTAGACCAAACATTCGGTAAATGATTTCAATGAACATTCAATGACAAGGCAGAAACCTTACCATCAGATCAAACTCAGATACTGCACCTCAATGACAAGGCAGAAACCATGGGTTAATACTCGACGGACTGCTTAGACTCGATAATGGAACTCACGCGACTAAGAACAATGCACCTTTCCTCATCCTCCCCCCCCCCCCCCCCTCGTTGCAGGAAAATAATGGGGGGAAAAAGAATCCCATCACAAATATAACATAAAGATGGGAAGTAAATAGCAGCAAATGATGCCGTTTAATCTGCAGGATCATCATGTGCATGTGATGAAATAAAGAAAGCGCAGTGTTGAAAGTATTTGGACGTGAGATATCACCATCTTTATGGTCATCACATGGTCCCTTCTTTTCTTCCCTCACAGTCACAACAGTTAGCTAAGCGGCAATGCTGTTAGCCTCATACTGAATATGCATTCCATTTATGGCCAGCAGAGATTGCATAAATTTCGTACCTTTTTCATTGGTCGCAAGTTGTCAATTACCCTAAAATCATGCAGCAGAGCCTAGATACCCCTAGGTCAGCTTCTAGAACACAGCTTGCATGGGAAGTCATGGATGACAACCCGGGTGCTCGTGCGTTGATTCCTTTCTTTTAGGTTGGGGTACAATGCTACGAAATTCTGGGTCACAATGGTCCTCCACCAACCCCATCGCCCATTTATTTGCAGTAAGATACGTGTGAAAGAGAAATATACTGGAAATGCTCCACAGTAATAGTCGGATTTTACTTGAGCTCAAACAAACCTAAAAAAGGAAAGTATGTGGAAGGTAATAATAAAAGATTGATAGTACATTCTCAATCTTTCTTATTTTTTTGGGACTTCTCAAAATTCAAAGTTTTTTAACTTATGAAAAACATGCAATATTCTAAAAGTTAATCATAGGATAATAGATGACATCTACTTTCTAGGTTTGGCGTATAGAAAACTGTTAGCTTATTTGGTAGTTTACTATGAGTTGAGATTACCAATATTTATTTGATGGCTTCCTTTTATTAAGATAACTAAGTGGATCCGATATATGAATTGTCTAATCAATCAATCATACTCAGTATATCACAACGATAGCACAAGCTATTAAGAGTTTTTTTAACTAAAATACATCTTTCGATTTATTTCCTCGCTATCACAAAGAACCTTTGTAAAACTATGCGTGTATCATATGTTGAAAGTTTAGAAACATTCCTTTCGTCAAAGAAAGAGGTTGTGCTTTAGAACAACTGTTAATGTTACCGCTTTGTGACATTGAGGTTACGAGTTCGAGCCGCAAAAATAGTCTCTTGCACAAAGTATAGGGTAATGCTGCGTGTATCAGATCACGAAGCGATCCGGCTCCTCTTGAGACCCTGCACAAACATGGAAACATAATACACCGAAAACACTCTCTCACAGAAGAAACATATAATGGAGATATATCTATTTCAACTAAGTTTATTCATGTGCCTACTTGGGTTTAAGCATAAACCTTTGTTATTTATGAGACTGGTAGTTTTACATGCGCTATCAATTACATTATATTCTACGCGTCTCAAATTAACTATTCACGTTTTTATTTTTATTCATCTAAAAAGATTGTCCACGTTCTATAAATAGTAAAAGAAAAGTATTTCTTCTGTCCCAAAAAGAATGTCTATCTTTTTATTTGAGATGTCCCAAAATGTTTGTCGATATTCTATAAATAATTAAAAAAAGTAGTTACATGGTAAAATATCATTATTGGTTTTATGCATTTTGTAAAACTGAAGGTTGGTGTTCATAGCAAATTGAGAAATACATGCATTAAATTAATGTTTCAACTACTTTTATAAAACTGTATCCAAATAAAATTTGGACCGAAGATGTTATTAAATTACTAATTTTTTTGTACGAATTTTGTATATTTAAAAACCAAAAGTTGCTTTTTAATGGAAAATTAAAAAAGACAAGTTTTAAATGAGTAGTGAAGAATAGTCTTTTTAAATGTATGTAAATTTGAGATAAACAATTAATTTGGGATAGAGAGCAATAACAACACAATTGAAAAATGTGACAATGCCTTGACCAAAGACTTTAATTTGATCATGTTTTAACACGAAGAATTGGTCGGTAGACAGACTTAGTGAGACAAATAATATAAAAAAAATAAGATTGCCTAATTTATACTCTATTATTTTCAGATAAGATTGCCTAATTTATACTCTATTATTTTCAGATTGATGTGTGTAACATATTTTTTATAATTGGAGTAGAATTTTGACCCCTGATTCTTTCATGCCTTTGAGCTAAAATCTTCTGCTATACTAATTTAACGATATACAGATGTTGCCAGACTCACATTCATTTGTGAAGAAAAAACCAAATGAAAAAAATAAATCAATTATACATACAGGGTGGGCCAAGGGAGAACGTCCGTGTGGGAGCTGTTCCTTTCGTACTTTATAGGGGGACCTGCTCCCCCATGGATGTGGCTCTCGATGATTGGTGCATTTAGGGGTTAGGGCTCGTGGAACCTCTGCCAGCGACCAAGTGTTGCATCCTTTCCTCAATTGATTGCGAAATGTCGCATTATTTCTGTCTGCTTTCCCAGGAGGATGAGGGTCTGCCCAAACTGGGCCTGAATCCACGGACACATTTCCCACCGCTTACGTATGCCCGTCATTAGCAGAATGAAACGTGACAAGTAAAAAAGTTGATATAGAGTGATGAGAGATTACTAAATGAGGAACCAGTCACGCTCATCTACTATTAGATCCTATATGTTAACCAACAACAAAAAAAAAAAACATCCAGTATATCACAGCGGCAGCAAAAGCTACCGCTAAGATCTGGGGAAGGCTAAAGGCAGGCAAACAATACATCCATCACAAAGGATAGAGAGTTTACTTCCATCGAGACCTCCGGCTCTATATGTACCTACGTAGACAAATAATGAAAGGCAAATAATAAAAGGCAAAGACAAACACAAAAAAAGTGCAAAGTCACCTAATGTGTATAGACTATCTGATGCTCTAAATATACTCTAAGGTGTTCATATATATTGTCTAAACCTTGTTAACCTTAATACTCTTTCTCCATGCAATCCTATCATTGACCATGTCCTCAGAGGTGCAACTCTAGTAGGTCATGCCTAATCCGCTCATCCCAAGTCAGTTTGGGTCTGCCTTTACTCATCTTCCCTTCTACAATAAGGTTTTCAACTGCTCTTACAGAAGCCGTTGTCTGCCTCCTTTTGACATACCCAAACCATCTCAGTCACCCCTCCATTATCTTATCTGCTATATTAGCCATCCCTAACCTTTCACTAAATACCTCTTTTTTCATCCGGTCTACCTTGTATGCCCACACATCCACCGCAGCATCCTCATCTCTGCCACTTCCATCTTCTGCGACTGTGTCCTCTTGATGGCCGCCCAGCACTCTGTTCCATATAACAATGCCGGTCGCACTGCCATCCTATAAAATTTTCCCTTTAATTTAGTTGGAAAATTCTTGTCACATAGCACCCCTAAGACCGCCCTCCACCTACACCAGCCTCTGTGTGTGCTATATCACTATCTATGTCTGCATCCTGCTGTACCAATGATCCTAGGCACTTGAACTTACTTACCTGTGGTACTACTTGGCCTTCGATGGTAAGCTGACTATTCTCAACGTCGACTACGCCGCTGAAGTTGAAATACAGATACTTGGCCTTAGAACGACTAATCCTTAGGTCTTTTCCTCTAAAACGCCTTTCCACAGTTGGGATATGAAATGTTTTGATGATGTAAAAAATGTTTTGAATAAGTTAAAAAGGAAATTCACACTTGGAATTTGAAGCAAAAATGAGAAAAACACATAATGGGACATAGATCTCTCACATAGATCGATCTATGTATACATCAGTCTCTCCAAAAGAGACATCAATTGATCTATGTTGGAGTTGTCCAAGGTTGGAACCTTTCTGTCTAACATCAATCTCTCAAAATACTGGGACATCGATCGATCGATCTGACTTTAGCCTCTAAAAGTAGAGACTTCGATCGATCGATGCGGAAGAGGTTCAAAACTAGAAACTCTCTTGAAGACATCGATCTCTCAATCTGAAGGACATCGATTGATCGATGTCACATCAGTCTCTCAGGGAGAGACTTCGATCGATCGATCCATGGCAGTTTCAAACAAAACCTCTCTGGAAGACATCGATCTCTCAGTCACAGGGACATCGATCTATCGAAGTCACATCAGTCTCTCATGTAGAGACTTTGGTCGATCGAAGTGCTGTAAGTTCAAAACCGAGACCTCTCTAGAGGACATTGATCTCTCAACCCAGACACTTCGATCGATTGACGTCTCCCAGAATACAAATTTTTATGACCATTGGAACGAAATCCAAGGGAGATTCATGGTTTTTTCTCTTTCCAATCTTGCTCAAATTGTGGACTTTTCTCTAACATAATACATGCTTTCTTGAAAATTGTATCCATGTCTAAGATTCTCTAGGATTGCTTTGGAGGATCAAATCAATCCATAGAGTGGCTAAAGGCTATTTTCAAATTATCAAGACTTGAGATTGACTTGAAGACATGGAGGATGCTCAAAAAACGTGGATAACACCTCCTATAAATAGAAGAAGCTCGGATGAGACATACATACATCAACAAGATTCATTTTTCATTGTTGTATATTTCTCTCAGTTGTGTAAAAGTGCTTAAAGCTTGTTAAACATTTATTTGTTCTTTATTGTTGTATATTGAGAGACTGAAAGTATAACACAAGAGGAACTATAAATATTTGATCTCTTTCTTATGTTTATACTAGTGAGGAAGTTTAAACCCCATTACTTCCTTAAACCCACTGTGAAAAAGTTCTTGAGTGAACTTTGTTGTAGTTGTGAGGTAGCAAGAAGTTGTCTTGCTTAGAGCTGAAGTTGTTGTAGTTGCACAAAGGTGTTTTGTGGAAGAAGTTGTTGTTGTGGTTGCTTACACTAACTTGTTAGTGTAAGTATTGTTGTTGTTGTTGTTCTTATTAGGTTTAATAAGAAGAGAAGTTGAAAATTCACTTTGGCAACAAAGTGGTAGTGGAGTAGAATCATTTACGATTCGAACCACTCTATCTCCGGTATTCTCATTTATTGTCTCTCATCTCCCATTCTTTCTTTGATTTTGAATTCCATTTGAGTTGGGGAAAGAAAATTCTGCAAAATTGCTCAACACTCTATTCACCCCCTCTGGAATGTTTGTTACGGACCTAACAAATGGTATCCGAGCCTAACTTTGATTGCTTGGCCAATCTTTGCAAGTAAAAAGGTTAAAAATCATGGCAGTTACAACCTCTTTAGCTTCAAAACCAAATGCACTATTCTCAGGATCAAACACTAAAGCGCCTATGTTTGATGCCCAAAATTATTCTTTGTGGAAGTTTCGAATTAGAAATCATTTGAAAGGCTGCAGATTTGATATATGGAGAGCTGTTGTCAAAGGACACGAAGTTCATATGATCACCAACTCAAAAGGAGAATCAATGTTCAAAGGTGAGGATGACAACACCGACGAAGAGAAGATAAACTTCGCTATTAATGGTAAAGAATTCGATATCCTTTCAAGTGTTCTAACCGCCACTGAGCTCGTAAGGCTTCAAGGTCTCGAAACAAACCATGAAGCATGGAAAAGGTTTGAGATGATACATGAAGGAACTGAGAAAGTAAGAATGGCCAAAAGACTTATGCTCATGAAAGAGTATGAAATGTTCGGGATGAAGAGTGGTGAAAAGATTGAGGAGACAATTGACCGATTCACTCAAATAGTTAATCAACTTTCCATGGTGGACAAGAAAATCTCAAATAAAGACCTTGTCTCAAAACTCCTCAACTCTTTGCCAAGAGAACGGACACCCAAAGTCACCGCCATCACCGAATCCGAGAACCTTAAGACTCTTACCCTTGATGAGCTATTCGGTAATCTTCTTACTCATGAAATGCTTGTTGATGATCAAAATACGAGGAACCCTATCAAGCCCACACAAGCATCACACAAAAGAATTGGTGGTAGAGTCCAATGAATCGGATAAGGAAGTTGCTCTTCTAGTTAGAAAATTAAGAAGAATGGCCACAAGAAACAAGGACCAAGCAAGGAAGTTTTTCAAGAGACCACCAAAGGATAAAGAAGCAAGTGAGAATTGCTATAGTTGTGGTCGACCCGGTCACTTCATTGCCGGTTTCCACTTCAAAGAGCCGTAAAAGCAAGAAAAGAAGGTTTTTCCTCAAAAGAAGAAAGCCTTAAATGCGGAGGTAACCACATGGGTTGATCTTCTTTCCAAATCGGAAGGAGAAGAAAGAGAAGACAAGGATGTTGGACTTGTTGCAATAGTTGAGAATCCAAAAGCACAACATACTTGTCTCATGGAAATTGAGAATGACCTTGAGGTAAACTCTAACTCTTCTAATTTACAAGATGAAATAGGAGATTTGCAAGATGAGTTTGAATAACTGAATTTAAAATATGAACACTTGAAGAAAGAATTTAAAAAATACATATTAGAAAACAAGAGTTTGCATGATAAGAATATTTTGGTTTATCAAGATCATGACATCATACTTAACATGCATAAAACCGTAGCTCTATAAAATATGGAGACAAAGAAGGAACGTGAAAAAGTAAGAATAGATTTACAAAAACTAACCGAAGGTAAAAAAATTTAGACAAATTGCTTGGAAACCAAAGGATCGGAAATGATAAATTCGGTTTAGAATTTAATTCATCACATTCTTCTATTGAGCCCAAGTCACTAAGGAAAAAGGCAAATAAGAGAAAACCACAACATAGTGCATCATCTTATAAACCAAGGCATATACCCACTTGTTTTTCATTGTAACAAAGTAGGACATGTGAATAGTGCATGTTAAGCTAGATTTAGTAGTATGTATGTTTGGAAGCCTAAGGGCCGACAAGCTAACCCTAAAGGACCTAACCATCAAAGGGTATCAATGCATAAAACCCTTGGTTTTGTAGGCTCTCAAGATAAATGTGTTGAGAAAAAGGGTTTGAATGATTAACAAATGCATGATTTAAATGCTACGTGCTTACGGAATGCATGAATAAATTATTACTTAACACATTTATGTGATAAACATGCTTTATATTCTTATATATATTTTAGCCGTACTAACAAGCCATGAAGTGTTAAAGCTTATATCATATAGCAAACATTTGTTGTCTTTGTACTAATTTCAGGTGTCACAAGTTAATGAACTAACTAGTTCATTAAATGGAGACATATTTGGTGGAAGCTACGCGGCAACAAATTTGAGAATAGAAAGTCTTCTCCCCAATGCATTTACACGCCATATTAATATTTAGTATATATATCCATATTTTTTTAAAAGGGCATTATATACTTATATTTCGATGTACCACCGACACGTCACATATATTATAAACATACGTTGACGTCACACCACTATATACACATTATATTTATGAGTATATTCAGGTCTTATATCATATGATATAAGTCATGGTGAGGTTAAATTTACAACGACATGTTACAAGGTCATAAACCGAAAATTGTCGTATGGGTGACAATCGAAACTTCATCGACATATCACGTATTTTCCATATAAAGATGGCCAACCCATATACTTCAAAAATTGATAAAACTTTCGTGGCACACATGTTACAAATAGCCACTAAGTCATTCCATGTTGACACACACAAATTACCCACAATTTAGGCTAGAATTGTGGATATTTCAAATTCCAATCCATATTGGGCACATGGATGTTTTTCTCTAGCCACATGAGCTGAATATACACTTTATTCTATGTATATTATGTGTGACATAATATATATGACATGTGTAAGAAGTTTTAAATTAATCGGAGAAAGATCGCGTAATCGACGAAAGTCAAAAATTCGGTTTTCTACAAACATACACACATGGGACGTTTTTGGCTAGATGTAACACGTATCTAGACACTTTTTACATATTCAAGACATGTTAAAGTGTTCTAGAAAATTCAAATTAGGTCTGATTTTTATTTACCATATATGTGTAAATATTGTGTACTATTTGACAAAGCTTGCCAAAATAAAATTTCAGCACATGTGAAGCTCATCATACACGCCTATTACATCTTGTTGGAACCAAGGTGGAGCTTATTTGGTACTTCAATTGGTGGAGGATATGACACACAAGATTAGTGACATTGAAGAGGGCATCACACAAGGAAAGAATTCAAAATAGAGACATCCTAAAAATTCCAGCACATGTCTACTATAGAGGGGCGATTTTATCACCCTTAATGGCCTCAATTTGTCTCCCAAAATTCAAGGGATTGAAATATGATGTTATGATAATTGTTTGAATTGATTTTAAGCAAATGTTTTGAGAGTTTTTTTTGTAGAATTTACAGCACACGAAAAGGGTGCCAAGGTGGACCAATCAACGAGTGACAACTAAGCAAGGTCAAGTCATTCTTCGAATCATAATGCACCAAGTAAGCAAGATTGTGTTATCTTCTACACAAGGCAATCTTCCAAAGACATTAAAGACAATTCTCAAGGAAGGAAGAAAGCGCTAGGGGGAAGCCAAAGAGCAATAAAAAGGAGAAGATAGTGTCAAACAATGCCAAGCTACAATTCATATTCTCTCAAATGCAAAAAGCTAGACTACTCTCTTCTTCTTCCTTTCTTTCTTCTTCTTCTTAGTCTCAAGCCTATTTTTCATATATTCTACATATTGAATAGGCTTTGAATAACCACCCATACATGTTCAATTGTTGTAAAATGTTGATCAAGGTGTGATCAAACTTTCATTCAATCGGTGGTGGTGTTCGTGATCGGTTTGCTTGATTGTTTTGGTTGTAAAAGAGTGCAGTTAGTGTTTAAATCCAGTCACCCTTGTGGTAAGGTGTTTGTTGTGTTTAGTAATAACCGAAAAAGTTGTCTTCGAAGAATGGAGTAGGTTGTTTTAACCAAGCCAAAATGGTGTTGCATAAAGGGAGAATAAAACACTTCAAGAAATAAGTAGAGCAATGCTAAATGAATTTGACCTACCCAAGGGCTGATGCCCGAGTGGTGCTGAGCGAGTCAGGCGCAGCTGCGGGCGGGCTGATTTGCCTTAGGTAGACATCGAGGGCTGTTTGAGGACGATGTTTGGGTGTCACCGCGTGCCAGCACCCCACCGACGCCCCCCACGGCCCCAGAAACGCGCGTCACCTCCTCACCACTGCTTGCCACCGGGTGCCTGAAGCGGTAAATACCGCTTGCCATGTAATAAATAGAGTTTATTTGAGAAACATCTCTCAAAAAGACCCCTTATGAGCTTTGGATAGGCAGAGTACCTAATATTGGTTATTTCAAGGTATTTGGTTGTAAGTGGTTTATACTTAACACTAAAGATAACTTGGATAAACTCGATTTCAAAGCGGATGAAAGAATCTTTATGGGTTATGCTCAAAATAGCAAGGCATTTAGAGTATATAATAAAAAGAGTATGAAAGTTGAAGAATCAATTCATGTTACGTTTAGTGAACTCCTTGATGATGAACCATACATAAATGATGATGATGAAGAAATAATTGAAGTAAGTCATATAGAAAAATTTGAAAATCCAAAAGGATATATTGTCATTGACCTTAGGATTGATCCACTTGAAAATGGACCTAAGGTTGAAGAAGAACAAGAAGTGAGAGGAGACACTTCGAATTTGCCTGATTCATATAAATATAAGAAAGACCACCCGAAAGAGTTAATATTAGGTGAAACAAGTCAAGGCATATTGATTAGGAGGAAATTTAATGAAAATGCTTTTATTTCACAAGTTGAGCCTAAAAATATAAAAGAGACCATAAATGACGAAGATTGGGTATTAGCTATGCAAGAAGGGCTAAATCAATTCGAAAGAAATGATGTTTGCGAATCACCTTATAATTGGCACTAAATGGGTATTTAGAAACAAAATGGATGATAAAGGGAACATAACTAGCAACAAAGCTAGGTTAGTAGCTCAAGGATATAAACAAGAAGAAGAATAGATTATGATGAGGCTTTTGCCCCCTAGCTAGGTTAGAAGCTATTAGAATGCTACTAGCATATACATGCTATCAGGATTTCAAACTATACCAAATGGATATGAAATTCGCCTTCTTGAATGAATAATTCAAGAAGAAGTGTATGTAGCTCAACCACCGGGATTCGAAAGTCATGATCATCCAAATCATGTATTTAAACTCAAAAAGGCCCTTTATAGACTTAAACAAGCTCCTAGGGCATGGGATGAGAGATTAAGTAACCTCCTCCTTGAAAATGGTTTCTCAAGAGGAAAAGTCGACACTACTCTTTTTACTAAAGAACCAGGAAATAATCAATTAGTTGTTCAAATTTATGTTGATGATATTATATTTGGTGCCACTAATGATTCTCTTTGTGAGTATTTTGCTAAGCTGATAGAAGGAGAATTTGAGATGAGCATGATAGGTGAACTCAATTACTTCCTTGGACTTCAACTCAAGCAAACTCAAGATGGAGTATACATATCTCAAAAAAAAAAGTACACCAAGGGTCTAGTCAAGAAATATAAGTTTGAGGATGGAAGGAATGTGAGCACACCGATGAGCACAAGTACAAAGCTTGACAAAGATGAAATTGGAAACTGAGGTAACCAAATATAGGGATATGATTGGTAGTTTACTTTATTTAACTGCTAGTAGACCGGATATTTTGCATGTTGTGTGCTTATGTGCTATATTTCAAAGTATGCCTAAAGAATCGTATCTAGTTGCCATTAAATGTATGTTTAGGTATTTGAAAGGAACTCTGAACTTTGGGTTATTTTATCCCAAGATTGAGTATTTTGGTATAAGAGGGTATAGTGACTCTGACTATGCCAGAAACCTAGTCGATAGGAAAACCACCTCTGGGACATGTCAATTCCTTGGAGATCGCTTAGTTTCTTAGTTCTTCAAGAAACAAAATAGTGTGTCACTTTCAACGGCGGAATCCGAATACGTACCGGCCGCTTCATGTTGTGCCCAACTACTTTGGATGATAAACACCTTGAATGATTACAATGTCAAGTTTGAAAAAGTTTCTATCTTATGTAAAAATACTTTAGCAATAAGTACAGCACAAAACCCAGTACACCATAGTAGAACCAAGCATATTGAAGTGAGACATCATTTTATAAGGGATTGTATTTTAAAAAGATTGGTATGTGTGGAATTTGTTCCAACAAATAATCAACTAGCCGGTATTTTCAGCAAATCCCTTCCTACCGAGACATTCAAATCCATTAGATCAAGATTAAGGATGATAAAAAATGTTTAAAGTGTCAAAAATACCAAAAAGACAAAAATCAACATACATCGATCGATCTATATAGCTGTTTGAGAGACTGATGTAATTCAAACATCGATCAATCTAAGTGACTGACATCGATCGATCGAAGTACCAGACATCGATCGATCGACGTCATCGGGCGTAGGAAGTATAAAAGATGCAAAAATCACAAAATTCCTCATTCTCTCTTCTTCAAACGCGAACCCTAAACCTCAGTCGCTCCTCTGTTTCTAATCCGACCCTTCAGCCACAAATTTCTTGCAACAAACTCTATTTTTTCTTCAATTCAATCTATTTTTGCATCAATTTCTTGATTTTCATTAATCCTCTTGCAAATTTCGTGTCCTAACAATCCAAATGGCTCTAAAAACGAAAAACACTTTCAAAAAGGCAAGAACCTCTCATGAAGAGGAAGAAATACCTCAACAATTCCATCCACAAATTCCTACTGCCTCTAGAACAAAGGGACTTAGAAAGAAAACAAACCTCTCTCAAGGAAGCATGTTGGCCGAGGTTAGGAGAAGACTTCAAGTCAACAACTTTCTGTGGCTCTAGTTCGGTGAACATGAGAATGCTTTAGAAGAGTCCATGGGTCCAAATAAATTTGTATACATTTCACTTAGGGCTCAAGTGTTAATGGATGAATAGTAGAATAAGAAAAGGTCCACAATTCCATTGAAATTGCTCAAATTCAAGACATTTTGATCAATGAGGAATTAAGTCCGATTATCAATTGGTTGGATGATCAAAAATGGAGACCTATTTAGGAGGTTGCGAAAATGGATTACATGTCTACCCATTACACCCTATTGTTTTATGCTAACCTATGCGTAGAATATTTAAATGGAATGCCATTCTCTTTAAATTCGGTTATAGACTGTCAACTTGTTGAGTTTGATATGAAAACAATAAATGACCTTCTTGGTGTCCTTGATGAGGGTTTAGGTGATTTTGATCCTTGGAAATGGGACAACTATAAGTACAAGGTGACCGAAGATAAGGTCAAAACCTTCCTTGGCTTCCATCCCACCCAAAACACTAACGATATGCCTTTGGTTTATCGTGTTTTGCTTGCCATTGTCACTTTTTGTGTCGACGGTAAGTCGGCCAAACTCTCTAGTAATTTAGATTTTTACATAGCCTATCGAATAGCCATGAGGGAACAATTAAATTTTGGAGAAATCTTCTTTGTGAATGTGATAGAGGTGGTCACTAAAAAGTCCAAAGCGCTTCCATATAGCAATCTAATTTATAGATTGCTCAAAAAGGCAAATATGGTGTTGGATGAGGCTAATGAAGAAAAGATATCCACCAAGGACTACTATACCAAAGCCAACATCCAACAAATCCATAAATCCTGGAAAGAAGCACAAAGTAGGGGCGTTCAAAATGAACCTGAATGGGAAGAGGCCGAAAACGTCACTGCCGAAGAACCAGTCCCTACAACACATCTCACCGAACCTCAGACTCAACCTCAACCTCAACCAAGCCTTACCTCCCGAGTAGATAAAGGAAAAGCCCTGATGGAGGAGGACAGTAGCTCAGAGCATAAATTTGATGTCGAGGTTGAAGTTGACACGCTACATTGATACTTAAATCAGTTCGGAGAAGACATCACAAAGGAAAAAATTCAGATTGATGACCTTGGAAAATACAAGTCTCAAGAAGCGAGTTTCTACAATTGAGACCAAATACAACAAGCTCAAGGCAAAACTCAAGACATGCATTCTCGGATTGACCTTCTCCTCAGATGAAGAATAGCGTTCCTATTTCTCTATTTATCTCCATTTTCCCTTAGCTATAGGCTGAGGCTTAAAAGTTGAACATTTTTTGTGTGTATCTAAACTTCATGGTAAATTAATGATATTTTGTTTATCCTTCATTATTGGTTTTGATGCTTTCAAAAAAGGAAAGAAGTTGGTATGCTTACATTGATATATGCTAGTAATATGCTTGATGGAATGTAGTTTCTTGATAGATATACTTGCTTGCTTGCTTGATGGAAACGCACATGATAAATATGATATGCTTGCTTGTCTAAAGTAAAAATAAAAATTTTGGCATGTTTGGCACATATGTTGAGTGATTAATGTAAATTGAAAATATGGCATGATGCACACATTGCACTTACATTTGATGCATGTTTTGGCCGAGAGGGGGTCTTTTGAAATTTTCAACATATCCATTTTGGGATATTACTTATAGAGGGGGATTTTTGGATATGTTAACATGTTTTATGTCCTTAAGGGAAGCATAAAATGCATGGACTAAAGGGGAGATTGAGAATTTCAAGTTTTAAACTCTTAGCTAGCTCAAATGTAAATTTTCGAGCAAAAACATCTTTTAAAAGCCTTGGTTTTGATATCATCAAAAAATGGAGAGATTGTTGGGGTATGAAATGTTCTTTTATGATGTAAAAAGATGTTTTGAATAAGTTAAAAAGGAAATTCACACTTGGAATTTGAAGCAAAAATGAGAAAAACACATTATAGGACATAGATCTCTCACTTAGATCGATCTATGTATACATCAGCCGCTCCAAGAGAGACACCGATCGATCTATATTGGAGTTTTCCAAGATGGAACCTTTTTGTCCAATATCGATATGTCAAAGGTTGGGACATGGATCGGTCAATGTGAATTCAGTCTCTAAAAGTAGAGACTTCGATCGATCGATGTGGAAGAAGTTCAAAACTGGAACCTCTCTGGAAGACATCGATCTCTCAGTTTGAAGGACATCGATCAATCGATGTCACATCTGTCTCTCAGGGAGAGACTTTGATCGATCGATGTATGGCAGTTTAAACTGGAACCTCTCTGGAAGACATCGATCTCTCAGTCAGAGGGACATCGATCGATCGAAGTCACATCAGTCTCTCAAGTAGAGATTTTGATCGATCGAAGTGCTGTAGATTCAAAACTGGAACCTCTTTTTTGTAGGACATCGATCTCTCAACCCAGGCACTTCAATCCATCGATGTCCCCCAGAATTCAAATTTTTATGATTGTTGGAACAAAATCCAAGGGAGACTCATGGTGTTTTCTCTTTTCAATCTTGCTCAAATTTCTTGTGGACTTTTCTCTAACATAATACATGCTTCCTTGACTATTGTATCCATGTCTAAGATTCTCTAGGGTCGCTTTGGAGGATCAAATCAATCCATAGAGTGGCTAAAGGCCATTTTCAAATTATCAAGGCTTGGGATTGATTTGAAGACATGGGGGAGGCTCCAAAAACGGTACCTCCTATTAATAGAAGAAACTCAGATGAGTCATACATATACTTTCACCATCATCAAGCTTCATTTTTCATTGTTATATATTTCTCTCATTTGTGTAAAGTGCTTAAAGTTTGTTAAGTCTTTATTTGCTCTTCATTGTTGTATATTGAGAGATTGAAAGTCTAACACAAGAGGAACCATAAATATTTGATCTCTTACTTGTGTTTAGATTAGTGAGAAAGTGTAAACCCCACTACTTCCTTAAACCCACTACGAAAAAGTTCTTGAGTGAACTTTGTTGAAATTGTGAAGTAGCAAGAAGTTGTTCTTGCTTAGAGCTGAAGTTGTTGTAGTTGCACAAAGGTGTTTTGTGCAAGAAGTTGTTGTTGTGGTTGCTTACACTAAGTTGTTAGTATAAGTATTGTTGTTGTTCTTATTATGTTTAATAAGAAGAGTAGTTGTTGAAATTCCACTTCGGCAACAAAGTAGCAGTGGAGTAGTATCATATACGATTCGAACCACTCTATGTCCGATGTTCTCATTCATTGTCTTTCGTCTCCCATTCTTTCTTTAATTTTGAATTCCATTTGAGTTGGAGAAAGACAAAAACAAGAAAATTCTGCAAAATTACCCAACACTTTATTCACTCCCTAGAGTGTTTGTTACATTCCATACTCTAGTCTCATACTCAAGGCATGTCTACTCTCTGCGACTAATACAATATTATCAGCAAAAAGCATACCCCACAGAACTGTCTCCTAGATCATCTTTGACAACTCGTCGAGGACAAATTGCAAAAAGAAATGGACTCAAAGTTGACCCATGATAGAGGTCTACCTCCATCGGGAAGAAGTCTGTATTTCTCACAGCGTATGGACAGTTGTTTTTGTCTTAGCATACATATCTCTAATTATGTCTATATACCTCATGTGAGCTCCTCTTGCATCCAGACTATTCCAAATCAGTCTACGTGGCACACTATCATACGCTTTTCCAAGATCGATGAAGACTATATATATATCGCACTTTTTCTTCATATACTTCTCCATCATTTCCCTTAGGATGTGTATTGCTTCAATAGTTGACCTCCATGGCATGAAACCGAATTGGTTTACCGTAACTTGAGTTTCTCCATTAATTCTAGTATCAATTACTCTCTCCCATAAGTTCATAATATGGCTTAACAATTTGATCCTCCTGTAATTCTCACAACACTGTGCGTCTCCTTTGTTCTTATCTAGAGAGACCACGACACTCATTCTTCACTTATCTGCATTTTTTCTGTTTTGAAAATAAGGTTGGACAGAGTAGTTAGCCATTGAATTCTTTTCTCTCCCAAATACTTCTCCGCCTCAATTGGTATGTTATCTAGACCTACTGCATTGGCTCTTCCCATCTTCTTAAGTGCTCTCATCACCTCTCTCTCTTGCTTAAAAATTTTTATTATAAATGATTGAACTTCTAGTTTACAACAACAAGAAGAACTTCTAGTTTAAAGTTATTATTTACTTAAATTAACTTGTCAAAATATCTTATAAAGAGTATTACAATTCATTGTGAAATTTAAACGTGACAGTAGTAACATAATGATGTGGATCAATGACTAGAAGAAAAAGTGTGTATTTTTACACCATCTGTTTTTTATTTATTAATGCACGTCATTCACATTACTACTTGTACATTAAAATTTTACAACGAAAATATTATTCTTCAGTGAATCATTTTATTAAAGTAATTACTACATCATTTAAGATCAAATACTAAATAAAAAAGTGCTAAAATAATCTAACAACTTACTCTTATATAAAAATTTTAACTACGATTGATTATTTATGACAATGTTTTTATAAAAGATAAGGAATAGTATAGGACATTTCAGAATATACATACATACATACATACATACATATATATACATACATACATACATACATACATATATTTTTTTTTAAGAATAATATATTCCATTTTATTCAGTATCTCACTTGTGGTGGAGAAAAACCATATTACAAAAGTCAGTAAATGAAAAAACATGATACAAATCACTAATGATGGCGCTTCTCCAATCGTATATGATATGCCATATTAAAACCTTGTCAAGTAAAATCACCCTTGTGGATAAAACCTTGACGAAGAAAAAAGCGTACATATTTATCCGACCGGGAAGAGCGCGTAATGTACATGTGAATGAATACATGAATGGAAATATGTGATATGAACGGCAAGACGTTGTGGTGCCATTTCTCGAGGCCGCCGATGAGTCTTGACATATTGCATGGCCGCATTTGACGTTGTTTGGTGGAAAAAGATACACCATAGCAGTGAAGATTACGCAAGCTGCAGATGATTCCTTAAGGACGTGTACCTCAGCAACAGGGAAAAGAGGCGTTAGGAGTAACAAGACGTTTGTAACCACAAACAGATCGAATGAAAGCCAAATCATACTGGAGTCGTCTTGGCATGAAAACCAAGACGACAAAATGGTGGAAAAGACAGTGCGTGGTTGCGTTCTCGCTCGCAAGACTATGTGCAGCAGGCTCCGTGAAGTCCCCATGTACATGTGCCACCATGGAAAAGAAGATACAGCAGCAAAAATGAGATAACATCTAGTAGAAGAAAAATCAACAGAAGGAGCAGCACACATAATGATCATATAGACGAATAATAAACGCACCAATGTTTCCTGCGTTCGAAAACACAGGCAACTATAAAGAGAATGAGCCGACATGGATCACAATCGAATTGTTGGCAAATGACGGTCCATATATAATGCTCCTCGTACCTCACACGGCAACGCTTGGACCGAAATGTAATGATGCAGGCCAGGAGAGCGGTATCCATGTCGTGCAAGTCTGTGTGATGCCAAATTTGCTTCTCTTGGACAATATTGAAGTGTGGAATTATTGAGCGTGAGAAATTGTGAGGCGCGTGCAATGTCCGATGACAGCATTCCTGTGACTTGCCCATGATCAGCCAACAAAGTGAGTAAATATTGGCAGTCCGTTTCAACTACAAGGCTATCATGGTGCTGCGCATAGTACATTAGTGCAATTGTCAAAGCTTGAATCTCAGGCCTTAGGGGGCTCAAAAGAGGCAGTGGAAAGCTGATGGCCGAATGAAACAAACCCTGGCATGTGCGAAGAACTGCCGCTCTTGCTGACATGTATTGCCCTACTGCAGCGTCAACATTTAGTTTTAGCTTGCCAGATGGTGGAAATCTCCATCGAACTATAGTAGCTCGTTTCATGCGTAGTGGGGGGAGAAGTGCTGAGCCACTAGATGTGGTATGTTTTGGTCAAATTTCTGCCCATTGATTGAGGCACACCACGTGTATATCAACCCTTTAAGTTTCGTGTATAGGCGGGCATAATCAAACGTTTCCCCGCCAAACCTGCAAGAAGCGTACATCTTCCATATTTCCCACACTGCAAGGGAAGGAACAATTGTTTTGAGCTAGCCTCCCATTGTTTTGGTTGATGACATATGCCACCACCTAAGTAAATGTCGTCTGATGGTATGCGAAAGAGGCATTGGGCCATTAAACGTGATAGACATGTCTACCCAAAGAGGGCGAATGAGTGTGCAATGTAAGAACACATGATCTTGATTGTCATGAGATTGCCGACAAAATACACACTGAGAAGGATAAACCGTTATCCAGCCACGAAAATTATCTACCATTGGAAGTGAGTGATTCCAAAGACGCCAAAGGAAGATTTTTTGTCTTGGGTGCGTATTTTTCCACCAAATATACTTTGTCTCCGCCTTGGGAGAATGATCCGAAAACAAAGTGTATGCAGACCGGATGGAAAATTGACCATTCTCCTCTGGTGTCCAGTGAAACATACCATTGATTATGGAAGTATGCATCTCCATGAACTCATTTGTGCGCGCTATTCGTTTCCATGTTGTTGAATCATAGATATGTGAATAGATTGAAGAACGATGACCATACTTGGATCGACAAAATTCTGCCCAAAGTTTGTTTGAGTTAAAGTACTTCCACCATATTTGACAATCGTACGCTTGTTGGACATGTAAAAGAGAGCGGATGCCCAAACCACCCGCTTCAGGTGATCGACAGACAGAAGGCCAGGATTGCCAGTGATGACGACCTTTCTAGAGAAAGGATGCCATTCGCCTATTGAGGATAGTTATGATGCCCATTGACAGTCTAGAACTGGCGATTAGATGAGTTGGCAACGTATTAAGGACATGTTTGATAAGTGTTAGTCTGCCCACCATGGACAAGAAATCTGTCGACCAAGACGATAGCTTGGCATCGAAATGAGCAAGAAGATTGGAACAATACCTGGCTTTATTAATCCCCTTGTACAAGTATGACCCCAAATATTTTATAGGCAGAGAAGTAGACCTCATCCCTAATGCAGTCGTTGCATGAGACACCGAAGCCCCTTGCCCCACAACAAATTGACTTTTGTTGTAGTTTACTAATTGACCCGAAGCATGCTGATAGACATCTAAGAATTTCCGAAACTTTGATAAGTTGCGTGATGTACCATTAAGAAAGATTAATAAGTCGTCTGCGAATCCCAAATGAGAAATACAAGGTGTGCGGCCTGCCCTGAATCCCTAAAGTTCACCCGTCCGTATATGATGATTTAAACCTCGTGTAAATCCTTCAGATGACAAAATAAATAGTAGAGGAGATAACGGATCCCCCTGTTTAACCGCTCTACCAATGGAAAATGATTCTGTCAGAGAGCCATTGAGCAAAATTGAACATGTTGTGCTGCTTAAGTTATTGATAATAATGCGAACCAAACGAGTGTCCATACCCATGCGTTGCAACAACTGTTGAAGATATTTCCAACTCACCCTATCAAAAGCTTTCGCCATGTCTAATATGATAAGAACATGTCCTCCACGTGTTTGCTTGTCTAATACATGAACCATTTCCTGTGCCAATAAGACTTGTTCCGTGATGTTGCGGCCTTTCATAAAACCCGCATGTTCTGGGGATATAAGTCTGGGCAAGATACGACCCAATCTGGTAGCGATCAGCCGTGTGATGGTCTTAGAAAGAAAATTAGTTAGGCATATCGGCCTATAATCCGCAAAGGATTGTGGGTTGCTAACCTTGGGTATCAAAATAATTGATGCTGCTGCCACTGACTTAGGCATTCGGATACCCAAGAAGAATTCTTGTACTGCTTTGTGAACATCAGTCTGTATTTGGGGCCAAAATCGTCTATAAAAAGAGCCAGGATAGCCATCCGGACCAGCTGCACTTGTTGGACTGAGATCCCACATCGATTCTTTGACCTCTGACAGCAAGGGAACGACCTTCAACATACTGTTATCATCTGCCGTTATCAATGATGGAATGTGTTGAAGAATTAGCTCACATTCTGAAATGGACTCCTCAGCAAAGAGATGGGAAAAATAATTAATAGCCTCAGTTTGGATGTCACTTTGGTGTTCAAGCACGGTGCCATCCTGCTTAGCGATTCTGCGGATCATCTGATGGCTGCGCTTATGCTTAACAGTCTGGTGAAAGAAAGATGTGTTAGCATCACCATCCTTCAACCACTTAATGTTTGCCTTCTGTTTCCAATAAAGAAATGCTCGTTTTTGAGCAAGACGTAGCTCAGCGACGCGCTTATGATATAGGGCTCGCGTAGAGTCCGTGGGATTAGTATCATAAGCTCGCTCTGCAATTTTAACTTCTGTTTCTGCTTGTGACGCTGCATCAAAGATGTTGCCAAATGTATCTTTGTTCCACTGACGTAAATCTTTACGTAACAGAGAGAGAGCTTATGGCTTAAACCCCACATGCCACCTACAGTTGGGTATGATTGCCATCTATGTATCACAAATGAGTCAAAGTCTGCATGTGTCGCCCATACATCGAGATATCGAAACAGTGATGGCGTTCGTGGGACATCCAAGTCACATGTTAGAAGCAAAGGAGCGTGGTCCGAAGTGGCTCGTGAGAGATGTTGAACTTGCATATATGGAAAAATATCTACCATAGAATCAGAACTCATCAAACAGTCTAAACGTCGCCACACACGGCCTAAGCCTCTGCCATCTGACCATGTGAAGCATGATCCTTGAAACTGTATTTCATGTAACTGACAATGCAGAATAAAATCATTGAAGTCCTGCAACGTACGTAAAGATGGCTGTGACCTTCCCTGATGTTCTTCCAGCGTGCGAAACGTGTTAAAGTCTCCTCCGATAAGCCATGGGATATCAAGTGTCGTATAAAACTGCCGTAACTCATCCCACAGTATACGACGCTGAAGAATTGAATGCCGCCCATATACTCCTGTAAACCAGAAACATTGTCCAGTGACACGCCATTGAAACTTTATGGAGTGATGTTGATTTCCATATGTTTTGTCTTCTCGAGTGAGAAATGAATCCTTCCAAAAAAACCACATTTGATCATTACACACTGATATAGCATTAGAGAAACCAAATTGTAATTGATATGATTGTAAAGCACTGGATCTGAGCTTGGGTTCGATTATAATAAGCAAATAAACTTTATGCTTGCGAACTAGTGAAAGTATTCTATTAAATGAACTACGAATTCCTCGAACATTCCATAATAGGAGCTTTATTGAGAAAGAGGATCAAAAGAGTTTGAGATGTGCGCTGCACGTAACCTGGTTAATCGGGGAGAAGGTGGTTGAGTTCTCCTTAAGATTCTGGGTCCCTGGCTCACATGGCTTTCTGGGAGAGCATCTGCTGTGTGCTCATCCAAATTTGTGGTTATGGCCTCTATGTTAATATTATCAACCGAGACGATCTCTGCTTGATTCTCGTTAGCACTTGAGTCAATATAAGCTGCTTCAATTAATTTGGCGATTTTTCCTGTTGTATTTCGATCCTGTTCATCTCGACGTGGGTCTACTTCCGCATCCGAGTGTGAGTCAATCCATGCGGCCTCTTGAATTTCTCCTATTATGGTATCATCCACACCTTTTAAGCGCGAAATATCCTGAATGTTCGATACAGCATTAACTGCAGCCATATCAGGAGAGGGAGGATGCACTCCGGATATGTGCTGATCTGGGTGTAATTCAGTTGCATGATGTTCATCTGTTTCTACGTGCAGATGTGCAGTTGAAGAACCATTCTTTTTGGGGGTCCAACGTTGCTTCTGTGTGGCTATTGCTTTCTTTGATCTGGGAAAATCTGTTTGGTTGTCATTAGGCAGAGGCGGCTGCGTAGGGTTTTCTTTGCCGCAGTCTATGGTTACGTGTCCGAGTTTATAGCAAGAAGAGCAGTATTTCGGCAGATCTTCGTACTCAACATTCTGCATGATTACTCGAGATGGTGTTTGGATGAATACCCTTTGAGGTAGTTCTTTAGAAACGTCCAACTCAACACAAACTCGTGCCACCGATGGACGACTCATTGTTGCCGTCGCTGCATCCAATTTTAGGGGCGTGCCTAGCATCGCAACAATTTGAAAGAGGGAGTCTTTGCGATGCATGTGAAGAGGTAGGCCCGGGAATGTGACCCATATTGGAACAATCGGCACTTCTATCGCAGGATCGTAATCTGGAGTCCATTTTGTGATTTGCATTTGTTTCCCTGAGATGATCCATCCTCTTCTAGAAAAGCATCTTATGTAGTCCAGTTCTTGATCAAAGTGAAGAACGATATGTGTGGGATCTAAAAGTCCCACCTTTACCGCCCCAATGAAACCAATTCGATCAATGGCTGAACGTATTGTAGCTAACGGCGAACGGCCATACCAAAAGGTGCCTACCAATGTAAACCGATACGGGGCTGCTAAGGAGTTGATTTCTTCCTCTGAAAATGTGATCATGGGGCTTCCTTTGTATTTTTGAATGACTTTCGGTTGAACTTTGGCTGCAGATGCAAAAAGCGACGCGAATGAACGCCTTGGTGAAACTGGGTTTGCCGCAACAGCGGCCGATGATTCATTCATTGGATTTAGATCGGTGGGTTGCAGAAAGAACAGAGCTTGCGGATGAAAATGTCTGCTTTCTTTTGGACAAATAAGCAGGATCGGTGGGTTGCAGAAAGAGCTAGAAAAGAAAATGTCTTATAACTTGCATTATTTTCTCTAAGTTGTGATTGTCCAGGATCGGTGGGTTGCAGAAAGAACAAAATCTTATAACTTGCACTATTTTCTCTAGGTTGTGATTGTAAACCTTAAACGAATTCAACCATGTGTCAGTGAAATGACATTTAACGGACGGACCTATAGTCTTCCGAGAGATTTCGTAAAAAACCATAAATATGGTACGAATAGGAAAAAATATAAATATATAGGTTGCGACTATCAAAACCGTCTAAAACCACATAAGATATAATTTTCAATTGTGTCTTAGAAATGACCCGTGGACAATACTGAAAATATGCAGAACAAACTTTCTGTTGAAGCATGAAACTTCAACAATTATGTTTGTTTGAGCCATATTCTAAGTTGTTTGGACAACTTCTTGTATAGTTTGTATTGCACGTACAAAACTGCAAAGTCTTTGTGGCAAGCTTTGGAAAAGAAATACCTTACGGAAGATGCTGGCACTAAGAAATTTATTGTCGGCAAATTCTTGGATTTCAAAATGTCCGATTCTCACACTCTTGTTTCTCATGTTGAGGAACTTCAGACGTTGGTTGCCGAGATGGAAGAGGAGGGCATGTTGCTCAGCGAATCTTTCATAGTGGCTGCAGTGGTTGAGAAGCTGCCTCTTTCGTGGAGGGAATTCAAAAGCTATCTCAAGCACAATACAAAGGAGATGGCATTGGAAGATTTGATTGTCTGACTCCGCATAGAGGAAGACAATCGTAGATCTGAAAGAAAGTCACAATCAAGCTATGGTCAGGCCAAGGCCCATGTTGTAGAGGCCAAGAAAAAGAAGGGACAACTTGGGGTGGACAAGAAAGGCAAACAGATAGCCAAGAAGTTCATCGGAAAATGCCATAATTGTGGCATTCAGGTTCATCTCAGCAACGAGTGCAGAAAGCCCAAGAAGAAGCAGACCAAGGGTAAGACAAACATTGTTGATGCCATGGATGATATGAACCTCTGTGCGGTGGTCTCAGAGTGCAACATTGCGGGGAACATAGGCGAATAGTGGCTTGATACTGGTGCCACGAGACATGTCTGCTCCAGCAGAGAGATGTTCACGGAGTACCAGCCCGGGAATAACGAACAACTTTACATGGGGAACTCGGCCTTATCGAAGATCGAATGTGAGGGCAAAGTTGTTCTGAAGCTCATCTCAGGGAAGCATTTGACTCTGGCAGAGTGTGATGCACGTCCATGATATTCGAAAGAATTTAGTATCTGGATCTCTGTAGTGAAAAAGGTTTTGAGTAATTTCAAAATACATGATTTAAACGTGTTACAAAGAAATGCATGACATACTTTATGACATGACACGCTCTTGCATGAAACTTGCCTTATATAGTTCATATATAATGTTGTCGTACTAACGAGACATGAAGCTTTAAAGCTTACATAAAATGGCAAACATTTGTTGTGTTTGAACTATTTTCAGGTGCCACCATTAATGAACTAAACTAGTCCATTAAGTGAAGTACTTAGTTAATTAAACTAAGTAGTTCATTAAAGGAAGCAATATTTGGAAAAGGCACAAAGGCAACAAGTTGAAGAAAGGAAAGTTCTCCCTCTCCTCTCCACACTTATCACACGCTAATATATATATATATATAGATATATTTTTTCAGATTTTTTGAAAAAGGCACATACTCATTTATTCCAACGTACTACCGACACGTTATATATTTTACGTACGTACATTAATGTCACACCACTATACTTAACTCATATTTATGAGTATATTCAGGTCTTATATCATATGATATAAGTCATGGTGATGACAAATTTATTATGACACGTTAAAAGGTTCTAAACCGAAAATTGTCGTATCGGGCGAATACCGAAACTTCGCCAACGTGTCACGTACTTGCCATAAATAGATGGCCAGCCCTTACACTTCAAAAATGACCACAAATTTCGTGGATTACATGATATGTACAGCCATAAAATCATTTCATGTTGGCACACACAAATCACCCCACATTAAGGCCAAATTGTGGAGATTCAAATTTCAATTTGTCACATGGTTTAGGCGCCACTTTAAGATCAGCCTAAGTGCTGAATATTAAAGTTTAATTTATGTATATTATGTGTAACATAATATATATAACATGTGCAAAAATTTGGAATTTAATTAGAGATTAATCGGGTAATCGATAAACATCGAAAATTCGGTTTTCTACGTACACGACACATGGAACATTTTTGGCATGGCATATGACATGTATCTAGACACTTTTTACATACTTCATACATTTTAAAGTGTTCTAGAAAATTCAATTAAGGGCTGATTGGAATATACCATGTGTATATAATTAAATGTGCACTATTTTACAAAGTTTGCAAAAATAAAATTAAGCACATGAACAACCTTCATCACACGCCTATACCAGCTGTATTGGAGCATATGTGGAGCCTTGTTGGCATATTGATTGGTCAAGAATGAAGCATACAATGTGGAAGACATAAAGAAAGGAACTACAAAAGGTAACTTTTTAAATTTTGTCACAATTGTGACACATGCTGAAAATTCAGCATGTGTGCATATGGCTGGCCGAAATTTTATCCTTTATGAGCCATGTTTTGTTGCCTTGAATAATGTGTATTGATTGGAAGATCATATGGAAGTGTTTTGAATATTCTATGGAAACAAATAAGGTGATATTTTCAAATATCACACATGCTGAAAGTTTCAGCATGTGTGTATGAATGTTGGCCGAATTCTAGGCCCCATTGGTGTCTAATTTTTATTCCATAAATGATAAGAATGTCTTGTACTAAATGGTGATTGATTTCTTGTTTAATTTCAAGAATTAAATCAAAGTAAAATTGGAAATATTTTGAATAAAAGGTGAATGTTACACATGCTGAAATTTCAGCATGTGCAAGAGCTTGATGGCCGAATTCTAGATGGCATCTTGGAGTTATTTGCCTAGCTAATTATGTGGGATGATTATATGCTTTATGGAAATGTTTTTATGATTATTTTGGCACATGTTTTAAGTGTTATTCTCATGTTTATACAGTCATCAAATGATGACAACCTTCAACCAATCAATGAGTGCCAAGTAAGCAAAAGTTTAATGATCATCCATTGAGGAGATGCCAAGTAAGCAAAGACATGTCACAATGATGCCATATACTCTTTCAAGGACATAGAAGATAATTTTCAAGAGAAGAATAGCATCAAGGGGAGCGGCCACATTGTTAAAAAGGAAGGGAGCAAAACAAAAACAAGAACAAGTCTTGCAATTTGAAAGATCAAAAACGTGTTCTAGCCTTCTCTTCTACACACTCTTTCTTTCTTCTCTCTAAAAGCCTATTGTACTTACATTCATATACTTGAATAGGCTTCATATAGTCCACCACATATTCTTTATCATTGTAAAAGATTGATCAAGGTGTGATCAATCTTGCACATGCAAGGTGGTGGTGTTCGTGACAATTGTATTTTTATACAAGGTTTGTAAAGGGTTGGAGTTGTTCTGTAACTCCATCAACCCTGTGGTAAGGTGTTCTTTGTGTTGTGTGTTTATTTCTAACCAAGGAAGGTGTCCTCGAAGACTGGAGTAGGTTGTTTATAACCGAACCAGTATAAAATTCCTGGTGTTATTTACTTTCAACACTTACTTTCAGTTTCAGCATTGTTTATCGTTTTTAATCACATTTGTAAAAATAGTAAACGAATTTCAAAAATTATGACACTTTCCAGAATCATAGCTACACTTCTTAAGGTTCTTTTGGCACAATTTTCAATCCTTTTGGACAAGTATAAGTCATCCAAACGTACAAAGTTCTGAGACTGGTGCAGTCTAATTTTCAGGCTTGCAAAGGTTGAGACTTTGATCGTATTTGACTAACTTCCCAAAAGAATTTTTCAAAACTGTTTCAACCCATTTAAATAAACCTAATAAGGGGTTAGTCTTTAAATTTTGAGAGCATTTGGAGTTACGTACAAATAGAAATTAATTTTTCAAATCAGACTACCGTTTCTGGCAGATTTGCGCAATCTGACCACCAACGATTTTTCAAGGGGTTAGAGGTTGAATTTTAATCTTAAATTTTTAGGAGATACTCAAAACATCTGAGGCTAAGTTCTCTTCAAATTTCAGAATTTTTGAAGACCTGCAACCCAGTTTTCAAAACGTTTTAAAACTGGTCCTGAAAACAGAAACTGTTTTCAGAAGTTGAGTTATCGGTTTAAAACTATTTTAAAAATCACATTTTCCGCACCAAGTATTTAACCCCCCCTCCCTTCTAGTGGTGCCTTGCAGATCCTACAAGTGGTATCAGAGCGCAGGAACACTCACATCAAAAGGATCCAACGATCTAAGTGAGATGGCAACTACAAATTTCAAAGCCGAACAAGAAGGTATGTCAAGTCAAAGGCATCCTCTCTTTGACGGTGAGTCCTTCATTCAATGGAAGTTAAGAATGAAACATTTCCTTATGCCAATTGATATTGATCTTTGGTCAATTATAGAAGATGGTCCCTTTGTTCCATCAAAACTATCCACTGTAGATGGAGTCACACTAGAGGTCGTTAAGCCTAGGCAAGAGTACACTAGTGATGATAAAAAGAGACTAAGCATGAACGCTAGGGCTATGCAGTTACTTTTAAATGGACTAAGTAAAAGTGAATGAAGCTATGTTTCAAATTGTTCTAGTGCACAAGAAATATGGAGAATACTTGAAATGAAACACGAAGGCACTAGTCAAGCAAAAGAGTCCAAGATAAACATGCTTATGTCCACACTCGAATCGTTTAAATTATTGCCAAATGAATCTATCGTTGATATGGATCTTCGCTTGACTAACATTTACAATTCTCTTGAGTCTCTTGGCAAAGCCTTTACTATGCAGGAAAAGGTACAAAAGGTCTTGCGAAGCCTTCCATCCGAGTGGGACCCTAAAGTAACGGCAATAGAAGAAAGCAAAGAAACTAAGTCAATCAAGATGGAAGAATTAATTGGATCACTTAAGGTTTATGAGAACAAACTCACCATAAGGAAATCGGAATCATCAAAACAAGGTAAAACTATTGCATTTAAATCAAATGAATGCGTCTCTACTTCTTCCGATCACGTAGAAGATAGTGATTCTGAATCAAATAACGATGACTTAATTTTATTGGCTAAAGGCTTAAGAAAATTCATGAGAAAGTCGTTTAGAAACAAAACTAAATCTACTTCGACAAAAAGAAATAAGAACAAGACAAACGACAAGGATGTTAAATGTTATGAATGCGGTAAACTTGGACATCTATCATATGACTGCCGTAATAAGGAAAAGCAAACAAACAAATACCCTGACAAGGATCGGAACAAGAATAGACTCGTCTCAGAACCTAAGCAAAGGAAACGAGCTCTCGAAGCCTCCACTTGGAGTGATACATCGGATTCCGAGATTGAAACAGAAGAGGAGACTGCACAAGTATGCTTTGTGTCCAAAGCATCAAATGAGGTATCATCTGGCTCTTATTCTGACTCCGAGCCTTCTTATGATGATCTTTTTAGTCAGTACTTAGAATTGCATAAATTCACTAAGACTCTCGCGAACGAAAAGAAGCGATTAATTGAAGACAAGAAGCTGTTAGAATCTTCTAACGAGAATCTTGTCGCTCAATTAAACGATTCAAAAGAAGAGTCGTCATGCATCATTACTGCATTAAAGACAGAGATCTCATCATTGACCATGCAAAATAATAAAATGAAATCCGAGATTTCAAGTTTGAAATCAAGGATTACAAACTTAGAGAAAATGATGAAAAAGTTTGATACATGATCTAACATGCTAGATCGTATTATCTTATTACAAAAGCATGACAGTGATAAAACGGGATTAGGATACATTGAGACAAATGAAGTATCCATTAAACCAACCAAGTTTGTATTGTCTAAGAAAGTAAACACTCCAAAAGCACATACGGCTTCTAAGATGACGCAAAGACCCCCTCTCCCCTCATCTCGTAATACTTCTTCTTCATATCATGCGAAATACAATTTTGTGCCATATAGATATGAGAAGAAACAAGTGATGCATACACGACATTCATTTCATCCATCTAAATCACGCACTACGCACACTAACTCAAGGACATATCAAAAACGTCCCACATATAATGAGTATAAAGGAGTTCTTGGCCAAAGGCCCAAAGTGCACTCACCACATGTCTACTATATTGCACCTTCATCTACTTTCTTGCCATTTGGTAGACCGAGAAGGATCACCCAAGTATGGGTACCGAAAGGTAATTTTACTAAAAGGTGAATAACTAACTCGTAAGGACCCAAAATTAAAAGGGTACTTAAATCATTCTTTCACATTGCAGGGAACCCACACATCAAAAGATACATCTATCAAGTGGTTCCTTGACAGTGGTTGCTCGAGACACGTGACTGGTGACCCGAGCCTATTCACGAAATTGAAGAAGTCACAAAAGGCGGATCCATGACCTTTGAAGACAACAATGAAGGGAAGATCATCGGAAAAAGTACAATTGGAAACCCAAGCACCCTTCAAATCTCCAACGTCTTTTTGATAAGCAACTTATCTTATAATCTTCTTAGCATTTCGCAATTCATTGACAATGGTTTTGATGTGTGTTTTACTCACCCATACTGCAATATAATAAATAAAAATGGAGAAACAGTCTTAAAAGGAAAACGGGAAGGAAACATCTTTACGCTTTCTTTGGATGATACATTAGACGCTAAGGTTAAGTGTTTCATGTCAAATGAACCTAACGTAAATTTATGGCATAGACGTTTAGGACATATTGGCATTTCTACACTAGAAAAACTCCAACGAAAGAACCTAATACAAGGATTGCCTACGCTTGATTTAGACAACTTTCAGTTGTGTGAATCTTGCATAAAAGGCAAACAAACACACGAGTCACTTAAACCTAAGAATGAAATAAGCACGACTAAAGTTTTAGAATTACTACACATTGATTTGTTTGGTCCTAGTCGCACTACGAGTCTTGGTGGACGTCACTATGCTTGCGTGATTGTTGATGATTTTTCTCGTTATACTTGGACTTTGTTTCTTGCACATAAGGATGATAGTGCTATTGAAATTGCTAAACTGATAAAACAACTTGAAAATCAATATGCCGTTAATGTGAAAAAGATAAGAAGCGATATAGGTGGTGAATTTAAAAATAAGGACATGATTTCATTTTGCGAAGAAAAAAGAATTAAGCACGAGTTTTCGCCACTTAGAACTCCACAATTAAATGGAGTAGTAGAAAGAAAGAATAGAACATTACAAGAAATTGCTAGAACTATGTTATGCGAAAATAAATCGCCTAGATTTTTATGGGCGGATGCCGTAAACTGTGCATGCTACATAATAAATCGCTTGTCCATTAGAAAGAAAATAAATAAGATGCCTTATGAGATACTAAATGATCGCATGCCTAAAATTGAATATTTTCGTGCGTTTGGATGCAAATGCTTTGTTTTAAATACAAAAGACAATTTAGATAAATTTGAATCTAAATCAATTGAATGCATCTTTGTTGGGTATTCTGTGAATTCAAAAGCATATAGGTGTTATGATCCTCTCACTAGACAAATTCTAGAATCTATTCATGTGAAATTTAATGGATTTTGTGAGATTGATAAAGATAAAGAATATGATGATGATTTTGAATTGAAACCCGTGTTGAATGATGATGATGGCATGTTTGATATGCATGATATGCATGATACACTAGAAATGCATGATCACTTAGAAATGCATGAGAACATAGAAAACAATCAACCAAGATGGCATAGAGATCACCCACATGATCTCATTATAGGTGATATCACTCACGGTGTGCGACCACGTAGAAGAATAAATCCGGATGAAATAAATCAATTTCATGCTATGATTTTCGAAATTGAACCTAAATATGTGAATGATGCTTTGAGTGATTCTTCTTGGATTGATGATATGCATGATGAACTTAATCGATTTGTTAGAAATGACGTATGAGATTTAGTGCCACGACCACAAGATAAAACCATAATAGGCACAAAGTGGGTGTTTAGAAATAAAATGAATGAAGAAGGAAAAGTGGTTAGAAATAAAGCTAGACTTGTAGCACAAGGCTATAATCAAGAAGAAGGAATTGATTATGATGAAACATTTGCACCCGTAGCACGTTTAGAAGCTATACGACTTTTACTTGCCATTGCTTGCATGAAAGATTTTAAACTTTATCAAATGGACGTGAAAAGTGCATTCTTAAATGGATTCATACAAGAAGAGGTATATGTGAAACAACCACCCGGTTTTGAAGATTTGAAACATCCTGATCATGTGTACAAACTAAAGAAGGCACTATACGGACTTAAGCAAGCACCTAGAGCATGGTATGATCGTTTTGCTACTTTCCTTTTAGAAAATGGTTTTAAAAGAGGTACTATAGATAGTACATTATTTTTGAAACAAGATAAATCGGATTTACTTATTATTCAAATTTACGTTGATGACATCATTTTCGGCTCTACTTCTCATAAACTTGATGAAGATTTTGAAAATTGCATGAAACCGAATTTGAAATGTCTATGGTTGGCGAATTGAACTACTTTCTTGGCTTGCAGATTAAACAAACGAGCAAAGGTATTCAGATAAGCCAAGCTAAATATGTAAATTATATGATTAAAAAGTTCAATTTTGAGAATTTAAAACCATCCCCCACCCCTATGAGTGTTACTACTAAATTAGATAAAGATGAACATGGTAAGGATTTTGATAATGCCTTATATAGATCTATGATTAGCTCTTTGCTATATCTTACAGCTAGTAGGCCTGATATCATGTTCAGCGTATGTACGTGTGCACGTTTTGAAAGTCAACCTAAGGTGCCTCACTTTAATGCGGTGAAAAGAATATTCCGATATATTAAGCACACACCCACCTTAGGCATTTTGTATGATAAAGATTGTGACTTTAATTTGCATGCCTACACTGACGCTGATTATGGTGGATGTAAGATAGATAGAAAAAGCACGAGTGGCACTTGCCAATTTATAGGAAACTTCCTTATTTTATGATTTTCCAAAAAGCAAGCAAGCGTAACCTTATCCACTACTGAAGCTGAGTACATGGCACTTAGTCTTTGCTGCACACAATTACTATGGATAAAACAACAACTTTCGGACTTTGGAATTACCGTAAATAAAATCCCTATATACTGTGATAGTATGAGTGCAATTAACCTATCTAAGAACCCCGTGTTACACTCTAAGGCCAAGCATATAGAAGTAAGCTATCACTTTCTTCGTGATCACGTAAATAATGGTGATATTGTCATAGATCACGTACGCACAGAGGGACAAGTAGTGGATATCTTTACTAAGGCATTAAATCAAGCTACCTACGAAAATCTTCGTTCTAAATTAGGCATGATTTCTGCGGATTTGATTTGATTGTCTTTCCATATTTACATGCATTTTTTATTGACTTTCCAAAATAAAGGGGGATAGAATGCATGATTTAAGGGGGAGAGAGAGAAACTGTTTGCATAAATTAAGGGGGAGCGGATTTGAAATTTGAAATTCAAATTTTGAATTTATGCATCATTGAAGGGGGAGCGACAAGATTTAAATCATGAATAAAGGTTATTTTGAAAATCATCAAAAGGGGAAGATTGTAGAGAAAAAGGGGTTTGAGTGATTTCAAAATAGATGATTTAAACGTGTTACAAAGAAATGCATGACATACTTTATGACATGACACGCTCTTGCATAAAACTTGCCTTATATAGTTCATATATAATGTTGTCGTACTAACGAGCCATGAAGCTTTAAAGCTTACATCAAATGGCAAATATTTGTTGTGTTTGAACTATTTTCAGATGCCACCATTAATGAACTAAACTAGTTCATTAAGTGAAGTACTTAGTTAATTAAACTAAGTAGTTCATTAAAGAAAGCAATATTTGAAAAAGGCACAAAGGCAACAAGTTGAAGAAAGGAAAGTTCTCCCTCTCCTCTCCACACTTATCACACGCTAATATATATATATATATATATATATATATATATATATATATATTCAGATTTTTTGAAAAAGACACATACACATTTATTCCAACGTACTACCGACACGTTATATATTTTACGTACGTACGTTAACGTCACACCACTATACTTAACTCATATTTATGAGTATATTCAGGTCTTATATCATATGATATAAGTCATGGTGATGACAAATTTATTACGACACGTTAAAAGGTTCTAAACCAAAAATTGTCATATCGGGCGAATACCGAAACTTCGCCAACGTATCACGTACTTGCCATAAATAGATGGCCAGCCCTTAAACTTCAAAAATGACCACAAATTTCATGGCTTACATGATATGTACAGCCATAAAATCATTCCATGGTTGCACACACAAATCACCCCACATTAAGGCCAAATTGTGGAGATTCCAATTTCAATTTGTCACATGGTTTAGGCGCCACTTTAAGATCAGCCTAAGTGCTGAATATTAAAGTTTAATTTATGTATATTATGTGTAACATAATTTATATAACATGTGCAAAAAGTTGGAATTTAATTAGAGAAAAATCGGGTAATCGATAAAAATCGAAAATCCGGTTTTCTACGTACACGACACATGGAACATTTTTGGCATGGCATATAACATGTATCTAGACACTTTTTACATAATTCATACATTTTAAAGTGTTGTAGAAAATTCGATTAAGGGCTGATTGGAATATACCATGTGTATATAATTAAATGTGCACTATTTTACAAAGTTTACAAAAATAAAATTAAGCACATGAACAACCTTCATCACACGCCTATACCAGCTGCATCGGAGCATATGTGGAGCCTTTTTGGCATATTGATTGGTCAAGAATAAAGCATAAAATGTGGAAGACATAAAGAAAGGAACTACAAAAGGTAACTTTTTAAATTTTGTCACAATTGTGACACATGCTGAAAATTCAGCATGTGTGCATATGGCTGGCCGAAATTTTATCCTTTATGAGCCATGTTTTGTTGCCTTGAATAATTTGTATTGATTGGAAGATCATATGGAAGTGTTTTGAATATTCTATGGAAACAAATAAGGTGATATTTTCAAATATCACACATGCTGAAAATTTCAGCATGTGTGGATGAATGTTGGCCGAATTCTAGGCCCCATTGGTGTCTAATTTTTATTCCATAAATGATAAGAATGTCTTGTACAAAATGGTGATTGATTTCTTGTTTAATTTCAAGAATTAAATCAAAGTAAAATTGGGAATATTTTGAATAAAAGGTGAATGTTACACATGCTGAAATTTCAGCATGTGCAAGAGCTTAATGGCCGAATTCTAGATGGCATCTTGGAGTTATTTGCCTAGCTAATTATGTGGGATGATTATATGCTTTATGGAAATGTTTTTATGATTATTTTGGCACATGTTTTAAGTGTTATTATTTGGTTTATACAGTCATCAAATGATGACAACCTTCAACCAATCAATGAGTGTCAAGTAAGCAAAAGTTTAATGGTCATCCAATGAGGAGATGCCAAGTAAGCAAAGACATATCACAATGATGCCATATACTCTTCCAAGGACTTAGAAGATAATTTTCAAGAGAAGAATAGCATCAAGGGGGGCGGCCACATTGTTAAAAAGGAAAGAAGAGAGCAAAACAAAAACAAGAACAAGTCTTGCAATTTGAAAGATCAAAAACGTGTTCTAGCCTTCTCTTCTACACTCTATTTATTTCTTCTCTCTAAAAGCCTATTGTACTTACATTCATATACTTGAATAGGCTTCATATAGTCCACCACATATTCTTTATCATTGTAAAAGATTGATCAAGGTGTGATCAATCTTGCACTTGCAAGGTGGTGGTGTTCGTGACAATTGTGTTCTCATACAAGGTTTATAAAGGGTTGGAGTTGGTGTGTAACTCCATCAACCCTGTGGTAAGGTGTTCTTTGTATTGTGTGTTTAGTTCTAACCGAGGAAGGTATCCTCGAACACTGGAGTAGGTTGTTTATAACCGAACCAGTGTAAAATTCCTGGTGTTATTTACTTTCAGCACTTACTTTCAGTTTCAGCACTGTTTATCGTTTTTAATCACGTTCGTAAAACTAGTAAACGAATTTCAAAAATTATGAAACTTTCCATAATCATAGATACATGTGTTAAGGTTATTTTGGCATAAGTTGCAACCCTTTTGGACAAGTATAAGTCAGCCAAACGTCCAAAGTTCTGAGACTAGTGCAGTCTGATTTTCAGGCTTGCAAAGGTTGAGACTTTGATCGTATTTGACTAACTTCCCAAAAGAATTTTTCAAAACTGTTTCAACCTATTTAAATAAAACTAATAAGGGGTTAGTCTTTAAATTTTCAGAGCATTTGAAGTTACATACAAATAGGAATTAAATTTTCAAATCAGAGTACCGTTTCTAGCAGATTTGCGCAATCTGACCACCAACGATTTTTCAAGGGGTTAGAGGTTGAATTTTAATCTTAAATTTTTAGGAGATACTCAAAACATCTGAGGCTAAGTTCTCTCCAAATTTCAGAATTTTGGAAGACCTTCAACCCAATTTTCAAAAAGTTTTAAAACTGGTCCTGAAAACAGAAACTATTTTCAGAAGTTGAGTTCTTGGTTTAAAACTATTTTAAAAATCCCATTTTCCGCACCAACTATTCAACCCCCCTCCTTCTAGTGGTGCCTTGCAGATCCTACAAGTGGTATCAGAGCACAGGAACACTCGCATCAAAAGGATTCAATGATCTAAGTGAGATGGCAACCACAAATTTCAAAACCGAACAAGAAGGTATGTCAAGTCAAAGGCCTCCTCTCTTCGATGGTGAGTCCTTCATTCAATGGAAGTTAAGAATGAAACTTTTCCTTATGCAAATTGATATTGATATTTGGTCAATTATAGAAGATGGTCCCTTTGTTCCATCAAAATTATCCACTGTAGATTGAGTCACACTAGAGGTCGTTAAGCCTAGGCAAGAGTACACTAGTGATGATAAAAAGAGACTAAGCATGAACGCTAAGGCTATGCAGTTACTTTTAAATGGGCTAAGTAAAAGTGAATCAAGCTATGTTTCAAATTGTTCTAGTGCACAAAAAATGTGGAGAATACTTGAAATGAAACACGAAGGCACTAGTCAAGTAAAAGAGTCCAAGATAAACATGCTTATGTCCACACTCGAGCCGTTTAAATTATTGCCAAATGAATCTATCGTTGATATGGATCTTCGCTTGACTAACATTTACAATTCTCTTGAGTCTCTTGGCAAAGCCTTTACTATGCAGGAAAATGTACAAAAGGTCTTGCGAAGCCTTCCATCCGAGTGGGACCCTAAAGTAACGGCAATAGAAGAAAGCAAAGAAACTAAGTCAATCAAGATGGAAGAATTAATTGGATCACTTAAGGTTTATGAGAACAAACTCACCATAAGGAAATCGGAATCATCAAAATAAGGTAAAGCTATTGCATTTAAATCAAATGAATGCGTCTCTACTTCTTCCGATCACGTAAAAGATAGTGATTCTGAATCAGATAACGATGACTTAATTTTATTGGCTAAAGGCTTAAGAAAATTGATGAGAAAGTCGTTTAGAAACAAAACTAAGTCTACTTCGACTAAAAGAAATAAGAACAAGACAAACGACAAGGATGTTAAATGTTATGAATGCGGTAAACTTGGACATCTATCATATGACTGCCGTAATAAGGAAAAGCAAACAAACAAATACCCTGACAAGGATCGGAAAAAGAATAGACTCGTCTCAGAACCTAAGCAAAGGAAACGAGCTCTCAAAGCCTCCACTTGGAGTGATACATCGGATTCCGAGACTGAAACAGAAGAGGAGACTGCACAAGTATGCATTGTGTCCAGAGCATCAAACGAGGTATCATCTGACTCTGATTCTGACTCTGAGCCTTCTTATGATGATCTTTTTAGTCAATACTTAGAATTGCATAAATTTACGAAGACTCTCGCGAAAGAAAAGAAGCGATTAATTGAAGACAAGAAGCTGTTAGAATCTTCTAACGAGAATCTTGTCGCTCAATTAAACGATTCAAAAGAAAAGTCGTCATGCATCATTACTGCATTAAAGACAGAGATCTCATCATTGACCATGCAAAATAATAAAACGAAATCCGAGATTTCAAGTTTGAAATCAACGAATACAGACTTAGAGAAAATGATGAAACAGTTTGATACGGGATCTAACATGCTAGATCGTATTATCTTATCACAAAAGCATGACAGTGATAAAACGGGATTAGGATACATTGAGACAAATGAAGTATCCAATAAACCAACCAAGTTTGTATTGTCTAAGAAAGTAGACACTTCAAAAGCACATACGGCGTCAAAGATGACACAAAGACCCCCTCTCCCCTCATCTCGTAATACTTCTTCTTCATATCATGCGAAATACAATTTTGTGCCATGTAGATATGAGAAGAAACAAGTGATGCATACACGACATTCATTTGATCCATCTAGATCATGCACTACGCACACTAACTCAAGGACATATCAAAAACGTCCCACATATAATGAGTATAAAGGAGTTCTTGGCCAAAGGCCCAAAGTGCACTCACCACATGTCTACTATATTGCACCTTCATCTACTTTTGCCATTTGGTAGACCGAGAAGGATCACCCAAGTATGGGTACCGAAAGGTACTTTTACTAAAAGGTGAATAACTAACTCGTAAGGACCCAAAATTAAAAGGGTACCTAAATCATTTTTGCACATTGCAGGGAACCCACACATCAAAAGATACATCTATCAAGTGGTTCCTTAACAGTGGTTGCTCGAGACACGTGACTGGTGACCCAAGCCTATTCACGAAATTGAAGAAGGTCACAAAAGGCGGATCCGTGACCTTTGGAGACAACAATGAAGGGAAGATCATCGGAAAAGGTACAATTGGAAACCCAAGCACCCTTCAAATCTCCAACGTCTTTTTGATAAGCAACTTATCTTATAATCTTCTTAGCATTTCGCAATTCATTGACAATGGTTTTGATGTGTGTTTTACTCACCCATACTGCAATATAATAAATAAAAATAGAGAAACAGTCTTAAAAGGAAAACGGGAAGGAAACATCTTTACGCTTTCTATGGATGATACATTAGACGCTAAGGTTAAGTGTTTCATGTCAAATGAACCTAACGTAAATTTATGGCATATACATTTAGGACATATTGGCATTTCTACACTAGAAAAACTCCAACAAAAGAACCTAATACGAGGATTGCCTAAACTTGATTTAGACAACTTTTAGTTGTGTGAATCTTGCATAAAAGGCAAACAAACACGCGAGTCACTTAAACCTAAGAATGAAATAAGCACGACTAGAGTTTTAGAATTACTACACATTGATTTGTTTGGTCCTAGTCGCACTACGAGTCTTGGTGGATGTCACTATGCTTGCGTGATTGTTGATGATTTTTCTCGTTATACTTGGACTTTGATTCTTGCACATAAGGATGATAGTGCTATTTAAATTGCTAAACTGATAAAACAACTTGAAAATCAATATGGCATTAATGTGAAAAAGATAAGATGCGATAGAGGTGGTGAATTTAAAAATAAGGACATGATTTCATTTTGCGAAGAAAAAGGAATTAAGCACGAGTTTTCGCCACCTAGAACTCCACAATTAAATGGAGTAGTAGAAAGAAAGAATAGGACATTACAAGAAATTGCTAGAACTATGTTATGCGAAAATAAATTGCCTAGATTTTTATGGGCGGATGCCGTAAACTGTGCATGCTACATAATAAATCGCTTGTCCATTAGAAAGAAAATAAATAAGATGCCTTATGAGATACTAAATGATCGCATGCCTAAAATTGAATATTTTCGTGCGTTTGGATGCAAATGCTTTGTTTTAAATACAAAAGACAATTTAGATAAATTTGAATCTAAATCAATTGAATGCATCTTTGTTGGGTATTCTGTGAATTCAAAAGCATATAGGTGTTATGATCCTCTCACTAGACAAATTCTAGAATCTATTCATGTGAAATTTAATGAATTTTGTGAGATTGATAAAGATAAAGAATATGATGATGATTTTGAATTGAAACCCGTGTTGAATGATGATGATGGCACGTTTGATATGCATGATATGCATGATACACTAGAAATGCATGATCACTTAGAAATACATGAGAACATAGAAAACAATTAACCAAGATGGCATAGAGATCAGCCACATGATCTCATTATAGGCGATATCACTCACGGTGTGCGACCACGTAGAAGAATAAATCCGGATGAAATAAATCAATTTCATGCTATGATTTCTGAAATTGAACCTAAAAATGTGAATGATGCTTTGAGTGATTCTTCTTGGATTGATGCTATGCATGATGAACTTAATCGATTTGTTAGAAATGACGTATGGGATTTAGTGCCACGACCACAAGATAAGACTATAATAAGCACAAAGTGGATGTTTAGAAATAAAATGAATGAAGAAGGAAAAGTTGTTAGAAATAAAGCTAGACTTGTAGCACAAGGCTATAATCAAGAAGAAGGAATTGATTATGATGAAACATTTGCACCCGTAGAACGTTTAGAAGCTATACGACTTTTACTTGCCATTGCTTGCATGAAAGATTTTAAACTTTATCAAATGGACGTAAAAAGTGCATTCTTAAATGGATTCATACAAGAAGAGGTATACGTGAAACAACCACCCGGTTTTGAAGATTTGAAACATCCTGATCACGTGTACAAACTAAAGAAGGCACTATATGGACTAAAGCAAGCACCTAGAGCATGGTATGATCGTTTTGCTACTTTCCTTTTAGAAAATGGTTTTAGAAGAGGTACTATAGATAGTACATTATTTTTGAAACAAGATAAATCGGATTTACTTATTATTCAAATTTACGTTGATGACATCATTTTCGGCTCTACTTCTCATAAACTTGTTGAAGATTTTGAAAATTGCATGAAACCGAATTTGTAATGTCTATGGTTGGCGAATTGAACTACTTTCTTGGCTTGCAAATTAAACAAACGAGTAAAGAAATTCACATAAGCCAAGCTAAATATGTAAATTATATGATTAAAAAGTTCAATTTTGAGAATTTAAAACCATCCCCCACCCCTATGAGTGTTACTACTAAATTAAATAAAGATGAACATGGTAAGGATTTTGATAATGCCTTATATAGATCTATGATTAGCTCTTTGCTATATCTTACTGCTAGTAAGCCTGATATCATGTTCAGCGTATGTATGTGTGCATGTTTTCAAAGTCAACCAAAGGTGCCTCACTTTAATGCGGTGAAAAGAATATTCCGATATATTAAGTACACACCCACCTTAGGCATTTGATATGATAAAGATTGTGACTTTAATTTGCATGCCTACACTGACGCTGATTATGGTGGATGTAAGATAGATAGAAAAAGCACGAGTGGCACTTGCCAATTTATAGGAAACTTCCTTATTTTATGATTTTCCAAAAAGCAAGCAAGCGTAACCTTATCCACTACTGAAGCTGAGTACATGGCACTTAGTCTTTGCTGCACACAATTACTATGGATAAAACAACAACTTTCGGACTTTGGAATTACCGTAAATAAAATCCCTATATACTGTGATAGTATGAGTGCAATTAACCTATCTAAGAACCCCGTGTTACACTCTAAGGCCAAGCATATAGAAGTAAGCTATCACTTTCTTCGTGATCACGTAAATAATGGTGATATTGTCATAGATCACGTACGCACAGAGGGACAAGTAGTGTATATCTTTACTAAGGCATTAAATCAAGCTACCTACGAAAATCTTCGTTCTAAATTAGGCATGATTTCTGCTGATTTGATTTGATTGTCTTTCCATATTTACATGCATTTTTGATTGACTTTCAAAGGGGGAGAGAATGCATGATTTAAGGGAGAGAGAGAGAAACTGATTGCATAAATCAAGGGGGAGCGGATTTGAAATTTGAAATTCAAATTTTGAATTTATGCATCATTGAAGGGGGGCGATAAGATTTAAATCATGAATAAAGGTTATTTTGAAAATCATCAAAAGGGGGAGATTGTAGAGAAAAAGGGGTTTGAGTGATTTCAAAATAGATGATTTAAATGTGTTACAAAGAAATACATGACATACTTTATGACATGACACGCTCTTGCATAAAACTTGCCTCATATAGTTCATATATAATGTTGTCGTACTAACGAGCCATGAAGCTTTAAAGCTTACATCAAATGGCAAACGTTTGTTGTGTTTAAACTATTTTCAGGTGCCACCATTAATGAACTAAACTAGTTCATTAAGTGAAGTACTTAGTTAATTAAACTAAGTAGTTCATTAAAGGAAGCAATATTTGGAAAAGGCACAAACGCAACAAGTTGAAGAAAGAAAAGTTCTCCCTCTCCTCTCCACACTTTTCACACGCTAATATATATATATATATATATATATATATATATATATATATATATATATTTATATAGATATATTTTTCAGATTTTTTGAAAAATGCACATACACATTCCAACGTACTACCGACACGTTATATATTTTACGTACGTACGTTAACGTCACACCACTATACTTAACTCATATTTATGAGTATATTCAGGTCTTATATCATATGATATAAGTCATGGTGATGACAAATTTATTACAACACGTTAAAAGGTTCTAAACCGAAAATTGTCGTATCGGACGAATACCGAAACTTCGCCAAGTGTCACGTACTTGCCATAAATAGATGGACATCCCTTACACTTCAAAAATGACCACAAATTTCGTGGCTTACATGATATGTACAGCCATAAAATCTTTCCATGTTGGCACACACAAATCACCCCTTATTTAGGCCAAATTGTGGAGATTCCAATTTCAATTTGTCACATGGTTTAGGCGCCACTTTAAGATCAGCCTAAGTGCTGAATATTAAAGTTTAATTTATGTATATTATGTGTGACATAATATATATAACATGTGCAAAAATTTGGAATTTAATTAGAGAAAAATCGGGTAATCGATAAACATCGAAAATTCGGTTTTCTATGTACACGACACATGGAACATTTTTGGCATGGCATATAACATGTATCTAGACACTTTTTACATACTTCATATATTTTAAAGTGTTCTAGAAAATTCAATTAAGGGCTGATTGGAATATACCATGTGTATATAATTAAATGTGCACTATTTTACAAAGTTTGCAAAAATAAAAATAAGCACATGAACAACCTTCATCACACGCCTATACCAGCTGTATTGGAGCATATGTGGAGCCTTGTTGGCATATTGATTGGTCAAGAATGAAGCATACAATGTGGAAGACATAAAGAAAGGAACTACAAAAGGTAACTTTTTAAATTTTGTCACAATTGTGACACATGCTGAAAATTCAGCATGTGTGTATATGGCTGACCGAAATTTTATCCTTTATGAGCCATATTTTGTTTTCTTGAATAATGTGGATTGATTGGAAGATCATATGAAAGTGTTTTGAATATTCTTTGGAAACAAATAAGGTGATATTTTCAAATATCACACATGCTGAAAATTTCAGCATGTGTGGATGAATGTTGGCCGAATTCTAGGCCCCATTGGTGTCTAATTTTCATTCCATAAATGATAAGAATGTCTTGTACTAAATGGTGATTGATTTCTTGTTTAATTTCAAGAATTAAATCAAAGTAAAATTGGCAATATTTTGAATAAAAGGTGAATGTTACACATGCTGAAATTTCAGCATGTGCAAGAGCTTAATGGCCGAATTCTAGATGGCATCTTGGAGTTATTTGCCTAGCTAATTATGTGGGATGATTATATGCTTTATGGAAATGTTTTTATGATTATTTTGGCACATGTTTTAAGTGTTATTATCAGGTTTATACGGTCATCAAATGATGACAACCTTCAACCAATCAATGAGTGCCAAGTAAGCAAAAGTTTAATGATCATCCAATGAGGAGATGTCAAGTAAGCAAAGACATGTCACAATGATGCCATATACTCTTCCAAGGACTTAGAAGATAATTTTCAAGAGAAGAATAGCATCAAGGGGGGCGGCCACATTGTTAAAAAGGAAGGAAGAGAGCAAAATAAAAACACGAACAAGTCTTGCAATTTGAAAGATCAAAAACATGTTCTAGCCTTCTCTTCTACACTTTCTTTCTTTCTTCTCTCTAAAAGCCTATTGTACTTACATTCATATACTTGAATAGGCTTCATATAGTCCACCACATATTCTTTATCATTGTAAAAGATTGATCAAGGTGTGATCAATCTTGCACTTGCAAGGTGGTGGTGTTCGTGACAATTGTATTGTCATACAAGGTTTGTAAAGGGTTTGGAGTTGGTGTGTAACTCTATCAACCCTGTGACAAGGTGTTCTTTATGTTGTGTGTTTAGTGCTAACCGAGGAAGGTGTCCTCGAAGACTGGAGTAGGTTGTTTATAACCGAACCAGTATAAAATTCCTGGTGTTATTTACTTTCAGCACTTACTTTCAGTTTCAGCACTGTTTATCGTTTTTAATCATGTTCGTAAAAATAGTAAACGAATTTCAAAAATTATGAAACTTTCCAGAATCATAGACACACGTCTTAAGGTTCTTTTGGAACAAGTTTCAGCCCTTTTGGACAAGTATAAGTAATCCAAAAGTCCAAAGTTCTGAGACTAGTGCAGTTTGATTTTCAGGCTTGCAAAGGTTGAGACTTTGATCGTATTTGACTAACTTCCCAAAAGAATTTTTCAAAACTGTTTCAACCCATTTAAATACAACTAATAAAGGGTTAGTATTTAAATTTTCAGAGTATTTGGAGTTACGTACAAATAGGAATTAATTTTTCAACTCAGACTACCGTTTCTGGCAGATTTGCACAATCTGACCACCAACAAATTTTCAAGGGGTTAGAGGTTGAATTTTAATATGAAATTTTTAGGAGATACTCAGAATATCTGAGGCTAAGTTTTCTCCAAATTTCAGAATTTTTGAAGACCTGAAACCTAGTTTTCAAAACATTTTAAAACTGGTCCTGAAAATAGAAACTGTTTTCAGAAGTTGAGTTCTTGGTTTAAAACTATTTTAAAAATCACATTTTCCGCACCAACTATTCAACCCCCCTTTCTAGTGGTGCCTTGCAGATCCTACAATCTCTTATAGTCATGCATGGTTTTAGACTAGTGTTAGAATCCAATAAAATTATTCTTTCGAAAAATGGCATGTATTTGGGGAAGGGGTACTTGACAAATAGGATGTTCAAATTAAATGATCACTATTGTACCAAAGAGAGATTTTCCCGCAGAAGCTAATGAGAATGCTTCCTCTTCTATTTATATGTTTGAGTCTTCTTGTTTATGACATTTTTGTTTGGGACATGTGAATTATAAGTCATTACAACGTATGTTCAATCTTGACTTCTGCCCAAATTAAATTTTGATAATAAAAAATGCCAAATATGTGTTGAAGCAAAGATGGCAAAGGCGTCATTTTCTTCAATAGAAAGGAACATTGAACATTTGGATTTAATTCACACCTGTGATTTAAAATTTGTGCAAACAAGAGGTGGTAAAAATTATTTCGTAACTTTTATCAACGATTGCACACGATACTGTTATGTCCATTTGCTAAGTAGCAAAGACGAAGCCCTTGATGCTTTCATGGACTATAAAAATGAAGTTGAGAATCAACTTAGCAAATGAATTAAAACAATTTGTATTGATAGATGTGGCGAATATGATACACCGTTTAATGAATTCTATTCAGAACCTGGCATTATTCATTAAACGACTGTACCATATTCACCTTAATCGAATAGTATTGTTGAACGCAAAAACCTTACTCTAAAAGAGATGATGAATTCTATGTTGATAAGTTTGGGTTTACCTCAAAACTTGTGGGAGGAAGCCGATCTCTCAGCTAACGTCATTTTGAATAGAATTCCAACCAAGCGATGGATGAAACTCCATACAAACTTTGGAAAGGCGACAAGCCTAGTTACAAATACTTGAAAGTGTGGGTGTGTCTGACAAAGGTTGTTGTACCTAAACATAGACAAGTAAAAATCGGGCCTAAAACGATAGACTGTATATTTATAGGATAGGCGACTAACAGTAGTGCATATCGGTTCTTGGTGCATAAATCAGATAATCCTGACATACATGAAAACATTGTCATGGAGTCAAGGAATGTAGTGTTCTTCAAAGATGTCTTTCCGAGGAAAGATAAAAATCAAGAAGAAATGAGTACTGGTAAGCGGATGCGTGAGGCGACTCCTCAAGGAAATGAGGAGCTTCGTCAAAGCAAGCGTGCCAGAATGCCAACTTCGTTTGGACCGGATTTTCTAACCTATATGGTAGGAAATTAGCCAAGGAATTTTTCTAAGGTGATGTCAACTCCAAAAGCTCTGTTTTGGAAAGAGGCACTCAACAGTAAGATAGACTCGATTCTTCAGAATCACACTTAGAAGTTAGTTGACCTTCCACCGGGAAGTAAACCACTCAGGTGCAAGTGGATTTTCAAGAAGAAAATGAAACAGAATAGGTCGATCAAAAACTACAAAGCCAGGTTGGTAGCTAAAGGCTATCGACAAAAGGAAGGCTTTGACTTTTTCGATACCTACTCACCAGTAACTAGGATCACTTCTATAAGGATGCTAGCTGCTATTGATGCGGTCTATAACTTGGAAATCCATTAGATAAATGTGAAGACTGCTTTTCTGAATGGTGAGTTGGATGAAGAAATTTACATAGAACAACCCGAAGGGTTAGTGGTTCCAGGACAAGAATCGAAAGTTTGTAGACTTGTAAAGTCGTTGTACTGACTTAAGCAAGCGCCTAAACAGTGGCAATTGAAATTTGATCAAGCTATGCTAGCTAATGGTTTTAATATCAATGAGTGTGACAAGTGTGTCTACATTAAGAACACACAGAATGCATATGTGATAGTATGTCTCTAGATGACAAGCTGATCATGGGGAGTACTCGGGAGATCATCTTAAACACAAAGAAGATGTTGACGAGAAACTTCAATACGAATGAGATGGGAGTTGCCAACGTTATTGTTGGAATTAAAATTTCTAGGATAGTCGAAGGACTTGTGTGTTCACAAACTCACTATATTGAATCTGTTCTAAAACGTTTCAATATGCTTGATGTGAAACCCGTGAAACTCCACTCGACTTAACTATACACTTAAGGAAGAATCGAGGCGAGCTAGTAGCTCAATTGGAGTATTCGCAAGTAATTGGAAGTCTGATGTACATAACAAACTGTACAAAGCAAGACTTAGCATGCTCAGTAAATAATTGAGCAGGTTTATAAGTAATCCAAGTGATGAACATTGGAATGCTCTGAATAGAGTAATGAGATACTTGAAGTATACAACGAATCTTGGATTACATTACTCAAGATATCCAACAGTATTGGAAGGCTATTGTGATGCCAACTGGATATCTGATAGTAAAGATTCTAAGTCCACCGTGGATATTTATTCACGGTTGTTGGAGGTGCTGTGTCGTAGAAATCCACGAAGCAAACATGCATAGCTCGTTCCATGATGGAAGCAAAGTTTATAGCACTAGATAAAACTGGAGAAGAAGCTGAATGGATTTGAAATTTCCTGAAAGATGTGCCCTGCTGGCCTACGCCAATCGCTCCCATCAGCATACACTATGATAGTCAGTCAGCTATAGGACGAGCACAAAGCAGCATCTATAATGGTAAGTCTCGACACATGCATCGGAGACACAATACCATTGAGCAATTGATCTCTAATGGCGTGATTTCCATTGATTATATAAAATCAAAGGAGAATCTTGCGGATCCGCTTACAAAAGGCTTGTCTAGAGATCAAATGTCAATTTTGACAAATGGAATGGGACTAAAACCTATAATGCATGAATCTTTGTAACGATAACCCAAACTTATTGACTGGAGACCACAGAATCTTGGTTTAATGGGAAAACTAAGTTATGAAATTCAGTGAGCACTTACTCATTCTGTTAAATTAAAGTGCTGTCTGCAGAGGAATGAGGGTAAGCTGAGGCTTTTAATGGATCCTATATCTTGATATATCAAGTGGGGTATGGCAGAATACTCTTGATAGGAAACACCTATGTAAGCGTGAAATGTGACCGCTTCTATGAGAATTTCGTAAAGGCCAAAATTCTCTAACACACTTTCTGAAACCAGACGGTTCATGGTCAAAACAAACACAATCATGATAACCAAAAAAAGGTGTTAAAGGAAATGTTGTGTGAATAATTGTCTAGGTTCACATTAAAGGCCAGTTAGTTCAAGACATTAATTTCACTAATTAGCTGAGTGGTCCGATAGTATATCACTAAGAAAAGTTCAAAGTCAGAAGCTACCTCTTTTGACGCAACATTTTCTTGTTTGACTTCTCGGTAGAGCCTGTATATACACTTGCATTAATTTCTATTCATGTGGGGGATTGTTGAAGAAATTGAAATGGGTGAATGAGAAATTAATGCCCAAAGTAGGGATAAAATAATTTGAAAGTCAGTTACTTAAGCATAATTCAAATTTAAGAATCGGTTACTTAACCGTAATTTAAATTTGGAAAATCAGTTACTCAACCGTAATTCAAATTTGAAAACCGGTTGTCTGTTATCTGATCTAATAGTGGCAATCTGATCCGACGGCTGTGGTTAAACTGTCAATTAACCACCCTAATCAAATTTTTTCGTATAAATAGTGGCTTAGCTGACCTCTCTGGTCACTCATTCAGAATCGAGTTTTTCTCCTCCTCTCCTCCTCTTCATACATGTGCTCTTCTCCTCTCTTCTTCCTCTACATTGTGCATCAAGCCTGAGAAGTTAAGAGCATCTTACAGGTTCGCAGAGTTCATACGCTGTAGTGCCGCTCGTCTGAACTGACTTTCGTTGTATCCTGCGAGACAATTGCTCCATCCGATTGGGCATAGTATACCGAAGCAATATGTCTTAAGGAGAGAGTCCTAGACTTATCTCAGATCTCTGCTCAGTAGAGCTGTGAAGGTTATTACCGAACTGAGCTCTGCTGTTTGACTCAGAGCATCTGTTGTTCTACAGCACTGTCGTGTGGAGCTCTACTTTGTGTTGAGCTCGGCTGAAGCGGCTGAAAGCTCAAGTTTTGTAGTTGTGCTGAAGTTCCGAGGTCGGCAGGTCAGTGATCAGCCCAGAATGCAAATACAATTGCGCTGACTGCACTGATCTGATCTTTCTGATCAGACTGATTTAGTTCAGCTCGGCTGGAAGGCTGATAGCATAGAACTACTGTTCTGAAGTGCTGTCCAATTCAGGTCAGCAGGTTGGCTGACTGTTCAGGACGCAAACTCAATTGCGCTATCTGAACTGTCTTGACTCTGCAGATCAGTCCAGCCTATTCTGAGCTCGGCAGGTCAGCTATTACTGTACAGAAGTCAATTTTGTCTGACTTGAATTATTCCCAACAGTTTTGCCCACACCACCAGTTACCATTTTTGCAGATGAGAGGGACTATGAGTATATCTACATTGAGGAGGATGATGAATAGGGATGGTGAAGGAGCGTAGAAGACAGTCTCGAGATTTGATTGTTTACTAGTCGTTTAAATTTCTTGGGCCTTGTCTTGCGATAGCAGCCCAATCACGTCGTCTGTGGTCAGTTATTTTTAAAATGGTTGGAAAAGTACGTTAAAGTACTCTTTCTAAGTGCTCCAAACTTATATAAAACGTATATAAGTTTGGAGCACTTAGAAGTATACTTTAATGTATTTTTCCAACATCTTTGATTTTGGAATATGATGGAATAAAGCAAAATGACTTACTAAATTGTCTGCCCTTCTTATATTGTAAAGTAACAGTTGATCTTTTCATTATAGATCATCGAAAAACAACTTCTGCGTGTTTTTATTGCATAAGTATGATTGCGTACATCCGACTTTCTCATATCCCGTCATATACAAAAGCCTCCAAAATAATAGAATAATGTTATTGTTTTCGAACATGGGATTCTTTCATTTACCTTAGTAAAACAAGCCAGGTGATTACGAACACCAGTGAAACAACATCGATTCAAAACCAAGCTTTTTTATTCTTCGTTCTTCTTATTTTTTTCATTAAACAGTCCGAATTATGGAAGAAATTTGCCAGAAAACCCTACCTTTTTTTCTTCTTTTTTCAGAATTTCTAGTTTTTTCCCCCCAAAAGCCGTCCGTAAAGAGTCTGAAGAGCGATGAATGATCTCAAATGAAAAATTTATCAGCTTGATACAATATGAAGTAATTAATTACTAGATTCTAAAGCAATCTTTTTGCTCCCTGAAGCTATGATTGCAACGTCATTATAACAAAAAAAATTTCGCCCTCCAAAATTTCCAATAAAATTACAATTTTATTTTTTTCATAAGAACGAAGTGACTTGCACATCAGTTACTGACACTATTTGTAAAATAATATGTTATCATATAAAAGAACAGGTTACAAGTAAAATAATAACATATTAAATATCCTATGTTATTTATACTAATAATTTATCGTATCAAATTTATTGAGTCATGTCAAAGATGAGATTGATGATCAATGATCCGTGATGCGTTTGGTGCAGGTGTTGTGAATTTGCAATTGCAATCTCTAATTGAGCAGCTTAGTGATGAGTTGGATTGGTTGTGAAGAGAAGAAGATGCGTGTGTGATCAGCTGAGTCACGAAGTGCACAGGAGTGGAGAAGGTGCAGAGTGCGTAAGGAGGAAGAAGACGGAGGTTGATGGCGGGAGAGTTTTAAACGTAGCGAAATGACTCTTTTGTCCTCACTTAAGTTTTGTGTTAGCGTTATACTGAAGGGCACTTAAGTCTTTTTGTTCTTTGTCTTGTACAGATCAACTATATAGCTGAATGCTTTGTACAGAAACGGTTATTCAATGAATCAAGAACTTTTCTGAGTTTTTTCCACAAGTTTTTGCTCTGCCATCTCGTGCTATCTCTTCAGCACATTCGTTCTTCATGCTTTAGTTTTGCGCATAATGTTTAGTTGTTGATTTCACCGCTGTTTTCTTGGTGATCGCGGTAAATTTCACATGGTATCAGAGCCTTTGTCCATGAACTTTGGGACTTTCATGGCGTCAAATGCGAATAACAACAGTCCGATGTCAGCCTCCACATCTAATTCAGTCATTGATCCCTTGGATGATCCGTATTTCATTCATCCAAGTAATAATCCATCAATGGTGCTGGTTCAGCCGTTACTTGATGGAAACAATTACCACAGCTGGAGCAGATCTGCGAGAAGAGCTCTGGAGTCGAAGAATAAGGTCGCGTTTGTGGATGGTTCGATTGAGAAACCAGCAGAGAACGCTCGCAGGTATCATGCTTGGCTCAAAGCTAATAATATGGTAGTTTCTTGGTTGGTAAACTCCTTGATTCCAAATATCGGGCAGAGTGTTGTGTGGTTGGATTCTGCAGTCGAAATTTGGAATGATTTGAAGTCTAGATATGGAAATACTGATTCATTTAGGCTTTTTGATTTACAGGAAGAATTTTATGCTATTAAGCAAGAGAATAACACTGTAACTGAGTATTACACTAGGCTTAAGAGTGTTTGGGAGGAATGGCTAGTCCTCAGGTCCATTCCAGCTTGTTCTTGTCGTAGGTGTACTTGTAATCTAACAGTGGAGATCAATAAGTTTGTTGAAAATGATTGTGTGATAAAATTTCTAAAAGGATTAAATGATGACTTCGAAGCTGTGAAGTCACAGATTTTGTTGTCCAATCCACTGCCTGATTTGAAATCTGCGTTTGCAATGGCTATAAAACTGGAAAGAAAGTTGAATTATTCTGGTGCACAAGGACACTTTAACAATAATCCTTCGTGTGTTATGAATGTGAACAATGCATCTGGAAACAATGCTTTTACTTCTGGTAATGGTAATAACAAAGGTGCTGGTAGAGGACAAAGGAAAGGTGGATCCAGGACTTATCAGAATAATTCCAAAGTGCCTGTTTGCAGTTTTTGCAATAAGTTGGGACACACTGTTGATAAATGCTATAAGAAACACGGGTATCCTCTGGGGTTTAAGTCCAAGGGGCAAGTTAACATGGTGAGTGGTGATGGTGGAGCAGGCCAGCATGGTGATAGAGTCGATCAGGCAGACTGGGAGGAAGATCAAAGCCAAGGTGGAGTGAAGTCACCTGTACTGACTCAAGATCAATATGTTCAGTTGATGAATTTGTTGCAGGAACGTCAAGAAAACAATAACAAAGGTGTTGCTGTGATGTCAAGCAACGCAGGTGGACGTCATGCCGTCATGTCTGCACAGCAAACTATAACTTCTGCAAAGGAATCAGGTAAGACATTGCAGTTAAACTCAAATATATGGGTATTGGACTCTGGGGCTAGTGATCATGTCTGTTCTTGCTTCAGCCTATTTGAGTCTTATACATCTGTTAATTCTTTATCTGTTGAATTGCCTAACAAATCCTTGGCAGAGGTCACACACGTAGGAACAGTAAAGGTAAATCCACAGTTAGTCCTCACCAATGTCTTTTATGTGCCTGCATTTGCATTCAATCTCATATCCTTGAGCAAGCTTACACATTCAAACAAATTCGAAGTTCTGTTCAAATCTAATTCGTGCTTGATTCAGGACCTCAGAACCAAGAGGAAGATTGGTTTAGCTGAGGTAGATCAAGGCTTGTACTATCTTCATGGAACTTTCAAACCAGGAGCCAGACATACATCTTGCCACCTTCCTGTTTCTTTGGCACATGCTGTCACTTCTTCAGACGCATGGTTATGGCATTCAATACTAGGCCATATGTCCAGTCCAAGAGTAAAAGAAATTCATAAAGTAGAGTCCATTGTAACGTCTGATTCATCTTTCCAATGTACAGTGTGTCCTCTTGCCAAACAAAAAAGAGTACCCTTCCCTGTTTCTGAGTCTGTGTCTCCAAGTTTGTTTTATCTTGTTCATATGGACATCTGGGGACCATACAAATTCCCCACAATGTATAAGCAGCATTACTTTCTTACTGTTATAGATGATTACAGCAGGTATTGTTGGGTCTACTTGATGAAGTCCAAGAGTGAAACTAGATCCATTGTTCAAAGTTTCTACCATTATGTCTCTGTACAGTTTGATGTAAAGATAAAGAAGATCAGGACTGACAATGGGTCTGAGTTCCTGATGAATCAGTTTTTTGCAGACAATGGTGTAATTCACCAGACCAGTTGTGTGAACACACCTCAACAAAACGGGGTGGTTGAACGTAAACACCAACATATCCTGACCGTAGCAAGAGCACTCAGATTTCAATCCTCTCTCCCTTCCCCATACTGGGGTTTTTGCATCCAACATTCCGTCTACCTCATAAACATAACACCCACACCTGTCCTTGGCCAGAAAACCCCTTATGAAATGTTGTTCAAACAAGTTCCCACATACAGAGACTTGAGGGTGTTTGGTTGCCTAGCATTTGGAACCAACACCCAAAGACACAAGGAGAAGTTTGCTGCAAGAGCTAAGAGGAGTGTGTTCCTGGGGTTACCTCACAATACGAAGGGATTTATTTTGCAAGATCTTGATACTAAATGCGTTTATATCTCCAGAGATGTCACTTTCTTTGAAACCATATTTCCGTTTAGTCTTCATGATTCTTCCACATCTGCCATGTCAAGTCATATGCCTTCCTCAATTCCTCACTTTATCGATGAGTCAGTCCATCCTGCAAATCCTCCTGCCTCTGAAGCCAATACTCAGTCATCCAATCTCTCTCCATTTGAGACCAATATCCATTCATTGTCTCCAAATCCTCAACATACATCTAGTCCTTTCTCTTCAAGCTCTCATTCCCCTTCATCTTTTAATAAGTCTGCAAATCCACATGAGAGCCCATATGCTCAGCATGATGACCACGATGTGCCAATGGAGGGTGGGCATATCAGTATAGAGATGCCACCTATTCAGGAACCAGTACCTCAGAATAGACCCATCAGAAACAAATGGACACCTCTTTATCTCCAAGATTACCATTGCAATAACGTTGTTTCTTCTAACAAACATCATAAACATACATCACCACATTCACTCAGTAAGATCATGACTTATGCATCCTTAGCCCCAAAGTACAAGTCATATATTTTTAGTTTAAATGCACATGTTGAGCCTCATAACTATGCAGAAGCCTCTAGTATGTCTGTGTGGCAGGATGCTATGACTGTGGAGTTAGCAGCGTTGGAGGCCAATGATACCTGGACTGTGGTGCCCTTGCCTAAAGACAAGAATGCCATTGGATGTAGATGGGTGTATAAGGTCAAGCTGAAGGCAGATGGGACTGTGGAGAGACACAAGGCCAGATTGGTTGCAAAGGGTTATACCCAATAGTATGGCATTGATTATATGGATACCTTTTCTCCAGTTGCTAAGATGACAACTGTTAGGGTGGTACTAGCCTTGGCAGCAAGATTTCAATGGCATTTTCATCAACTAGACGTCAATAATGCCTTCCTACACGGTGATTTACACGAAGACATCTACATGTTACCTCCACCTGGTATGTCAGTCGGTGGTCCAGACATGGTCTGTAAGCTTAACAAGTCCTTGTACGGGTTGAAGCAGGCTAGCAGAGAGTGGAATGCCACTCTAACTAGATTCTTGCTGTCCATGGGTTTCTGTTAGTCTAAGTGTGACTACACTTTATTTATCAAAACAGTTGATACAGATTTCATCCTACTCTTGGTGTACGTTGATGATATCATAGTAGCATCAAGTGATGCAGTCCTCATAGCTGAGATCAAGAATGCATTGCACCAGGCATTTCAAATTAAAGATCTGGGACTTCTAAGATTCTTCTTAGGCATTGAAGTGGCTCAGGCTAAGGGGGGGATTAGTGTGAACCAACGGAAGTACACTTTAGAGCTTCTGGAGCAGGCTGGTTTTTTGGAGGCCAAACCAGCCAGGAGCCCAATGGAGAGCCATCTTAGCCTGACACACCAAGATTCTCCACAGTTGACGGATGTTACACATTACAGGAAGTTAATTGGGAAACTTATCTATCTCACTATTACAAGACCTGACATTGCTTTAACAGTCCAGCAATTGAGTCAGTTTCTTGATTGTCCCACTGAGAATCATCTCAAGGCTGCACATAGACTTCTCAGATATGTTAAAGGTACGGTAGGACAAGGGCTGTTGTTTCCTAGAAGTGGGAATCTGAAAGTAAAGGCCTTCGTGGATGCTGATTGGGGAGGGTGTCATGAAACTAGAAGGTCAGTCACGGGGTATTGCGTTTTCTTTGGGGATGCTCTAGTTTCATGGAAAGCGAAGAAGCAGACAACGGTGTCCCGCTCATCAGCTGAAGCAGAATACAGGGCGATGGCTATGGTTACCTGCGAGATACAGTGGCTTTTGTATCTTATGAATGATTTGGGACTGAGGGATCAGACGCCAGTAGAGCTTTTCTGTGATAGTAAAAGTGCAATTTATATTGCTGAAAATCCCGTCTTCCATGAAAGAACAAAGCATATCGAGATAGATTGCCATGTGGTTAGAGATAAGGTGCAGGAAGGTGTAATAAAGTTGATGCCAGTACGTACGGAGATGCAGCTGGCGGATATATTCACTAAAGCCTTGGACTCTAAGAGGATGACACAGTTAACAAAATTGCTTGGGATACACAATCTCTATGGCAAGCTATGCTTGAGGGGGGATGTCAAAGATGAGATTGATGATCAATGATCCGTGATGCGTTTGGTGCAGGTGTTGTGAATTTGCAATTGCAATCTCTAATTGAGCAGCTTAGTGATGAGTTGGATTGGTTGTGAAGAGAAGAAGATCGTGTGTGATCAGCTAAGTCACGAAGTGCACAGGAGTGGAGAAGGTGCAGAGTGCGTAAGGAGGAAGAAGACGGAGGTTGATGGCGGGAGAGTTTTAAACGTAGCGAAATGACTCTTTTGTCCTCACTTAAGTTTTGTGTTAGCGTTATACTGAAGGGCACTTTAGTCTTTTTGTTCTTTGTCTTGTACAGATCAACTATATAGCTGAATGCTTTGTACAGAAACGGTTATTCAATTAATCAAGAACTTTTCTGAGTTTTTTCCACAAGTTTTTGCTCTGCCATCTCGTGCTATCTCTTCAGCACATTCGTTCTTCATGCTTTAGTTTTGCGCATGAATGTTTAGTTGTTGATTTCATCGCTGTTTTCTTGGTGATCGCGGTAAATTTCACAAGTCAAATAGTTAAAATCAAATGAATTCAAAGATAATTACAGTCTAAAGGTAAGAATTATGATTATAATTACAGTTATGTGAGAGCGCCAGACAGGTGGGACAAACTGAGGGATAAAAGATGTCAATAAAAGCAAACAGTGAATTATCATTAATGATTATTGAAGTCTCCAAGCTATCTAGTGTCATTACTTCAGAGAAAAAAAAGAATCAGTTGAAATTAATGGTTTCTTTTTACAACAACCACTTGCACCCAAGTAAGCTGATCTCTTTCAAAAAAGGGGGAAAAAAACAGGAGAGTAACAGTGAGAGATAATCTTTTCCTGCAAAAGGGCTGTGTGAAATGTGAACAGAATCCTAAAGGCATCCAAAGGCTAAATGGATTCCCCAGGGGGGGGGGGGGGGGTTGATGAGGGGAGTGGTTACTGGTGGCATGGTGGTTTTGGTTTTAATACCGTAGTGGCGGTGTCATGCCTATATTACTGCAGGACCGCCATTCGTCCAAACTATCTGAAGCAGAGTGAGGGGGTGGGGGTGGGGGGTAAGGAGTTGAAGGAGTTTGATTGGTGGAATCAGGTTAACTCATCAGAAAGAACACAAATGCTGCGGTTGCTGAGGTCTGCTGCTTTCTGCTGTCTTTGATGTTATCCAATATCCATACCCCCACTGCTGAGGCATGCTTCTTTACTCTCTTCTCTTTCTTTTATGTATTACTATTGTTTATTTATTTATTTCTTATTTGTTTCTTTTTTTGCTTTATCAAATTGGAATGTTCCTTTTCAAGCTTATCCTATGTTTTAAAGCATCACATGCTCTTACACAGTTCTTTTCCACAATAGTTTTTTATTTTTCATAGCTGAACATTTCTGGTATATAAAGTTCCTACTTTTTCCTTTGTTAATGCAGTTGATAACTTATTATAGGATGGATGATATATACTTATTTATTTTTATTTTTGTGGGAGAAGAGTTAATTTCACTACCAATTTCATCTCGCTATACATAGTAGGCTTTTAGGTTATTTTTTACGCTAATTGAGTCCAGAAGACAACATCTAATATTATTCAATAATGGTGATAATGATACATGTTCAAAATTTTGTTTTTTGGTTTTTGTTTTCTTGGGAATAGATCACTTCTGTTACTGAAAGAATAGCAGTATACAGTCTTTACGTCACTTGTGCAGAAACCTAATTCTGAATATTTTTTTTTATCAAATAACCAATTAAGTAGAATAATTAACTTGTGATGATTTATTTCCTGCAACTTGACGAATTATTTCCTAGCTAGCTTTAGATTTAATTACCGGCAAGTCATTCCTCTAATAGTTTGTCCAATCAATAACACACAATCAATGGTATCATGCATTATCAAATAAGAACATTTTGCTTGATCAAGTTCGAAACCAAAGAAATTAGCCTTCTGTACTTCCTAAATAAGTCCATAAGATCACAATATTATAGGATGGTATCTGTTGTTAAACTTTGATATGTAAATGAGATGTTTTAAGTGTAACAGTATGTAATTTTATTGTATCATACGTATATAAATTCATCTATAATACACCTGCATGTGTGTTTCTGAATACAACTACATATTTACACTTGAGTATGCCATTTGTATATTATGTTTCAAAGTGAATCCCATCTGCAATATACGGGATCTGTTGCTAAACTTGGGTGCATATGTTAGACATCAAATATAAAAGTATGTATTTTATTAACAGATACATCAATAGGTCAATACACAATACATTTTTGGTGTGTATTTTTTTATTTATACAACAATAATATCCAGTATATTCCAACGACAGCAAAAGCTATCGCTAGGGTCTGGGAAGGATGATAGGCAGACAAACGATACCTTCATCCCAAGGGATAGAGAGCTTGCTTCCAGTGAGACTCCCGGCTCTATATGCATATGCATAGATGAGACTTGGATGTGCTACTTGGATGTATAAATTTACACTTTGTACTCAATTATAAAATATATAATTTTACACTTGGATGTGCTACTTGGTACTCAATTTTGGCAATGAGACGTATCCGCAATAGATATGGGACATGTTATCAAACTTGGATATCCAAAAAGGCGTCCAAGCGTAAAACAATACAGTTTTATTAAATGATATATATACATGTCTATACAAAGTAAACTTTTAACGTGTTTTTTTAAAACAAAACTATGCAGCTTTACATTTGGGAATGCAACATGGTTAGTCAAGTGTGGTACAGAATCTCATCCCTAGTACAGATGGAATCAGCTGCTAAACAATTACAAAAAAAAAAAAAAAAAAAAAAAAA
>AP025071.1:19336783-19366478 GCA_036186865.1 Eustoma russellianum | reverse complement strand
AAAAAAAAAAAAAAAAAAAAAAAAAAAAAAAAGAAGAAGAAGAATCAGCTGCTAAACTTGGGTTCCAAGTACGGTACTTAAGTGTAAAACTATATAATTTTATTAAATGATACACACATAAGTACATCCATAGTACACCTTTGAATATGCGTTTTATATATGACTACGTAGTTTTACATTTGTACCTGCCGTATGGTTTTTCAAGTTTGACAGAGCCATCTGTAATGCATATTGGATTGGCTGTAAAACTTGGATACAAAGTGTGGTGCTTATACACAACATACATTTGGATGTGTGCTTTTCTATAGAACTACATAACACATTTGGGCATATTACTTGGATATATACCTAAGTTTGGCAGTGAATCATATCCTAATACAGATGCGATCTAATGTCAAACTTTGGTATCGAAATGAATGTTTTAATATAAAAGTACTTAGTGTTATTAAATAATATGTATACATGGGTCCATGCCTTATATCTTTATACATGTGATTTTTATTGCTAGAAATTGAACAGAAGCGTGAAAGATACAATGGTTTTGCTTAAGAAGAACTGGACAACATCTCTAAACAACTGCCTTTAATCTTAACCAGCATATGATAAATACCTCAAAGACTAAAGAACTGAGACAAAAATCAGTACAAGAAGCTCGCCAAGATGAGCATTTTTCTGCGTTAGAAGCAAATATAAAAATGCTTATAAAACTTGTATAAAGATAGGCTATTAATTCTGCTGAAAGTCTTCAATGTTTCTTATATAACTTGAGATATATATAAAACACCGGTCTACTTGAACTAAATAGCATAAGAAACCTCATTTCAAGATTCATAGGTCTGTTGAGGACTTCGTCTTCAAATTTAGTATAAAATCAGCACTGGGCTCATCTAATTATGGTACTTCTTTTCAAGTTCTCCTACAATTCATTCATTGTGTGGCAGCCCATTTTTAGCAATTCAAATCCCATTCATTCATTTAAGTATTTCAAGTCCCAATTAAGAGGCATTACATCTTATATTGCACAATTGATTTTACATGAACTTTGAACTCCAATCATTTACATGCTTGCTCCACAGTGGTGATCAATAATATTTGAATTTGCAACTTGACCTAATAACAATTTGTGCAGTGACTCTGCATTTTGGTGGTTGATGTCGTCTACTTGTATATGAAGAAAATGAATTCAACTTCTGATTTTCTTTTCTTGCTTAATAATTTCATGGATTTTTTCCAGAGCAGCAAATTAGTCCAATTTTTCCTGCATTTTGTTCATAAATCAGTAGGTAAGCATTCAAAAGTCATGTTTCAATCGGTCCTAATCATTTTGGATGACTCATATTGAGTAAAATGTACCAGGTTAAATGGTCTTGCTTTGTTGGGGGTGGTTTTTTCAGTGCTTGAGTTTACCTAAAAGCTGTTGATTGGACATTATCATGTGAGAAATGGATGTAGCAATACCAGCGGTTTTTTTTTAGCAAGACTTACATGCTGAACGAAAAAAAAGTAGAAATTCTACAAACTTTTTTTTAAAATGTTTTATCCCTAAGAGTTGGCAGGTTTCCATGTTCTGGTGGCAAATGATTCCAATCCAGCAATTAGAAGACTGTTTGAGCTGTGGTTTGATTTTGCAGTGAGTTACTGTTTCTGAGATGCTTTTACTTCTGTGCTCCCCCTTTCACTCAACATAATGGTCCTTGTGAACTTTGTCTAAGATGAAATAGAAACTACTCCTTCCATCTTTAAGTTACTCTTTCCGTTCCAAAAATATTCTCATAATTTCGATTTTCCAATATCCCGAAATTGTTGTTCACGTTTTAAAAATAGAAAAATGTTTGTTGTCAAAATTTTTATATTACCATTTCAATTAACATTTACATGAATTATTAAGTTTACATCAATTAACCAAGAATAAAATAGTAATAGCGACCGAAATAGTTTAACATTTTTTTAAATATGTCTAAATCATAATTTGACAAAATCTTTAGACGGATGGAGCATTAATCATTTCTTTCAGACGTGTTCAAAATAATGTCTAGCTTTTATTTAAATCTTTGCAAAGTTATATCAGTTTTAAACATTGTTTTTATTAACGTTGAAAGGAGACAATACACTAAATACTAAATAAACGATTAAAACAAGCTGATAATATCTTGTTCGTTTAGTGACTAAGCAACACATTAAATGATACTTTTTTGATATCTTGAAACCTAAATGTGATTAAAAAGTATAAAATTATGGAAATGGTCAATAATACATTTTCATTTACTTCAAATATATATGAGAATTGTGCATGAAATGTACTTAATTAATAGTCAAGTAATACTGTCTATCTGATAAGATTATTCACAATCTTTTGCCTTGAGTCCTATAATTTTGTATTCTTTGTTTTAGTTTTTTCACGTATATGTTCTTTTTTGTGAACAAAAATAATTTTGAAAATAAACATAAGCTAATATATTTATTCTGAAAAATTTTAAGACGACCTAAAAAAATAAAACATAACTATGAAAACAAGACAGATAAAATATAGAATAAGGGATAAAAAAGAAAACCTGTTATGATTTAAATGATTGTACAAAGGATGAGTGATTCTCCCTTAATATATTGAATAGGCAAAAGTAGCTTTGAGACGTAGGATGTATATTATTAGTATATAATATGAATATCCTGTTTCTGCATGGTTGGATGTTTTGCTTATCATTATATTCAATAAGAAATTTCCATGAGCTTTTTTATGCTCTATTCCTTTGCTCAGAGGATTAAACCTTTATGCACTTTAATTAAAAGTTCAGCAGGTCTTACTGTCTCCCTCCACCCCACCCCACCCCACCCCACCCCCCTTTCATTTTCTTCAAATTCATTTTCTGTCCACTACTTAAATAAGGGACAACAATTATTTTCCTTCTATTTATTTATTTTTTTGTTGCCGGATATCTAATGTAGAAATGCTTATTAATTCATAAAAGTTAATTTAAATTTGTCAAAAAATTTCACCCAGTGAGGATTTTGAGTTTGGTGTTTTGATAATGGCAAAGCTTGGTGCAACTCCCACCTTGATGGACGATGTAAGCCTTTTTTATCTCTAATGAGTAAAACGGTTTCTTGGGTATTTGCTTACGTGATGGCCTTTTTTTAAAACGCTTCCAAAGCCCAGAAATTTTATTGTGGTCATTGATCAACTAGTGGTCTAATCAAATGATGACAAATAAGTTTTATCTACATGCAAGCAAGGGGTGATCGGCCAAAACAAGGGGCCCATAAATTTTCTACCTATTTCATTGGTCAATAACCAACTAATCATATTTGGTCATTGACCACGGTAAAATTTGTGTCCAAAGCCATGCCATTGCCACACCGTAATAATAAAATTAAAAAAAATAAATGATTTTGGGGAAGTCACCACAAGAAATGAAAGAAAACCGAAACGTATGAGAAAGAGAGTATGGAGAATTTCTGTCCTTATTAGGCCGTGTGGTGTGACCTCACAGAACGCCCATTTTTTGGTAAAATATTAGATGTTTATATATAAATGGCCCAAGTCCTGTGTTCCAAAAAGAAGCAAATCATTCTCAAATTTGATGACGAAATTGAATATTTACAATTGCATTATTTTATGGGATCGTGAACTGTTTCTAGTTGATATAATAATTAAAAGAGAAGGATGTAATTGTAACGGAAATTGGAAGATTCTCCGCTCAGTTTCTATTGACGTACTCAAAATCTGATCCCATATTATACAACTTTAGCTTACTCTACCAACGAATACAAGATAAGCTTCAGTCTGCCAGTTTTTTAAGATTTTCTAAAATATAGCTACAAAATAATCTTTTGTTTTTCAAAAAAAAAATAATTAATTTCTGTTACATCACCCAGCATCTTGATAGTTTTCATTCTTATCCATACTATAGATTTTTTCTTTGTCAAATAACTTTCTATTTATCAGAAATTTTGATGTCTAACAGTTAGTATTTGAGCATTATAAAGAGTCATCCCATGTTCTAATTACAGCTATAAGTCAATATATAATCATTTCCACTTATGTATATTTTGCTGGTTAACAAGTAACTATAACTTTATTTTATTTACTGTACCTGTTTGATAAAGGAACTGGATATGAGTTTGTGCTGTATCTGTCTGTGTGTGTATATTATAGGCTTATTGACATGCTTTGCTTCAATTTATGATCATCTTGATATTCTGTCATAGATGCATATTTGAGATCTATTGAGTTTGTGATTTTACTTTTTCATGTATAAGAGAACCGTATTGTGCATGTGTATTGTTGTTTGGACTTTAGGCTGAACATAGTGAGGTCAACTGCTGCTTGTCGACCTGAGATCAATTGTAATGACCAATGCTTTTGTCCCTCATTGAAATGTATAATGTCCCGGGGTTTTATAAGTTTGATAAATGTTATGTGTTGCTAAAATCTTATAGTTGGTTTTACATACTTTTTTTCAAATGGATGTCCTCAATTTTAAAAGGGCCAGGTAATTGATCATTTTTAATAGCCTCTTGCAGAAGGGAAACTTTAGGCTGAAGTTCTTCAAACCTTTGAAACGAGTATATAACATTTTTGTTGTGTAGAATATGAAAATAACAATAGTGTCCTATGTGTTTTCCGGACATGTGCTTCCTATTTAGAAATATAACACAATCCTTTTAGAAATATAGCATATGATGATGTATGTCATGACTACACAATCTAGAAATTGTAACAATCCTAGGCATGAGGGATTTTTTTTAATGCCCCGGACGGTTGTGAACAAAGGATTATATTTTCGGTTTGAAATAGATAAGGATGAAATCATCAGATGATGACTAGCAGTTTATCCAGTTTTTCTAGATGGCCGTGTAATGAGACAAGAGAGGAGGAGTAAGTCAAGCCTTAGGAGCAGCAGACTTTTTCTTGGTTTCTTGCTTGGATCAAGCCCTTATTATTAGAATCTACATGTTAGTCAAGCATGACCTCATAAAGACCTTTTACCACCTTAGCTAAGTGCTTTGACACAATGTTATCATATCATAAATGTTCAGGCTGGACTCACCTTTTGGATCACTCCCTTAATTTTATCAGTAAAATAAATAATTTAGTAGCTTTATCCTGTACAAATGAACAACGCCAAAGCGTCAAGAGTTGTTACTTTATGAAAAACCCTCCGACGCTTAAGTCAGTTGTGAGCGTGTCCATAATTGGCAGTTACGTTTTTTTAGAATTTAAGAGAAAATGTGTCTCTTTATCCAATGTTGCTTATTTCGAAAACAATGCTTTACGATTCTATCGGAGTCTTTTTCAAAATGTCTTATGTCTGACGACATTCGTTCCTTTTGTATGATTTAGCTTGCTGAAGCATGTGAACTATGGGATGCTGCCACGTGTTTTGTTATGCTTATACATGGGTGCCAAGTGACACCACGTGGTGCATTGCATGACGAAGCTTGTTATACGGTGTGAATTAGATTTGCCAAGCCGAGTGACATGCCTTGGTAGTATTCCCTAGTGGGGCTGACTTGGTGGGTCTGTCTGACCTGGCACCTATTGTCTGGGTGGTCAACTTTGATGCAAGTCCCCGAAAAAGACTGGTTGGGGCCGACCTGACAGCTGCATCTGACTTGGTCCTGGTGTAGCACTGAGGGGGCGTCCTGCGGCCCCTGGGCAGCACCAACTTGACCATGTACTTAGGCCTGGGTGGATGATGTCAACCCTCGCGACCTACGGCTCTGGGTGGTCAGATGGGGTTGATTGAGAGGTGCTGAGTTGGTTACACTTGTAGCTTTTTGAGCATGTTTTTTTGTCCTCGTCAGATGCCTCAAGTCAGCCTTATTATGGTAATGAGAAGGCTGACCTCCTGGTAACAAACAAATCCTCTTGACTTTCTTAATGCTACACGTCTTTAATGTGTCCACACTTGATTGGATGCATGAGAGGCTTGCTGCAAGATGCTAAGAGGTCATCGCCCCAAATTCTTGTTAAGATCTAGTCATCCGAGCTGAACTTGTCAGCTCGGTGCTGTTCAAATCACCTCGTCCATTAAGGAGGAGGAAGATAACATGCCTTTGGAACAAGGGGCAAAGTGAAGAGAGGCCGAATGATTTACGGCCCCCAGATCAGCCGCACATCACTGAATAGGAGTGGCTTATGCCAATGGAGGTTCCACCGACTCAAATACCTTATCCGACCTTGGAAACAGTTAGAGAAGAAGACGTATAGTCTTTCACTGAGGAGGACACTGCCAAGGACGCTGAGACGGCTCGTCGCCTCAACAGAAATTCTGTACTGCCAGGCAACATGCGGAGGCTCATACCTTAGCTTTTCATAATGCAGACACGCTCTATCGCGATATAGCACTGGTGATCTTTTTTATGACATTACATAATGTTTTTCTTGCATTGTTTTCCGACCCGTTTGTTTGTCTCTTCAGGTTCAGGTTAAGATAGATAGATTTTATGGGCAGAGTTGAGGACATAGACGAGCTTCTGGATGCTGAGATGAAGAAGCGGATCACCTACACCAATACTTCCAAGGAGAAGAAGAAGATAACTGAACTCGGCATCATGTTGGAGAAACTTGATCACGAGAAAGAAGAGACGGGCTCTACACTGGCTTCCTCTAACTCCGATGCAGAGAGCTTCAAGAAAAGGGTGTCTGAGTTAGAGCAACCTTTTCTCAAAGCACAATCATCCATTAGTGCTTTGAAGGAAGAGTTAGGTGGAGCAAGGAGGATCCAAACTAAGGCTCAGGCTGAAGCCGAGGCAAGCAAAGTCGAGGTGGAGGCCAACTAAAGGAGTCATCTATACAAAATGAGCAACTAAAGCAGGAGGCCAACACCTTATAGCAGCAACTCGCTGAGGACAAGGAAGCCATAGTTACCTGTTTCAAGATGTTGAATTTCTTTGTGGGAACCTGGAAATTTTACAAAGCTAAGTGGTGGAGACAGGCAGCACATAGGCAATTGACACATGTGCCAAGGTGGAGCCCTCTTTAAACAATAAGGGTCCTCGACTCTTATAGCTGTATAACGTGAAAGCCCTTTCATTTGACTTGAGAAGACTTGTTTTAATGAATTCTGTTGATAGAATCATTTCTCACTCATTCCTTTGTGTGAATTGGATGAGTTCGAACTGTTTTACTTGACCCCCTCGTTGGAAATGGCGCTCAGGCCTTCCAATGCCATATGGGAAGTCTTTCCCACGTCTCTTGATGGGAGTGACGCTCAAAATTATTGAGGTCATATCTGAAAATCTGTTTATTTTAACCCTCTTGTCGGTGAGGCACTCAGATTTGTTGAGGCTGTAAATGAGGAACTTGTCCCATTCCTTGTTGAGATATGGTGAGTACTCGAATCCTGCCAAGATTAATCCCCCTTAGCACGAATGGCCATGAGATGATAATAGAAATCATTTCTTGGTTGGAAACATGAGTCAAAGAGGCATGCATCTGATAGGCTTGGCACTTCTTCACCAGCTCAACAGCATCTTGGTGCAAGGTCGGCCGATAATACCCTACCAGGTAGAATTTTTGTACTACCAATCTTGATCTAGAATAATTGCCATAAATCCCCGAGTGAAACTCCCTGAGGAGATAATATTCTTCTTGCGAGACACTTCAGATGTAAAGAACCCTATTAAAAAGAGCATACCTAGCTGTCTTAATACGAAGATTACTTGTCTGTCTTGCGGCTGAATTCCATGCTTTAAAAAGTTAACAATCTCGCCATCAAAGTGTTTTAGTAGTCAACTTGTTGCACTTAGGCCTGATCATACGCTTGGTGCTTAATAAGTTCCGCTACAATCTTCTTGTCCAATGCTGTTGGAGTCGAGGATACCAAATAAGACAGTGCATTGGCCCTTTTGTTGGCCGACCTAGAGATGTGTTCGATTTCAAACTTTTCGAACACAACCTTGAGATCCTCAACCTTAGATAAATGTTGCTTCATCTAATCCTCCTTTGCTTTATTGTCTTTGTTGACCTAAGCCACAATAAGTTGTGAATCACTCTGCGATTTAACTTTTTGAGCCCTCAGCTTTTGTGCAAGGCTCAGGCCAAAACTCAAGGCTTCATACTCGGCTTTGCGAAAGCCTTTCTTGAGGTTGCTCATCTTCTATAGAAATTCTCTTAGTGATGAAGTCAGCTAATGCGTGGGATTTAATTAAAGTCCGAGGTCGATAACTGGCCAATTCTACAACCCATTTGGCTGTCCGACTCAACCTTTCTAGCTTTGATATAATCTTCTTTAGGGTTTGGTCAGTCACGAACACAATAGAATGAGCCTCGAGAAAGGGTCTGAGTTTCCTTCCAAATACAACCAATGCCGTAACTATCTTTTCGGCATTTGTGTACCTAACCTCAGGCCCATGTAGTGCTTTACTGACAAGATATATTGGCCTCTGCATATTGTCTTTCTCTATGATCAAACGACGCTAATTGTTTTGTGGTACACTGCAAATATATGTACAATATCTCGCGAGGTACTTGTGAGGCTTTTCATGTTGGCCTATTATGTTTTCAAGTCGTCAAAGACCTGTTGACAGTTGTCATCCCACTGGAACATTGATTTTCTCTTTAGAATCTGAAAAAAAGAGCAAATTTTTTGCCGGCCTGGACAGAAGCCTGTTGAGGGTCGCAATCTTTCAAGTTAGTCGCTGCACCTCTTTAATATTTTGAGGGGGTGCACGGTCTTTAACACTTTAACTTTTCTTGGTTTAATTTGAACCTCTTCCTTGGACACTATGTATCATAAGAATTTACCATTGCGAACACCAAAAATATATGTCTTGGGGTTTAATTTTTCATGGAGTATTTGTGGATGTTTAACACCTCTCTAAGATTTCGGATATACACGTCAAAGATCCTTCTCTTGATGAGGCATATCATCAATGTAGACCTCTAAGATTCGACCGATATGATCTTTAAAAAGTGAAATAACCAGCTTTTTATAGGTGGTACCTACGTTTTTAGCCCAAGTGACATGCTGATATAGCATTAGGCGCCAAACTCTGTGATGAAAAAGTTTTTATCATGGTTTTATTCTCCCATGGCTATTTAATGATAACCTTTGAAAGCATCTAGAAAGTCAAAGACCTCATGCCCGATTGTTGAATTCACCATTGATCGACTTTAGGCAATGGATAACAGCCTTTTGGGCACATTTTGTTCAAATCAGTGTAACCCATACACATCTTGCAAATCTTCTGGGGTTTTGGCACCACCATGAAATCGGCTAACCAAATCGGGTAAAGAATTTCTATAATAAATTCAATGGCAAGTAGATTGTCGGTCTCTTCAAAGATTATCTTAATTTTCTCATGAGAAAAGTTCTTTTTCTTTTGTTTAATAGGCTTAATGCTTGGGTCCATATGAAGCTTGTGCTTCACCAAAGTCGTTGGAATTTCTGGCTTGTCCTCAACTGTCCATGCAAAAGATATCACAAACTTATGAAAGCTTGGCACGTGCAAGGTACGATTTTTCCTTTGTTCTAATTTTTCCTCCTCAAGTAACCTTAGTCATTTTTCAAGAACAGTCTTCACTATTCTTGGTCGTGTGCTTCTTGGGTTGGATATGAGAAAGATTCTTCTCCTTCAAACTCGTTTATTGACCAAGAACATGTCCATCATTGGGATGTGTTTTCAATATTGAAGAATTAAGATCCCCGCAACATTTGCTCAAGATATTGATATGGATCCTAATTTTGGTCGAAGCTCAAATCACAAGAACTTGCAATTTGCCTTTAAGACAAAAAAAAACTCAATTTTTTTATTCGCAGCGGAGTGACAAAATGGCAGACTGCATGTTTAAATAGAAGAAAGCCCCTAGAAAAACCTAAACTAGCTAGGAAATACACGAATCCTTTTCAAGCTAGGAAACTAAAAATCTATCTGACTTTCCACACGTATTATTGTTCTTCTAAAAGACAAATTAGCTCTTGATGTCTTCTTTGTAGGATCTGCAAGGCACCACTAGAAGGGAGGGGGGTTGAATAGGTGGTGCGGAAAGTGTGGTTTTTAAAATTTGTTTAAACCTAAACAACTCAACTTCTGAAAACAGATTATGTTTTCAGGACCAGTTTTAAAACTTTTTAAAACCAGGTTATAGGTCTCCAAAAATTCAGAAATTTTGAAAGAACTTAGCCTCAGATATTATGAGGGTCCCCTAAAAATTTCAAATTAAAATTCAATCTTTAACCCCTTCAAAAACCGTTGGAAATCAGATTACGCGAATCTGCCAGAAACGGTAGACGGTTTTGAAAAATTTATTCCTATTTGTGTGTAAGTCCAAATGCTCTGAAAATTTAACCACTAACTCCTTATATACTATATTTAAGTGGGTTGAAACAGTTTTGCAAAATTCTTTTGGGAAGTAGGTCAACTACAATCAAAGTCTCAACCTTTGCAAGTCTGAAAATCAGACTGCACTAGTCTCAGAACTTTTGATGTTTGATCGACTTATACTTATCCAAAAGGGTTGAAACTTGTGCCAAATTAACCCTAGAACGTGTGGCTATGTTTCTGGAAATTTTCGTGATTTTTGAAAGTCGTTTACTATTTTTACGAACGCAAACAAAAAGAGTAAACTGTGCAGTAACAGAAAATAAATGCTGAAAGTAAATGACACCAAGAATTTTATACTGGTTCGGTTATCAACAACCTACTCCCGTCTTCAAGGAATACCTTCCTTGATTCACACTAGTCACACAACACAAATACACCTTACCACAGGGTTGATGGAGTTACACACCAACTCCAACCCTTTACAAACCTTGTACGATTAATACAATTCGCACGAACACCACCACCTTGCAAGAATGAAGATTGATCACACCTTGATCAATCTTTTACAAAGATATGGAATATGTGGTGGTCTATATCAAGCCTATTCAATATTGAAAGATATGAATACAATAGGCTTACAAGAAGAAAGAAAGAAGGAGAATGTAGAAGAAGAAGGCTAAAACACTTTTGATCCTTGAACTTGCAACTCTTGTTCTTGTTTTTGTTTTGTTCTTCTTCCTTCCTTTTTATCACATAGGCCGCCCCCTTGAATTGCTCTTCCCCTCTTGAAAATTATCTTCTAAGTCCTTGGAGAGTATATGGCATCATTGTGACATGTCATTGCTTACTTGGCATGTTCTCATTGGATGATCATTATGCTCTTGCTTACTTGGCACTCATTGATTGGTTGAATGTTGTCATCATTTGATGACTTGGAAAATCTGAGAATTCCACTAAAAGCATGTGTCAAAATCACCATAGAATAATTACCATAACTTCCAAAATCATCACATAATTTAAGCAAGACAATTTCTCCACAAAAACATGAAAAAATCGCCCATGACATGTCTTGCACATGCTGAAATTTCAGCATGTGTAACATTCACCTGTTGTTCAAAATATTGCCTATTTTGCATTGATTTAATCCAAGAAATCAAAGAATAATTCAATCAACATTTAGTATACAATATTCTCATCATGTATGGAATAAAAGTTAGACACCAATGTGGACTAAATTTCAGCCACTATACATTACACACATGTTGAAATTTTAAGCATGTGTGATATTAAAAATATCACCATTTTAATTTCATAATTAATTCAAAACATTACCATAACATCCTCAATTAATCCTCATGATTCAAGATAGTAAAATATGGCATTTGTTAGTGAAAAAATCGGCCACTCTTAAGCTACACATGCTGAATTTTCAGCATGTGTTACAAATGTGATAAAGTTTGAAATGTTACCTTGTGTAATTCCCTTCTTTATGTCTCTAACATTTCATGCTTTATTCTTGGCTAATCAATATGCCAACAAGGCTCCACATATGCTCCATCTCAGCTGTTTTAGGCGTTGGAATAGAGTTGGGCATGTGCTGAATTTCATTTTTGCTAGCTTTATAAAATAGTGCACATTTAATAATACACACATGTTATATTCCAATCAGCCCTTAATTTAATTTTCTAGAACACTTTAAGATGTATGACATATGTAAAAAGTGTCTAGATACGTGTCGTATGATGTGCCAAAAATGTTCCATGTATTGTGTACGTAGAAAACCGAATTTTCGATGTTTATCGATTACCCGATTTTTCTCTAATTAAATTTCAAATTTTTGCACATGTTATGTATATTATGTTGCACATAATATACATGATATAAACTTTAATATTCATCTTATAAGGCTGATTAAAGTGGCGCCTAGACATGTGACAAAATTTAAATTGGAATCTCTATACAATTTGGCCTTAATGTGGGGTGATTTGTGTGTGCCAACATGAAATTATTTTATGGCTGGAATTAACCTCATAGCCACGAAATTTTTGAGCATTTTTGAAGTGTAGGGGTTGGCCATCTATTTATGGCAAGTACGTGACACGTTGGCGAAGTTTCGGTATTCGCCCGATACGACAATTTTTGGTTTAGAACCTTTTAATGTGTCGTATTCAATTTGTCATCACCATGACTTATATCATATGATATAAGACCTGAATATACTCATAAATATGAGTTAAGTATAATTGTGTGACGTTAACGCACGTAGAATATATAACATGTCGGTAGTACGTTGGAATACATGTGTGTGCCTTTTTAAAAAAATCTGAAAAATATATATATATGTGTATATGGCGTGGATATTAAAGAGGGGAGGAGGAGAAAACTTTTCTTCCTTATCCTTGTTGCCTTTGTGCCTTTTCCAAATGTAGCTTCCTTTAATGAACTACTTAGTTTAATTAACTAAGTACTTCACTTAATGAACTAGTTTAGTTCATTAATGGTGGCACCTGAAAATAGTATAAACACAACAAATGTTTGCCATATAATGTAAGCTTTAATGCTTCATGGCTCGTCAGTACGGCAACATTATATATGAGCTAAATAAGGCAAGTAATAAGCAATATATCATGCATACGTTTGTATCATGCACACGTTTTTGTCATGCTCATTTTTGTGCACATTTAAATCATGTATTTGAAAATCACTCAAACCCCTTTTTCTCTACAATCTCCCCCTTTTGATGATTTTCAAAATAACCTATACTCATGATTTAAATCCTATCGCTCCCCCTTCAATCATGCATAAAATCAAAACTTGAATTTTAAATTCCGAGTCGCTCCCCCTTAATTTATGCAATTAGTATCTCTCTCCCCCTTAAATCATGCTATCTCTCCCCCTTTATTTTGAAAAGTAAATTAAAAGATGCATGTAAAGATGAAGAAGAAAAAAATCATGCATTTCATATAACATGCGTTCGTAAGGGTTATTTATTCAACCCTTTGAAAATGTCCCTTTTGGTACCCAAATTTGGGTGACTTTTCTAAGCCTTCCAAAAGGTGAGAAAGGTGATGAGAACGCAACATAATATACTTTAGGTGCAATTGTATCTGGCCTTTGGCCAAGAACTCCTTTATACGCATTATATGTAGGACGTTTTTGATATGTCCTTGTGTTTGTATGCGTAGTGCGTGGATGGAATGAATGTCGTGTATGCATTACTCTTTTCTTTTCATATCTATATGGTACAAAGTTGTATTTCACATGACGTGAAGAGGAAGTGGGGCGTGATGAAGAAAGGGGCGGTTTTTGCGTCATCTTAGACGCCACTTGAGGCTTTGGGGTGTCTACATTTTTAGACACAACAAACTTAGTTGGTTTGGTGGATACTTCATTAGTGTCAACGTATCCCAAACCCGTTTTGTCACTGTCATGCTTTTGTGATAAGATAATGCGATGCAGCATGTTAGATCCCGTGTCAAATTGTTTCACCTTTTTCTCTACATCCGCATTCCTTGATTTCAAGTTCGAAATCTCGGATTTCAATTCAGTGTTCTCGGATGTCAATGATGAAATTTCAGATTTTAATGAATTTATAATGCATGACGACTCTTCTTTTGAATCGTTTAATTGAGACACAAGATTTTTGTTAGAAGATTCTAATAATTTCTTATCTTCAATTAATCGCTTCTTTTCTTTTGCAAGAGTCTTTGAAAACTTATGCAACTCTAAATATTGACTAAATAAATCATCATAAGAACATTCAGAATCGGAATCAGAGTCGGAAGATACCTCATTTGATGCTTTATATGTAAAGCATACTTGTGCCTTGTGTTCTTCCGTATCATCAGTCTCAGAGTCGGATGTGTCACTCCTAGTGGAGGCTTTGAAGGCTCTTCTCCTTTGCTTAGGTTCTGAGACAGATCTATTCTTGTTCCGATCCTTGTCAGGGTATTTGTTTGTTTGCTTTTCTTTATTAGGGCAGTCATATGATAGATGTCCAAGTTTGCCGTATTCATAGCACTTTATTTCCTTATTTTTATTTTTATGATCCTTAGGTGAGGTAGACTTATGTTTAATCGATTTTCTCAAAATTTTTCTTAATCTTTTAGCCATCGTGATTAAGTCCTCATCATCGGAATCTATGTCACTATCATCTACGACGTATTCATTTGATTTAAATGTTATAGCCCTGTCATTATTAGAAATGGACTCAGAATGTCTTAAAGCAAGTTTGTTTTCATATACCTTAAGTGATCCGATTAGTTCTTCCATTTTAATCGATTTGGTCTCTTTGCTTTCTTCTATGGCCATTACTTTAGGGTCTCACTCGGATGGAAGGCTTCGCAAGACCTTTTGTACCTTTTCCTGCATAGTGAAGGCCTTGCCAAGAGACTCAAGAGAATTGTAAATGTTAGTCAAGCGTAAATCCATTTCAACAATAGACTCATTTGGCAATAATTTAAAGGACTCAAGTGTGGACATAAGCATATTGATTTTGGACTCCTTTACTTGGCTAGTCCCTTCATGTTTTATTTCAAGAATATGCCACATCTCTTGAGCACTAGAGCAATTAGACACGTAACTAGCCTCACTTTTACTTAGGCCGTTTAATAGTAGTTGCATGGCTTTAGCATTCATACTCAACTTCTTTTTGTCATCACTAGTGTATTCTTGTTTCGTTTTTGTAACCTCTAGTGTGACACCATCAATAATTGACGTCTTAGTAGGAACAAATGGACCGTCTTCTATGATAGACCATAGATCAATATCAATAGCCATAAGAAAAAGTTTCATTCTTAATTTCCATTGAATAAAAGACTCACCGTCGAAAAAAGGAGACCTTACAGTTGACATTCCTTCTTGCACGGTTGTGGTTGCCATCTCACTAAATCGTTGGATTCTTTGAAGTGAGTGTTCCTGCGCTCTGATACCAATTGTAGGATCTGCAAGGCACCACTAGAAGGGGGGAGGTTGAATAGGTGGTGCGGAAAGTGTGGTTTTTAAAATTTGTTTAAACCTAAACAACTCAACTTCTGAAAACAGATTCTGTTTTCAGGACCAGTTTTAAAACGTTTTTAAAACCAGGTTATAGGTCTTCAAAAATTCTGCAATTTTGAGAGAACTTAGTCTCAGATGTTATGATGGTACCCTAAAAATTTCAAATTAAAATTCAATCTTTAACCCCTTCAAAAACCGTTGGCAATCAGATTACGCGAATCTGCTAGAAACGGTAGACGGTTTTGAAAAATTTATTCCTATTTGTGTGTAAGTCCAAATGCTCTGAAAATTTAACCACTAACTCCTTATATACTATATTTAAGTGGGTTGAAACAGTTTTGCAAAATTCTTTTGGGAAGTAGGTCAACTACAATCCAAGTCTCAACCTTTGCAAGTCTGAAAATTAGACTGCACTATCTCAGAACTTTTGATGTTTGATCGACTTATACTTATCCAAAAGGGTTGAAACTTATGCCAAATTAACCCTAGAACGTGTGGCTATGTTTCTGGAAATTTTCGTGATTTTTGAAAGTCGTTTACTATTTTTACGAACGCAAACAAAAAGAGTAAACTGTGCAGTAACAGAAAATAAATGCTGAAAGTAAATGACACCAAGAATTTTATACTGGTTCGGTTATCAACAACCTACTCCAGTCTTCAAGGAACACCTTCCTTGGTTCACACTAGTCACACAACACAAATACACCTTACCACAGGGTTGATGGAGTTACACACCAACTCCAACCCTTTACAAACCTTGTACGATGAATACAATTCGCACGAACACCACCACCTTGCAAGAATGAAGATTGATCACACCTTGATCAATCTTTTACAAAGATATGGAATATGTGGTGGTCTATATCAAGCCTATTCAAGATTGAAAGATATGAATACAATAGGCTTACAAGAAGAAAGAAAGAAGGAGAATGTAGAAGAAGAAGGCTAGAACACTTTTGATCCTTGAACTTGCAACTCTTGTTCTTGTTTTTGTTTTGAACTTCTTCCTTCCTTTTTATCACATAGGCCACCCCCTTGAATTGCTCTTCCCCTCTTGAAAATTATATTCTAAGTCCTTGGAGAGTATATGGCATCATTGTGACATGTCTTTGCTTACTTGGCATGTTCTCATTGGATGATCATTATGCTCTTGCTTACTTGGCACTCATTGATTGGTTGAATGTTGTCATAGAAAATATGAAAAATCCACTGAAACCATGTGCCAAAATTACCATAGAATAATTACCATAACTTCCAAAATCATCACATAATTTAAGCAAGACAATTTCTCCACAGAAACATGAAAAAATCGCCCATGACATGTCTTGCACATGCTGAAATTTCAGCATGTGTAACATTCACCTTTTGTTCAAAATATTGCCTATTTTGCATTGATTTAATCCAAGAAATCAAAGAATAATTCAATCAACATTTAGTGTACAATATTCTCATGATGTATGGAATAAAAGTTAGACACCAATGTGGACTAAATTTCAGCCACTATACATTACACACATGCTGAAATTTTCAGCATGTGTGATATTAAAAATATCATCGTTTTAATTTCATAATTAATTCAAAACATTACCATAACATCCTCAATTAATCCTCATGATTAAAGATAGTAAAATATGGCATTTGTTAGTGAAAAAATCGGCCACTCTTAAGCTACACATGCTGAATTTTCAGCATGTGTTACAAATGTGATAAAGTTTGAAATGTTACCTTGTGTAATTCCCTTCTTTATGTCTCTAACATTTCATGCTTTATTCTTGGCCAATCAATATGCCAACAAGGCTCCACATATGCTCCATCTCAGCTGTTTTAGGCGTTGGAATAGAGTTGGGCATGTTCTGAATTTCATTTTTGCTAGCTTTGTAAAATAGTGCACATTTAATAATACACACATGTTATATTCCAATCAGCCCTTAATTTAATTTTCTAGAACACTTTAAGATGTATGACATATGTAAAAAGTGTCTAGATACGTGTCGTATGATGTGCCAAAAATGTTCCATGTATTGTGTACGTAGAAAACCGAATTTTCGATGTTTATCGATTATCCGATTTTTCTCTAATTAAATTCCAAATTTTTGCACATGTTATATATATTATGTTGCACATAATATACATAATATAAACTTTAATATTCAGCTTGTAAGGCTGATTAAAGTGGCGCCTAGACATGTGACAAAATTGAAATTGGAATCTCCACAATTTGGCCTTAATGTGGGGTGATTTGTGTGTGCCAACATGGAATGATTTTATGGCTGGAATTAACCTCATAGCCACGAAATTTTTGAGCATTTTTGAAGTGTAGGGGCTGGCCATCTATTTATGGCAAGTACGTGACACGTTGGCGAAGTTTCTGTATTCGCCCGATACGACAATTTTTGGTTTAGAACCTTTTAACGTGTCGTATTCAATTTGTCATCACCATGACTTATATCATATGATATAAGACCTGAATATACTCATAAATATGAGTTAAGTATAGTGGTGTGACGTTAACGTACGTAGAATATATAACGTGTCGGTAGTACGTTGGAATACATGTGTGTGTGCCTTTTTAAAAAAATCTGAAATATATATATATATATATGTATATGGCGTGGATATTAAAGAGGGGAGGAAGAGAAAACTTTTCTTCCTTATCCTTGTTGCCTTTGTGCCTTTTCCAAATGTAGCTTCCTTTAATGAACTACTTAATTTAATTAACTAAGTACTTCACTTAATGAACTAGTTAGTTCATTAATGGTTGCACCTGAAAATAGTATAAACACAACAAATGTTTGCCATATAATGTAAGCTTTAATACTTCATGGCTCGCAGTACGGCAACATTATATATGAGCTAAATAAGACAAGTAATAAGCAATATATCATGCATACGTTTGTATCATGCACACGTTTTTGTCATGCTCATTTTTGTGCACATTTAAATCATGTATTTGAAAATCACTCAAACCCCTTTTTCTCTACATTCTTGAGAGTTGTAGATAAGGAGGTAAGCTTTCAAAAGGATTTAGAATCACCTCAATGCAACTTTAGATGAGAGAGATATCAGCAAATAACCATCAAAGGGTCATCAAAATAAAACCTTCTAGAATCCTTTGTTTCCTCAATGGAAAGTGCATCCACTAATGATTTAGCACACGACTGTGATGAACTAAAACACTCTAAAGAAATCTAACAATAACTATAAAGTAGAATAACATAGCGTGCAAGCCTTGTAGGCCAAAAACTAGGTCATGTAAGACCAATAATACATGAAAATGCACGAGCATGTATTGATTATTTTTGTCCATCCCTCCCTCCATCCCATGCTCTTATTTATGTCTTCAAATAATATCTTAAGGATCTAAAACATAGACGCAATGTTCAACAATGTTGTCCTCTTGATCATGTACGTGTTCCATAAGAAATATTTGAACATCAAGCCTTAACCCATTTGCAAACTCTCTATGTAAATCCTAAAGTTGATTCAACAGCTCAGCTGGCATCCAAGTTTCAATTTTAATCACATTGTCTGGCCTCTCCAGATCCGGAATCAAGTCTTTAACCACGCCATTTGACTTCAGTTTCTCTCGGCTAGGGGAGCAATGTTATCATAGCTAACCTGATGCACATATTGCTTTTTTTACCGCGACTACATAGAAGATTGGCGCCGCCTTCAAATCTTCATGAACAATCATCAGTCTGGCTCAGGATGAAAACATCATGCTGAAGTGCAGTGAAGAAATAATTGTCTCCAACTCTTTCAGGGCCGGCTTGCCAAGTAGGATGTTGTAGGCTGACTTCTCCTGAATAACGACGAAATTCACACATAAGTTATGACACCTCAGGTGTTTGCCAAATGTCACTGATAGCATAACTAGCCTTGCTGGCTACATTGCCACTCTAGAAAACCCAAATAAAAGAGTTTACTCGAGATGTAGTGAACTATCTTACAGCTCAAGGGCTTGGAAAATATTATGGCGAATGATGTTAGCCGCGCTGCCCGAATCAACATAAACTCGGGACAACTTAACAGCGTTATTCGGAGCCAAGTTGATGACAATGTCTATCACCAACCCTCTATTGCCATAATCCACGGGGATTGAGTCCTCAGGCTCATATGTTAATTCATGTGATAACTCGACCTTCTTATTAAATGATTTATTTGAAGTTTCAGCATCCCCTTGCTCGAGTCTTGATCCTTGTAGAGCAGGTCAACCAGAATTGTCTAAATGGCCACAGTTACTTGACCCTAACCTACAGAATCAAGGTTTCCTTCCTCATCATCATCCTACCAGCGAGACTTATTTTACAGCATTTTTCCTCAAGAGGAGGTCAGCAAAAGTATGGTCGATTGTACAACTGCGACATGGGGTAGTAAAAGTGTCGTAAATGACCTCTTTTAATGAGGTGCTTGGTTGCACGTGCTAATTGCCTGCAATTTTTGTTGTCTTGGCCAATATCTTTATGACATTTGTATTGCAATTTGAGATTGCTTTTTGACCTCGCTCTTGTAATGGTTGCAGTTCCTCCTGTAATCCATCCATTTCATAACAGCCAAAATCCTTTTATTGGAGGCCAGCAATGGCAAACCATAATTTCCTCGGCCTTCAAGCCTGTCAAAGGCACTGCGTTTTGTTTTTGTTTTGACTATTTACGAGCTACCTTTTTGGAATCAGCTCAGACTACCATGAGATAAGCCTCCTCAGCATCTTTTTTCAATTTGTTTGCCTCTTCGACTCGGCTAACTGGTGTTCTGACTCCAGACAAGCTCGTCTAGATTTAGGATTCTCCTCAACAGCAATCTATAGGGGCGACCTAGCCTCATCCCATGAAGAAACGTTGCAACCATAACTCTGTTATCACAATCTCCGACCTATAGGTACTCATCCATAAAGCATTGCTATATTGGAGGATAGGCCTCTCAGATTCTTGTCTTAAAGACATCAGATGTGAAGAGTTCTTTATAAAGGTTTAGGAGACAAACTATGCTTTGAACCTTTGAGCTAATTGCTTAAAAGGGTAAATTGACTGAGATGGTAACTCTTGAAAACATCTGCGAGATTTCTCCCTCAAATGTATAGGGAATGTCTTGGACCTCAAAGGATCCAGAACATTCTTCAAATTTATGGTAGCCTGAAATTGAAAGAGGTGATCCGTCGAATCTAAGGTGCCATTGTAGGTGTCTGTCTTGGGTACCTTGAAGTTGTTCGCAACCACGTATTCTGCAATATCTTCAGAAAATAGATTTTCCTGCACTATCCAAGTATACTTCTGGTTGTCAACAAATGACTCATCCCCAGAACCACCTCGACATTAATGAGGCAATGATATCCGATAAGCCCGATTCGAGTGATGCAACTTAACCCCTAAGGGCTTTCTTTTTGATGGAAGGGGTTCAAAATGAGGCTCTTTATCTTTACCCCTTGCATACGCCTTAAATTCATCCTTATGTCTAGAGGAACTCTTTATACTTTTGGCCCTCTTGGAGACCATGTAGGTGGCCCTCAATATCGTATGTAGCCTCTAGAGCCTTTGTTTACATTTGTTCAACCGGGGCCTGAACACACCCATGTTTTGGACAACGTATTGCATGGATTCCATATGTTCTTCATGGGTGACTCCTGGTTGTTCATCATGGTGTCCAACCCATTTATTGAAGCCTTGTTCCAACAGGCGGTTGGACCTCTCATATCTCTGATGATGGAAAGATTCCTCACCGACATATTGATTCGTTTTACCTATTTAAGGTGGTTTTCTATGTGCTTTGGTAAGGAAAATATAAGCATAAGGACTGATAGGCCCTCTTTCTAGCGTCAGAATGATGAGATTGGATTCTCCCCTTGGATCGCTTTCTTGGTCTTGGTAGCAAAATGAATTATTTGGCAGCTTTATCCTGCACAAATGATCATTAGAGGGTCCGGAGTTGTTACTTAGAGGAAAATCCACCAATGCTCAAGTCTGTTGTGGCGTGTTCATGATTGATATTTAAGCTTCTTAGAGTATAAGAGCAGACCTATCTCTTTCTCCCAATGTTGTGTATTTTGGAAAGAATGTTTTCGATTCTATCTAAATCTTTTCAACATGCCTTTTGTGTGGCGCATTTTTCCTTTTTATAGAATTTAAATATGTAAGAGATTCAAATATAAGATAAAATCATTTGATTCACTTAGTTTCCATGGAGGAAGTGAGGTTACATATATACAAGTGAGGGGCATGGTTGGCAACAGCTATAAGTCGGTGATGAGACAAGCCAAACGGCTAGTTTCCAAAAACGGTTTCAGCAGGTATTGTCCTAATTAATCATTAATTTGATGATTTTCCTAATGTATAATATCTGTACAATGATAATAAACTAATTTATATACAATGTACATGATGAAATTATTACGAAAAAACATGTTCGATGCTTTCACCAAAGTGTTCGATAAAATACCTCAATGACTTGATCACTTCATTGCAACTCTGTTATCTTCACCTCCTTCTGCCTTTCTATTTCTGCTCATTAATCCTTGTATGACAACACTCTCCCTCGAGCTAGGATTGTATATATTAATACAACCTAGCTGGCCAAGCAAAGTCTTAAATACTTGAACGCTGACAGGCTTAGTTAAGATATCTACAACCTGATTTTTGGATTGTATATGATGAAGCTTCAGAACCTTGTCTTCAATCTTTTCCCTCAGAAAATGCCTATCAATCTCAATGTGCTTGGACTTGTCATGTTGAACTGGATTTTCTATCATGTTGATGTTAATGGCTGATATATTATCATAATATACATCGACAGGTAGTTTTACTTCAGCATAGAGGTCAGCCATCACCCTGGTAATCCAAATCCATTCACAGACACCCAAAGATAGAGCCCTCAAATCAGTTTCAGCAGCACTGCTTGAAACAACATGTTGTTTCTTGATCCTCTAAGTAATCAGACTACCCTATAAATAAGATGCATATATAGATGTTGACCTCATGTCTGATTTAGAACCATCCCAATCAGCATCAGTGTATATTCTAATGCCTCTGTCATCATTCCTTTTGAAATGCAAACCCTGACTTGGAGAAGACTTGAGGTATCTCAGAATTCTCATAGCATAGTTATAGTGTTCAGCAGTAGTGTTGTGTATAAATTGACTTATGAAGCTTACCCCATAACATATGCCAGGTCTAGTGTGGGATAAATATATAAGTTTACCTGTAAGTCTCTGATATCTCAATTTATCTGTGTAAGTGGAGTCCCATAGCTCAGTTGGTTTGTGTCCTGGTTCCACAGGTATGCTTGCAAGTTTGTAGTTGGCCATGCTGGTTTTCTGTAGTAAGCCAAGAATGTATTTCCTTTGGGATATACATATCCCATTTGAGTTCCTTGTGACGTCCATGCCTAAGAAAGATCTAAGTTGTCCGAGTTCCTTGAACTCACAAGACAAGGCTAGCTGTTTCTTTGTGTTGAGTATATCAGGATAGTTGTTAATAGTTAAAATTATATCATCAACATAAACTAATACAATAGGACAACAGTTGTTACCTGATGTTTTGACAAAGAGTGTGTGATCACTGTGAGCTTGAGAGAAGCCAAGGCTAGTTATGACAGAACTAAAACATCTAAACCATGACTTAGGGGATTGTTTAAGTCCATACGAGAATTTCTTCAGTTTTCATAGCATATGCTTGTTAGAATCAATGACAAAGCATGGAGGAATATGCATATAAACTTCTACTTCTAAATCTTCATTTAAGAAGGCATTTTTTTATATCAAGTTGAAACAAGGGCCAGTCAAGGTTAGTAGCAATAGTAAACAGAATTCTTATAGTATTCAATTTGGCCACTGGTGCAAAGGTTTCCTCATAGTCTATCCCAAGAGTTTGAGTAAAGCCCCTTACAACCAATCTAGCTTTAAACCTGTTAGCCGATCATCAAAGTTAAATTTGACAGAAAAATCCACTTACACTCAACAGGCTTGATCCCTCCACTAGCTGGTACCAGCCCCTATGTACCATTCTTGATCAACGCTCCCACTTCATCAGCTACTGCATCTTTCCACTTTGGATGTTGTAATGCTTGATGTATATCCCTTTGTACTTAAGTACTACCCAAAGTAGAAACAAATACCCTACACTTTTTACCCAAATAATCATAGCTAACATAGTTAGTTACTGGATACGTTTTCTTTACACACGTCCTTACTCCCTTTCTGAGAGCAATGCGCCTATCATCTTTAGGAACAATGTCTCTGGATGAAAAAGATATGCCATCAGGCTCATTTCCCTGATCACTGACAATGTTATCATTGTTTTGTTCAATATCAATTGAGTTAACATTCTCCCTCTGAGGCTGATGTATTTCTACCCCATTGGCAGGTGGCACAGACATATCAATCACACTCTAGAAATTATTGTCCTTATCTAAGAAGTTCTCAGATGATTTTGACAGATAATAAGGTTTCAGTTCATCAAACACACATCAAGGGAAACATACACTTTCCTTTCATTAGGAGAAAAACATTTATACTCCTTCTGTGTGTGAGAATAACTAATAAACATGCATTTTCCAGACCTACTATCCAACTCTCCTCTGTAAGAGGCTGGAATGTGCCTATATACAGTACAAGAAAATACATTTAGGGGAAGATCAGATAACATAAGACATAGGATAAACCTGAGATAGCATATTTTTAGGGGTTTTATAATCAATTATCCTAGAGGGTATCCTATTAATCAGGTTAGTAGCAGTCAAAACACCTTCATCCCAAAAACGTTTTAGAACACTCAGAGACATCATTAGTGACCTTGTTACTTCAAGAAGATGTCTATTTTTTTCCTTTCAACTACCCCATTTTGCTGTGGAGTATAGATGAATGATGTGTGGTGTTGGATTCCTCTTTCAGCCAGATAGCCTTTTAAGTGTTAATCCAGATATTCAAGGCCATTATCAGACCTAAAGGTCTTAATGGAACATTCAAACTTGTTCCTGACCATTACAATAAATCTTTTAATGATATCTCCAACATCAATTTTATGTTTCATTATATATAACCATGTCATTCACGTATGATCATCTACAAAGGTGATAAACCATTGTGTACCATTGATGTTGGATATCCTAGAGGGTCCCTATACATCAGAATGGATCAGACTAAATGGATGAGATCCTGCATAATTTTTCTAGGATAAGATGTTCTACAACTCTTAGCATGTTGACAGGATTCACAAAATAGTTCCCTTATATTGATATTCAAAAACAGATTTGGCATAAGCCTCTTGAGATACAAGAAGTTAGGATGTCTTAATCTCTTATGCCAAAGCAAAATACTCTCAGTATTCCTACTAGATACAGTACAGACTCCAATCCTAGTTTGACTACTAAGAGATGATGACTCATTATCTTGTAACAAGTAGTGTCCATTAACTTTGCTAGCACTGCCAATCATCTTCTTGGAGAATATCTGCTGAAAATAACAAGTAGAAGGTGAGAATTTAACATCACAATTATTATCTTGAGCAAGTTTTCCTGCAGAGACCAAGTTGAAGCTTAATCCAGGAATAAATAGGACATTTTTCAGTTTAAGCTTATCAGTGAATTGCATATGTCCAATTCCAACAATTTTTATTTCAGCACCATTAGCAATCTTTACATGAGTGGAATCCTTGAATGGAGCATACTCATTTAGTTTTTCTTTATTTCAGGTCATATGATGAGTTGCACCAGAATCAATAATCCAAATAAATAGAATTTCAGAGTTGTTACCATAGTTGACCATTATTGCCTGAATATCCTCTTGTCTCATATCAAGAGGTTTAATAATTGGACATTGTGACTTTATGAATTGAAATACAGCATCCAATTGGCTCTGTAGTGGTCAGATGGACCATGAGCACAATTACTGGAATAGTTTTTCATGGTTGGGTTGGAACCTCTCCAACTACCAGAACTCCCAATATTGGAGGATTGAGGTCTCCAAGATGCACTATCAGATGGCCTCCATGTTCCAATGGGCCTGGAAGGTGGTTTCCCATGCTTGTGGAAACACTTGTCCTCAGTGTGGCCATATTTCTTACTGAAATTGCAGTAGTATCTTGTGCGAATAGGTCTTTTGTTGAAAGCATGTGTTGTTGATACTACCTTCGTGACGCGTTATTAGCAGAAAAAGTTCAGTTTGCTCAGTTTTTGAGCCACCAGTAATAATTGCAACACCTTCAGTGGATGTTGAACTCATCATTAGTTTAATTCTATTTTCCTCTTGCCTGATCTCTGAGAAGGCAGAGGCTTGGTACCTAGAATCCTCCCACGAACAACATCAGACTCCTTATTCAACCCAGCTAGGAATCTAAAAATCCTCCTGGTTTCAGTAAATTTTTGTACATTTTGTCAACCTATTTGTTGCCAAATTCTTTTGAATTGGAGAAAGTAGATGTTTACAGGTGAGTCTCCTTGTTTGATATCATGTAGTAAAACATCGAGTTCATAAAACTTATATACATTATCCAACATGGAATACAGTTCTTGGGTTGCTTTCCATATTTCAGCAGCAGAGTTGTATTAAATGAAGTTACCACTCGCCTCAGTCACTATTGATCCTATCAACCAAGACATGATCATAGAATTTTTAGCATTCCAAATTTTGAAATGAGCATCAGTTTCATCAGGGATGTCAATGTCAGGCTTGCTATATTCTTCTTTTCCTTTCCATGTGATGAACATTTTCACAGCGCGTGACCAAGCTAGATAGTTATTCCTATTTAGCTTGTGATTGGTGATGATAATAGGCGTTGAATCAATGGTAGGTTGAGATGAGGTAGTTCCAGATGAACTACTAGGAACATCAGATTAGGAATAGCAGGTGCTTTACTTCCAATAGATTCTATTCTTACATAAACTCAAAAACAGGAAGAAGAAGATGATGATTGATGAAATTCAAAAAAACAATCCCAGAATTTTCAAAGCTCCCAATGGTTCTGATACCATGTAAAATTTAAATATGCAAGAGATTCAAATATGAGATAAAAACATTTCATTCACTTAATTTCTATGGAGGAAGTGAAGTTACATATATACAAGTGAGATGCATGGTTGCCAACGTCTATAAGCACCTGGTGATGAGACAAGCCTAAAGGCTAGTTTCAAAAAAAGGTTTCAGCGGGTATTTGTCCTACTTAATCATCAATTTGATGATTTTCCTAATTTATAATATCTGTACAATGATAATAAACTGATTAAACATGAGTATATACAATGTAAACGATGAAATTAATACGAGAAAACATGTTTCAACGCTTTCACCAAAGTGTTCGATGAAATGCCTCAATGACTTGATCACTTCATGGCAACTCTGTCATCTTCACCTCCTTTCGCCTTTTTATTTCTGCATATTAATCCTTGTATTCCAACACGTTTGCTTGTTTTGGTTGGCTAATGCATGTGTTTGGATTGTGGCATGTTATCGTGCGTTCTGTCCTGCTTGTGCACTGCTGACAAGTGACGTCACGGGTCTCATTACATGGCGAAGCTGCTTACTTAGTGTGAGTTGGCTTGGCCGAATCGAGGTGACTTACCTAGGTTTTCTAGTATCCACTAGTGGGGCCAACCTGGTGGCTCTGGATGACCTAATGACTATGGCCACGGTGCAAGGCTGTGGCCGAGTTGTTAACTTTGATGCAAGTCTTTGAGGAAGCCTGGTTGTGACCAACTTGACAATCGAATCTGACCTGATCGTGGTGTCAGTGTTGAGGGGACGTCATGCGTCTCTTGTAGAGTGCCGAATTGACTATATATTTGGACATGGATGGCTAATGTGAACCATGAACAACCTACACCCCTAGGTGGTCATATGAGGTTGACGGAGAGGTTTCGAGTTGGCTATACTTATAGCTTTTGGAGCGTGTTGGTTTTGTCCTCGTCAATAAATTTAGGTAACTTATACTGGAATGACAACGAAGTATTGAAATATTATTTTTATTTATATTCGAATTTTTGTCTTTCATACGTTAACTAGGCCCAGAAAAAGAACAAAGATTTATAGAGATCAGTGCATTGAAAAGTAAAATTAAAGTTTTATATTCACAAAGAAGATATAACAATGTTCAGATTTATTTAAACAATAAAAAAAATTCCCTATTAAAGTCAAGTTAAATGGAGATTGTTACGCCATCAACTTAGTTGAATTGCTCTCTTATATAATCTCGTCAGTTAAGGTCCTTATGTAAGAACAAATATATAAGGTAGGCTTAATAAAAATTTTGATTCAAAACCTATCCAATCAACATATCAAATGCATCTATAAAAAATTATTCAACTTTGGGGTTGCCAAAACTGGTAAAATGCCAAAAGTATTAAAAGCAAAACCCTAGATTGTTCCCACCTATTTATAACACCTCTTCACTCCTCTTGGACCTCTGTCTCTTCATTCTGTACTTTTCCTTACAGAAAGTAGCAAATAAAATAAAGCTGATCTTTCCAACAGGCTTCCCCTAAAAAATCCACCACCCTCTTTCCGCCTACACTTAATAATTCCCATAGGGACTAAAAAAAGAGAGTGAAGGAGCGAAAAAAAAAAAAAAAAAAAGATGAGGGGAAAATCTTCACCAAAGCAAGGAAGCAAAGGAGGAATGGATACAAACAAACTAGATAAAATAAAAGAAGCACCTCATCTTTCAGGTTCTTACATTAGAAGCCTTGTTAAACAGTTAACCTCTACTAGAAACAAAGATCCATTGATCTCAGAGGACCAAGAACATACTGATGCAGAAGGTTTGTCTAGGAATCATCGAGATTTAAGCAGAAATAATGGTGGTGGGATGGACGAGAAACAAGTTTCTCATCTATCCCACCAACAGCAACAGCCTCCTCCGCAAAAACATAAAAAACAGGTGCGGAGGAGGTTGCATACCAGTAGGCCTTATCAAGAAAGGCTTTTAAACATGGCTGAGGCCAGGAGAGAGATTGTCACAGCTCTCAAGTTTCATAGAGCTGCCATGAAACAAGCTCATGAGCAAAAACAGCAGCAGCAGGCACCAGAAGGTGAGTTTTTGCAAGAATCCCATCAATTGGATCAAGAAGGGAGATCAAAATTCAGGAGGAATCAAAGAATTTACGCATCTAGTTTGAACAATAATTTCAATAGTTATGTTGATAATTTTTCTTACCCTGCTTATTCTTGTCCCCCTACCAATTACACACCATATCCTTGGTCTTTGCCACCTGTTGCTACACCAATGCTCCCTGAAAATCTGAATCTTGCACTCCCTAATCAACCTCTTGGTTTGAATCTCAACTTCCAAGATTTCAACATAGATTCCAGTTTTGCTAATAATCTCAACAATTCCTCTGTTTTCTCTTCAATCCAATCTCCATCTAGTTCTTTATCACCTCCTCTGTCCTTTCCTGTTGAGGAAGTTCCTACTACTCAAGAGGTCCTTCCATCTGTTAATTATGATGATGATTCCACTATTTTCAATTCTAATGACTTGGGATTGCATCATGCAATGGATGACAAGGAGATTGCTGAGATCAGATCAATTGGGGAGCAGCATCAGATTGAGTGGAATGACACCGTGAATTTGATGACTTCAGCTTGGTGGTTCAAGTTCTTGAAGTCCATGGAAATTCAGCCTGAAGAAAATGGTGAGGATTATGGGAAGCTCCCATTTGATGAAATCATGGGCATGGAATTTCCATCATGGTTGAATTCAAATGAAAACTTCTTGGAAGAGGAGTGTCTTGGTGATTATTTCTCTGATGAATACATGCAAGATTCTGCTTTGCCCTGGTAAGATTTTGCTTTTCCATTTTTATCTTTTTAATTTTTTTTTTTAATTTTGCTTATATTGTTTGTCTGTGGCATTTAATTTCTTCCTTGGGTAGACACACCTAGAAATGTTTTGTGTTCCTAGAACTTCAGTGTTCTGCAGGTTTGTGCATTTACTAGATTGTGCTGAGGTTGTAAAGTCATACGGAGGTTGTACTTTGCGTTTGGTGCTTTGTACCTTTTACAATCTTCACCATCTTCTAGCATTCAGAAATCAGAAGGCTGAGGGCCGCACTATGATTTGGAGACTGTCTTAAGTGCATTATAACTATGTTATCTGAAATTTTATGTTATCGGTCTCAAAATACTAGTACATTTTGACTTTTTACTATAATGTTGAAAAGTTAAACTGCACTTATGTTTTGAAACGGAGAAAGTAATACATAACTCAGGCGACCTTTTGTAATGTTAATACTGAGTTTTTCAAAGTATAGATTCTGTGTTGGAGTTTCATTGGCGAGGGATGTGATTTATTTTCTATAGAAAGAAAGAAAAACAGATGCGGATAATTTTAGACATTTAATAGTTTTTCTAAAAATATATGCACTGCATTATTTTCTTAGAATGATACGGTACTCTTTTCATCACACTTTAAGCAGTCATCTTTGATTTTTTTTTTTTTTTTTTTTT